>JAXCLR010000001.1:45297937-45312402 GCA_035584095.1 Annona squamosa | reverse complement strand
CCAGTTGCAAAATTCATCATTAGCAATCCATGCTCCCTGCAGACATCAGCTAAATTTAAAGTGCCCACAACATTGGTACAAATCGTCTCTGGTTTGTGAGATTCACACCAGTCCACATTAGGCCTTCCAGTCACACCTGCAGCGTTAAAAACATGGGTAGGTTTAACACTCACAATGTCTGCTAAAAGCTGTGACCGCTCCTCCAATCGCCCTCTTCCATACTCATATAGTATTCCCTGTTTCTCGCATAACTTCCCAAGGAGACCTCCAATCCACCCTGTCCGACCATAAATTAAGAACTTTAGTGATGGCTTCCGTGGTGAGCTGACACTCTTTGAAGTGGGAACAACCATATGCTGGCTAGAATTGCTTGAGCCCTGCGTGGCGGCAGCAGCATCTCTTGAAGATTCAGACCCATCGTACTGCCTTTCACTCCCTGCCATCATAAGCATTCTTGGGTGAGGCACCAGAGCCCCAGACACATCACCCCACCAGTCAGGATGATTTGTGTACCAATCCATTGTCTTCTTAAGCCCTTCCTCCCATGCAGTCCTTTCAAACCAGCCCAGGACCTTCAGCTTCTGGTCATCCAAGAAGTACCTCTGATCATTAAAGGGCCTGTTATCCACAAACTTAATAACTGAATCAGCGTCTAGAGAGAACAGCTTACAGATGTCCCTTGCCACATCCAGAACTCTTCTTTCCTTCTTAGTCCCAATATTATAAACATGGCCAACTTCTCCTTTGTGGAGAATAACTTCAAAAGCCTCTGCAACATCCTCACAATAGAGGTAACTCCTCACATTCGAACCATCTCCATGAATGGGAAGAGGCTTCCCTCTCATAGCTAAAAGAATGAACTTCGGAATTAACTTCTCAGGGAACTGATTGGGGCCATACACATTGTTCCCTCTGGTAGTAATTACTGGTAATCCATATGACCGCCCATATGCCATTACAAGCATTTCTGCTCCAGCTTTTGTGGCAGAGTAGGGATTTGTTGGAAGAAGCTGTGAGGCCTCATGATTCCCAACAACAGCATCTTCCTCAGTTTCCCCATAGACTTCATCAGTGCTGACATGGATGAACCTCCGGATCTGACCAGTGACTTTGCAGGCTTCAAGAAGGACATGGGTACCATAAATGTTGTTTTTGGTGAACTCAAAGCTGTTTCCAAAGGAGTTATCAACATGGGTTTGGGCTGCAAAGTGCATTATGGTGTCAATAGACTCTGTGATCAGAAGGAAGTTAACCAGGTCTGCACTCGCAATATCACCCTTGACAAACTTGAAATTGGGGGAAGATCGCGAAGGGAGGAGATTCTTCAGATTGGAGCAGTAGTCAAGCTTGTCAAGGACAACTATCTTGTACTCTGGGTAGTGCCGGATGAGACGGTTGGCAACATGGGATGCAATGAACCCGGCAGCCCCAGTGATCAAAATGTTCTTTGGTTTGTACGTTGCCATTTTATCACTACAGATTTCTGCAGATTACAAAACAGAACCATAGTTACTTAGACAATAATCTTGAGGAGAGAGAACCCATTGGAAAATTTCGTAAAATCAGAACATTATAGAAATAGAATAGTAAATATTTGCCCCTAAAGATATCAAACTTGTAAAAAAGGATTGCTACCTAGAAAGAATTCCCAAATAAGCCCCCGCATAAAAAACATCAGAACAGGAATTATTTTTATATTAACGACAAATTAAGGTTGTCCAGTCACATGAGGTGAAACAAAGTCAGTTAATTTGAAGGCATTCCAATAAGTACTTATCAATCAGGAGATAGCGAGAACTGCAGAAAATCAGCACCAGACTACAGAAATCTAGCATCTACTATCGCTAACGAGATTCGACTTAAAAATTGAAGTATTTCCAAAGATCTTGACGGCACACGCTCCACTGGAAGACGGACCAAAGAGACCGTCGAACATGGTAACTGGCGACTTCCGTTCCAAACCCAGCACGGCAGTGCATTAGTGCCGCTGCTCCGTTGATCATCTCCACAACACGAGAATCTTAACCATTGAATTCGGAGCCCAACAGAAGTCCGCCATCAAAATTAGAAAACAATTCAAATTCAACCAAAAAGCGGCAAAGTCCGTCAATCGAACTTCCAAGTTCCCCTGTGCCCCTTACTCCGTAACTTAAGCCACAACAAGGACACAAACAAGGAAATAAAGCAAGAATTTCTGCTAAATAGTGTAGATTTCGGTAATGCAGAAGCAAAACAGCGACAAAAACACAAAAGACAAAGCCCTATTCGAAGATCTGTCCCGGGCGAAAGCGACTTCAAAAGCAGAGATGGACAACAGATCGTGACTCCGGATGCCCGCCGAGATCTTCCGAAATGCGGGAGAGAATCGCATCGGAAGCGGGAATCTTGAGATCACAGGAGCAGATCTGTTCGCCCAGATTCAACGGAAAAATTGGAGATGAGAAAAAGAAGAATGAAATCGCGATGCGCAGAGAGACTGAAAATGTAATCCGAAGAGACAGAAGAAGCGGAATTACCAGTTTGAGATGGAGATTTGGAGGCAAGAGAGAGCGGAAGACAATCCTCGGATTGAAGAGGCGTCTTAGAAGTAACGGAGCAGAAAGGCGTCGCAGCGCGCGTATTTATAATTTTATATGCGGAGGGAGGAAGAAGATTTTATTTATTTTTCGGAAGATGGCATTCGCGGCGGACGTCTGAAGCGAGCGGTTAATCCTGTCATCCAGTGCTGCTGTACTGTGGGGGAGTTGGGTCGGTACCCACTAGCGGCACCAAAAATATAATCATTTTTAAAATTTATTTGATACTTTATTTTGATTTTTAAAGATCAATAAATGCGCATATATTCATGCGCCTTTAATAATTTTCAAAAAAAAGAAAATACTGCAAATAAATTTAAAAACTTGTGAAATTTTTTAGAAAAAAATATAAATGAATATTGGGAATCATATAGTATCAAGGGCCTCAAAAATGATGTTGATTTTATTCCAAAATTTTAATTATAAGACATGCTTGTTTCCCATTAAAAAATATTCAACTAAAATTTTTTAATTTAAAATTTTTCACTTTTCATAATGATGATATTTTTAAATCATTTTTCACATATTTCTGTATGATTACCTGATCTTTTCATCATTTCTACGCAACTAACAATAAAACTCACAAATTTATTTTAATTTTATTATCTTTACCGTTTATTATTATCCTGTCATATCACATCAATTCTTCCTAATTCAAAAATTTTTACACCAAAAGCTCTTTATTCAAAAATTTCATCATTTTTCAAACACACCTGTATTTTAGAAAAATATACCAAATTACAACTTAGTTGAAAAAGATAATAATTTAATATATATTTGATAAAGCGTTAAAAAATAGGACATATAATGTTGTAAAGTGCAAGTGGCGATGATCCCTAAAATAACAAAAATTCCTAGAAATAATAAATAACTTATATTACTGATCACTAGAAATAAAAAGTCATCGGTACAATTGTTAAGCTAATTGTCCATAATAAAACATAACTACACTCCGAAACTTGCATGATTAGTGGTTGACATTTATTCGCAGCCGATATGGGATAAGTATGGGAACGAGTCTCACATTTTTAAAAAATATTTTCTTATTTAAAAAAAAATAGTCTATTTTTTCTGTCTCAATACACATTTACATTTACTCAATACCAATACAATTTTACAAATTCCCTAACACTTTTATCTTAAAATTTCATCTCATACCCATCACATCCTTAGCTCATTCAATAATCATGTTACAAGTGGATGTGAGCTCAGGAGTTCGCATCAGGACTAGCATAGCCTCCACAATCCTTTTGATAAGAAAAAATGCAATTGCGAGCCACTGGGGTGCCATTTGTGGTTGGTGCAGTTTTTATCCCCACCAGGTGTGGGAGTAATTATTTGCAATTTCCTCTCTAAATGTGGAAGGTTTTACAAATTTTCTTTATAGTGGGCTACTTACAGAAAAATTTCTTCCATCGTATAAAGGTAATGAAGGTATTTAATTGTTATATTAGTTGTCATAGTGTATAAAATACCAATAAAAAAGAAAACTAAAATATGAAAATATAATTATCAACATGTACAATAGTTATATATGTTGGGCTTATCTCCTTTCATTTTTAATATTTAGATAATTGATGAAAATTCAATCTATTTATTATATTTAGCATTACTTATATTGTCAAGAAAATCTTTGAATTTGTCTAGTGTCATTATTATAGCTCTTATCTATAAATGTGCAAAATTAACATAATAAAATGGTTTAATGCCAAAATATTAATTTTAAAGTAGTATTTTCAACCTCAAAATTATCTAAAATATTGCTACTATGTAGATAAATGATTTTATAAAGTATTATCATATTCTAATACATATATAAATAGATTTAAGCATTTTTCATAATATACACATGAATATATATTCTTGAGCAAATGTAACCTGTGCACATGGTTGATTTGTATAAAACTTAGTATTTTTCTAGCTAAAATAGTCAAGTTAAATACAATGAATGATTTAATTTTGCATAAATCATCAATATCTTAAAAATTAACAAGGTTACAAGAGACTAATTCTATGTAACTTGACTACATAGAAACGTAGTCCTATGTACATTGATGTATGTTAATATGGACCATCTCTATAAAAAAAACATATGGACCATAGTTATATTAAAAATTAAATAAGCATAGCATTGTCCAATTATGATAAAAAATATAATGTTGAGATAGACCACAATTATATAAATATAAAATAAATGAAACAAGGAATACCTAACATAGTTATAATACGACCATAGTTGGGTATTCTTTTCTTCATTTATTTTATACTTATATAACTGCGGTCTATCTCAACTATTATATTTTTTGTACCATAATTGGACAATGTTATGCTTATTTAATTTTTAATATAATTATGGTTAACAAAAAAAGGTCGTAATAAAAATAGTAACTATAGGCCGCAACAGTAAATATGCAGAATAAAGTGAATAATGCGAACAAGGAGGTATACATCATTTCCATGAATTTTTCACTATTTAGTTTTGTCTTGGTAATTTGACAAAATTTTAATCTGATTATCATATCATATTAATTTCGTTGTTTAGTCAAAATTTCAAAGTTATTTAAATTAATTTTTATATTATTTATGAAAAATTAAGATCATTTAACTATGAAAATAAACTTATTAAAATGATTTCATCCTTATGCAAAATGTAAATTTTGATTGAAAATTTGTATTTGATGAATTGTTCAGTGAATCTTTACATCATTCCATTGCTTGAAGTGAATCCAATCAATGTAGGGTGTATTTGGGAATAGATAAAACTTTCGGTGAAAAGTTCTAGAGAGTAAAAGTTGTCAAATAATGTAATATGATAGGGATATTGATGAAGAATAAAAAGAATAAAGTTAAAATAGATAACTTAGTTGTATAGATAATTGTGTAGAAATTATTGAAAAATAAGGTAGTTGTAGAGGAAAATGTTAAAAAATGATTTAAAAATATAGTAGTTATGAAGAGTGAAAAGTTCTAAGATGATATTTTATAGTCATTACCAAACACACACTTAAGTGATTTTCAAATTAAATAGGCAATTTTATTTTAAAATAATGTAAGCGGCTCGGCTCAAATTAATATAAAAGAATGGATTAAACATTTCATATTAGTTTGGACTGTGGGTGGCCTTGAAATGCATTGCTTGACATGATGAATAATGAGTTCACCAAATTTAGCTGGAGGACTTCTGCAATTGGGTGCCATGTATAAGCGCCGTACATCTGCGTGTCTACTGCGATCTTTACCCGCGCGAGTCACCGCAGCTTTTTTTTGTGTGGGCTTTTTCATCATATAAGGGAAGAAAAGGAAAAGAAAAAAAGTTTAAAAGACTATTATTTTATTAATGATTCAACTTTGAGTGAAGCTGAAGATAACATAAGATAATCTTGTATTTAAAACAGAATGAAGATAAACTGTAAACCATTGATCAAGATTATGTCAAATATATAAGAAAAAGACGAATGATCTTTTTAGACCGGTCGAAAATCCGGTGATTTCCGATCGGTCAAAAAATATATTTTTTTATTTTTTTTGAAAAATAATTTTATAAACTTGTTAATTTAGTTATATTTAATTTATAAACCAAGTTTTATCATTTTTAGATATGTATATATATTTATTTTGAATTTTTAAAAAAAGGGGTATTTAAGTCATTTTAAATATTCTTAAAATGACTTAAATACCACTATATTTAAAAATACAAAATAAATATATAGATATATCTAAAAATGTTAAAACTTGATTTATAAATTATATATAACTAGATTAATAAGTTTATAAAATTATTTTTCAAAAAGAAATAAAAAAATATATTTTTGGACCGGTCGGAAATTTCGACCGGTCTGAAAAGATCACGCGTCAATTATATAAGTAAACATAACAATATACAGTCAAACTATATATTTTTAAAAAATATAACAATATAAATAAGATGAGTGATCCTGTTAGCCAGAGTTAAGCAAATGTCTCGCTAAACCCATTTCAAAAAACTCATTTACAACAACTTTTTTCTCTTCATACTTGTTTATCTAATTGTATTTAACATATAAACTAAGTCTTAACATTTTTGAATATGTGTATATATATTTTTTTGAGATTTTTAGACATCTGTGTATATATACATATATATATTTAAAATACCCTTATCTTTTAAAATCTAAAAAATATATACACATATTCAACAATTGTAAAACTTATTTTGTACATTAAATACAATTATATAAATAAGTGTATGAAGAAAAAATAAAAAAATTATCGTAAATGAAAATTTTAAAGTAGACTAAGTGAGATATTTGCTAATCTTGAGCTAATTGGATCATTCATCTATAACGAATATCTTTAAAAAAAATTTAACATAAAAAACAAGATAAATCAAGATGTTATAGAAATAAAAGATAAATATGAATGAAAATAATATATTTTATTTATAATATAATTACAATATGTCAAACGTGTATTTAAATATAAATATAAATAACATAAAATACAAAAAATATAAAGAAATATTATTTAAATATTGTATATAAAATATAAAATAAAATTAGGCTCGGGCTCGGGTCCAGGTTCACTTGAACCCTAACCCTATTATATTTATAAATCGGGTTCACTAAATTCGAGTTTGGGTTGTAGAAAAGCGAGTACTAACACTGTTAAAAATCGAGTTCGAGTTCTACTCGGCCCAAGTCGCACCCCTACCTGAGGGTTAATTGAATAAACTTTCAAACTTAAAAGGTTAGATAACTGTTCACAGCTTGAAATTTATTTGTAATTGATGTAAATATTTTGAAAATTAGTGCCATAATTACAATTTCGCCTAAACGTATGAATGCAAAAAGCTAAAAAAAATTAAATAAAAGGTGGTCCGTCGTCGTAGTCTCGGGATAATATATTTCACATTCAAATGGAATTTTAGCCCGAGTCCAAGCTGACGGCTTCTATTTCCCTTTGTCATTATGATATGAACTAGTGTAATGTCGTTTGCATTGGACCATTGTGTGTTTCCTCATGCCATGAAGATATTTAGAGGGCACTGCTTGCGTGGCCGTAACTGTGCTAGATAGTGTGTTAATGGTCACGTCAAACCTACAAACCGTTTATAAATTAGTTTATGTTAAAATTTTTAAATAAATAGGTTATGATACACTAATATGTTTAATCATTTAATTAAATAAACAGATTAGAGTTGAGATTTTATAACCTATCAATCTGTTTAGTAACCTATATAACTCGTATAACTTGTTCAATCCCGTTGAACTCATTTAATTCATTAAAATTACATATATAAACGTAAATTTCTTAGATTTAAAAAATCTAAAAAATATTTACAAATACCTAAAAATTGTAAAAATTGATATACATGCTAAATAAAACTAAATTAACACTTTTATAAAAAAAAAATTTTTTTTTGCAGCAGAGTGCACCTTTTTGGTCCTTCTGCTGTCGGTACGGACACCTCAACTTTCACGGGCACTATCCCTGTTACTGAACAATCACCCCTAGTTAAAAAAGGCCCTAAATCAGCTAGATATGCATGTGGCTGGAACCGGCATGTGGAGGATTCGGACATTAAGAACTTAGTCTACCTCCAGGCAATCATCAAGGAAACAATGCGCCTGTATCCACCTACACCCTTACTGCTACCCTATGAATCTTCAGAGGATTGCAGGGCAGGAGGTTTCCACATCCCGGCAAACATGCTAGTATTTTTCAATGCCCCTCTATCCACCTACACCCCTACTGCTATCCTATGAATCTTCAGAGGATTTCAGGGCAGGAGGTTTCCACATCCCAGCAAACACTCTAGTATTTTTCAATGTTTGGAAGATGCACAAAGATCCCAAGATATGGTCCAATCCATCTGAATTCCAGCTTGAGAGATTCGTAACTAGCCATTCACACATTAATACGAAGGACCAATTAATTCAGCTTGAGAGATTCGTAACTAGCCATTCACACATTAATACAAAGGATCAATTGTAATGTACTAGTCCAGAAAAGAGATTCTGAACTGTGTATTTAATGCAATTTTCTAATATCAATCACACATTTATGACAAAATTAATTATTATAATTTTATAAAAGTTTGAAAGTTCCACTTCCACTAGTCATGTTTCCATTATTATATCAAGGCACAAAATTTTTTTTTTCAAGTCTATCATTTTTAATACATGCTTTTAAAATAAATAAATGAAAATAATTATTTTTGAAAATCTTCTTGTAAATCCAAAACGCTAGTGTCCCACTTGATTTAGTACACCTGTAAAAATAATGAGTTAATTTGAACATGATGAGCAAGTAGAAAAATATTTCAAAATGGATAATGACTCAAATAAAACTTAATTAAATGATAAACTAATAATTTAATTTAATATCTTAAAAATAAGGCCTCAAATGTAAAATCAAACTCTTCCATTGAGTCAAGAAGTATAAAAAATATAGAAATAGACTATTTGATCATTCAAATCGAAGTTCAAATGAATAAATCATAACAAAATAGAATGAACAACCCACATAAGCCACATTATCATGACTTTGTCTACAGATGGGTCCTACCTAGACCTCTTTCACTTAGCCTTATTGCTTCAATAAGTTGCACCTTAATTTCTAGAAATACTCGAACATCAAAAGCATAAAAAATCAAATAGATTAAAGCTTCAAAAGCAACGAAGTATATTTCTTTGCAATAACCAGTAGGGGTGCAACTAGGCCACATAAAACTCGGGTTCACCTCAACCCTAACCCTAATCCTATTTGTAAATCTCGACCCTAACCCTATTTTTGAAATTCAAGCTCAGGTTGAGTTTCAGGTTGAGTTTCGTCTATTAATATGTCTTTGTTACTCATCCTATATATATATAGTTTTTATCACAAACCTATTGTATAAAAAAGTTTTAAAAATAATTTATTATACGAAAGCAAGAAAAATTCAAATACCGCTTAAGAGTAGAAAAAAAAACCTGTTTTGAGCCTTCTTTTTGCATCAATTAGAATAATTGCTATATTTTGGAGAATGTAGAAGTACAACCACTTTTCATTCTGCAATTTAATACCAATATCACAACAATATACATTAATATTATAATCCAATTGTAAGATAAATTTTATCATATCAATAAAATAAAATCATCCAAAAAAGCACAAAATATCAAGTTCAATAAGATTATATTAATTCAAGCATCAAACTCCAAATCACAATATTCAAGTTAACTCCAAGTCATGGAAATAAAAATGGTGATCATTAGTTGCTATTGCCAGCAACATATATAATAATAAAAAAAGTGGAAACTACCCAAACAATAAGAAAAGAGAAAATGGCGTCCATACTTGAATAAAAAATCAAATTGCTTGAAAGTTTGTTGCAAACTTGAAAAATCAGTAACAAGCTCCGTTAAGGCAAATTACGAAACAAGCAATGAAGCTTTTAGGCATGGTGTCAAAGTTAGCAACTTGGAGTCGCAGGAGATGATGCAAGGGACTAGTGCAAAAGTAGAGTGAATGGAAATCGATGGGGCAACATGGACTGCTGATGGGGAAATTCTTCATCGCTGGTTGGAAATTGCACGGTGGCACAGGGAGCGGACTTGTCGTCAATCGCACGGGCTGGTCGGAGAAGGGGATGAAGCTCGGAGCAGGTCACTGAATCGTCATCTCGTCAACACGATGACACTGCACAATCAGTTGACTGTCGTCTAGTCATCGACAGGGAAGACGATTGATCGTCAATCGCGCGGGCTGGTTGGAGCAGGGGATGAGGCTTGGAGCAGGTCGGAGCAATTGACGACGGGCAGAAGCAAACGGCACTGAAGAAGATGAACTGAGTTAAGTGATTGAGTCATCATCTTGTCGACACTGCACACTTAGTCATCCCTCGTCCCGCGTTGACAGAGAAGACGATCGATGGCTATGTGCGGGCGCGTGGGCAAGACACAAGAGCGGGATTGCCAGCAAGCGAATTGTTGGAGCCTGGAAGCTTGGAATTGGGGGGAAATATGAATTTAGGGGTTAGGGCATAGGAAAAAGCCCTTTTATAAGAGGTATTGAAATCGGGTTCGGGTTGAGCGGGTTAGGGTTCTTATCAACTCGAAACTGAACCGATTTCAAATTAAGCTCGGGTTCGGGCTCATAAATAGCTAGTTCTGGCACTGCCAAATTCCGGATTCGGCGGGTCGAGTTCGGGTTGAACCCGACCCAAGTTGCACCCCTAATAACCAGAATCTCATGCATTTGACGGAAATATCTACCTGGATGATCGGATTACACATGTGTTGCTATTCTCTGGATCATCTACAAATCCCAAAATTTGTACGACTTATATAATTCTATTTACACAGATTATATTATACATAGATATCATTATATATGCCGCAATTAACCCACATCATTAATTTTCAATATTCATATATATATATATTGCATATCAATGCATTTATAAAAATAAAATTCATAATAAAATACCACAATTTCAATGCAAATATTTTTAAGCATAAAATTCGGACATATTTATCTACATAATTTTTATATCCTAAATTATGCCATTCATAAAAAAAATGATATATATGCTTTATACAAATAATTAAAACAACCTAAATAATTATGAAATACATAATTATTGAACCCAAAATCAATCTTCAAACCAAATCTCACTTGCCTTATAAAAGCTCTCTCCTCACGCAACTCTACTTCAAAAAAAAATTCTTCCCTTCCTGATGCTCTATACCTCCATCCATCAACTCCCAACCTCAATTTATAAAAAAGGTTCTCATAAGTTTCCTAAAATTCTAGGAAATGAATAAAAGATAAAATATTATCACTTTAACTTAAATTTCAATTTTAATATCATCTTCTCCGCTGAGATATTTATCTTGTCTTATTCTGTGAGGCCCACATGCCTGGGATGATAAAAGTGCAAAAATTAATTATTTTCTGCGGAACCCCTACTCAAACCCTAGACCTCTAAAACCACTTGGACTACCTATATGCCAACCGAGCTATACGGGTTGTTGAAATAATATTCAAAAATAAAAATATAAATATAACCCATGACATATTTAAATAATAATTGGTCAAGACTTATTATTACTCATTTGGCTCAGTTGATCAAAAACTCTACCCTTGCCATGAAGGGTGTCTTACGTGGATCTTGATCAGTCAACTTAAATTATTATTATTATTATTATTATTATTATTCAATATTTTACACCAATACTTCGAGCATCTTTGGTTTGGATCAGGTAGAATGAGATTACTTATGTCATGGTATGAGAAGACTAGGATTCAATAAAATTTGGATAGATTGGATATATGCTCGTGTTTCAATTGTCACATACAAAGTCATGATGAATGGATTCAGAACTTGGAATTTTATGGCAAGCAGAGCTATCCGGCAAGGTAACCTTCTATCTCCATATCTGTTTCTTTTCTGTATAGAAGGTCTATCATCTCTACTTGAAGATGCACAAGTACACCAGCAGATCACTGGCATAAAGATTAGCAAGAAAGGATCACAAATTTCACATCTTTTCTTTGCAAATGCTGCGTTGCTATTTCTAAGAGCAAAAAGGGAGGAGATAGAGAAATTGAAGGAGATGTTGAGAATTTAAGGAAACTATATAGGACAAAAAGTGAATGTGGGGAAAACAGATTTCTTCTTTAGCTCAATTCATTTGAAGAAACAAAGAGGTGGTGCAAAGTTTTTTCAGAACACACGGTAGAAAGATCCAAATATACTTGGAACTGCCTGCACGGATCGAAAAATCAGAAGTTCAGTATTCCAAAGTATTAAAGAAAGAGTTTGGAAGAAAATACAAGGGTGGAAGGCAAAATTCCTGTCATGTGGTGGAAAGGAGGTGCTCATCAAAGTAGTAGCTCAAGCCATACCAAACTACTCTGTGAGTCTTTTTCTAATTCTAAAAAAGATTTGTAAAGAGCTCAATGCTATGATTAGAAAGTTTTGGTGGGGACAACAAGAAAACAAAAAGAAGATTAACTGGTTAGCATAGGATGGGTTGTGCAATTCCAAAGCGGGAGGTGGTTTGGGCTTCAAAGACTTCCAAAAGTTCAACATTGTTCTTTTAGCTAAACAAGCTCGGTGACTCACTACACATCAAGAATCTCTATGCTACACGGTGCTCAAGGCTAAATACCTTAAGGATGGTCAATTCTGGTCTGCTAAAGCACCCTCTTATGCTTACCACACCTGGAAAAGTATTATTTTTTCTAGGAGAATACTCAAAGAAGGATGTTGCTGGCGCTTGGGCAGGGGAGATAAAATCCACTTCTTTCAAGATAGACGGACAGACCAAATGGCATAGAAGAGAGTGTAAAAGTGGATTTTTTCATCAATAGTGAGTAACGATGTTGGAAAGAAGTGTTGGTAAAATCAGTAGTAGGGGATGCAGGTTGGGAGAGCATTAAGAGTATTCCCATTCCAACACTTGAATCAGATGATAACATCTATTGGATTGTTGAAGCTGATGGTAAATACAAAGTGAAGTCAGGATATTGATAGCTTGAAAATTAGAAGCAAGGCCAACAATCCAAAGTCATTGATATCCATATCAGAAATCGCATTAAGTTTTTAAGAGAGATATGGAAGCTTAAACTTCCTCCAAAGTTTCAATTTTCAGCTGGAGACTTATGTTAAATGCATTATCCATAAAAGCAAACTTACTTAGAAGAGGGATAGTCCTGGACACTTCCTGTGTGTTCTGTACTAAAGACATGAAGGAGGCTTTTCATTTCTTTTCGATTTTCCCAAAGACAAAGGAGGCGTTCAATCATCAAATCATAAACCTCTTTTCTAGTAGAATAATCAATAGCCTCACAGATTAGAAGGTTCTGTCTTCAGTTGGTTATATGATGGATCAGATTAGAAGCATTAGCAGATGTTTCAGAGGTTCTGTCTTCCATGCCAGCTGCTAACGTGGAAGCATATAAACCATGCTTTTAGTTGGGGTAGTGATCTGCTTTTGTTTTGGTGTTTTCCAAGTACAACAGCCACGATGATCAGGAACAGCTAGGCAGATACGTGATAACAATATGTAAATAAGAATAATTGCAATCCGTCGAAAATTTTCCACGTACGTTACTAAAACACGCCCAAAGGAAGCGTTTGGGAAGATATAAGTGGAATGGATTTTTGCCGCTACTCCTGATTTGTTTGATTTAGACATCTTAGCTTTTTGAGTATTTGACTTTTTTTTTCATATTTCTTTTCATGTTTCAGTCGTTTTCTTGTATCCTAAGCTACAGTGCAATTATCTATTGATTTTCATTTGATCCATATATATTATCTTACATTATCCTCACACTTTTTGAAATTAGTTGTATTCCGAGCAAATCACGAATTCGTAGACACTCCCCACAAGTTATGCCCGACTTGCGTTTCTGCGTCCATCATAATTTGAAACTGTCTTGCTGATGACATTAGCAACAAACTGACAACAATGGTTGTGGCAACGATAATTTGGAGACGAATGCTCAGATTTTTATTTTTTTATTTTTGTCGCGGTGCGAGTTCTAATAAAAATCTAAAAGATTCAGTTTCGATGGTGTATTATTATGGATGAAAGGAACTCATGTAGGAAGCTGATTAGAACGGGGATGTGCACCAATCAATTCAGGGGAGCGTGACCACAGGTAGGTACGTGGGCCGTGGCCAGAGGAAGGGCCTCTGTTCTGTGGTTACAAAGCCTTCTCTGCCCAACGTTACAGGTACAACGTCAGACCGAATCCGTCCAAACTACTTGGGAGCGTAATTTAGTGCACCCGGGTGCACTCAGCCTCAACCCACTCGGGTGCACTGCACCTATTTTTTTTTAATTTTTTTTGAAAATTTTTTCATACAATGGTTAATCTAGGTTTATTTAACATATGTATCAATTTTTACTATTTTTG
>JAXCLR010000001.1:45283983-45296152 GCA_035584095.1 Annona squamosa | reverse complement strand
TCCAAAAATTATAAAAATTTATACACATGTTAAATACACTTAGATTAACAGTCGTGTAAAAAAAATTTCAAAAAAAAGTAAGAAAAAAGGAGTGAAGTACACCCAGAACAAGAGTCCTTGAACTTATCTACGTGCAGACCACCAGACAGATTAGAGGCAGCTTTTCCATCTAACATCCCCACTTTTTTATTCCTGGAACAAAGCTCGTGAAGCTCGTGTAGCTTGGAAGTGACGCGTGGGATTTGTGTCGACATATGGTCCATTTGCTTGCACCGACGCATGGAAATTAACTAATGAGCCTTAAGTCGCTTTCGGTTGGGCGCTACAAAACAGTACCCGGTCTATTCGGAACTTTAAGGTGGGGCCCAAAATTTTTTTAAATTGCATGAATTCTATGTGCTCCAAATATTTATTTTTCAATACAATAACATAAATGGGTCCCGAAATCTAGAAACAGTTAAAAATGCTGTTAGTTTTTAATTTTTATAGAGCAATGCAGGTACATTCTTTACTTTAACGCAACGCAGCCTCATTTTTTTAATTTTAAATTCTTTTTACCAAATCTAAACCATTTGTTTCATTAACTCCATTTCCTTTGCCATGATACCGAAAATAATTTTCGGAAAATTTTCTAAATTTTAATACTTTCCCCTTCCAAATTACATCAATCGAATACGTAAATGGATGGCTTGTATTCAAAGGTACAATCCAATGGGACAAAAATGAAAGAATGAAAGATATTTCTGTATGTTTTAACGAGTACGCAAGCATTAACTGTACTTAACCACCACCTCTGAAAAGTTTCAAGTACCTCCCTTTGCCCCTGCATCAAGATATTACAAAACAGAAAAATACAAAGTTGCCCAACTTAGGCAAATTTTGTATTCTTTTACGAATAATTTGCATATATACTCACGTAGTTTGATGCTAATTGGAAAAATACACACGTAATTTTAAGAAATGTATATTACTCTCACATAGTTTTACCAAAATTGCATATTACTTTACGTCGTTACTTGCTATTTATTTCCGACGTGATATTTTGAAAAATGACGAAAATTTCATCATCAATAGTTTCACAAATTGCATGTCATCCCATATAATTTCACCAAAATTGTATATTATCTCATGAATCTATGTATACCAATGAGGGCATTTTCGTTATTTTTTAAAATATCATATTAGATATTAACAGTAGGTAATGACGTAGGGTAATATGCAATTTTGGTAAAACTATATGGGGATAATATACAATTTGTGAAATTACATGGGTATATCTTCAATTAGCATCAAACTATATTGGTATATGTGCAAATTTATCTTTCTTTTACCCTCTTCTAATTTACTCTAATCTTTTGATTTCTTTTCAATATTTTCATCTTACCAAATAGGTACTAGTATAAGGTTACGGAAAGTACATTTGATAAACATGTGACACCACTATAATTAAGTAATGTCTAGCTAGCTTTAAAACCGGAAGTAATTAAAGAATAGATATACGTAAGTGCAAGTTGATCATCCATGCATGTCACATGAGTGGAATTGAATTAATGATATAAAGATGCATGCATAACTTCAACAGCTTGTTAAGTTCATGATTTTTGTCTTTCAAAGGTGGTTAAAGTCATCATCTTTGTGTTTATGTCGGGATTCACATAGTAATTAACTAAGCGGAACCAATCCTAGCTAGCGAATTATATTGGAACTCGTTAATTATAGTGTCTACACACACATATATATATATATAGATAATATATCCCGTGTTACGCTTAAAATTTTAATAAATTCTATATGATATATGTGAGAAAAAATCCAATATAAAGATGGTGCAACTTGTTTATTTAAAACCAGTTTAAATTAAACAATAAAAACTAGTTTAAATTATAAATTTGAACGTTGACTAATTAATCCCAAATTTTAAAAATTAGGTTAGGACCGAAAGGGCCTATAAAAAACGTAGTGATCCATCTAAAATATAAATCCCTCGCTTTTCTTATTTTAATTTTTATCAAATCTAAAATATTTATGCTAACTATGTCTTATCTACTACCACATAATGCCACAGTGGTGGCAGGAAATCAAGTGGTGGTCACAGCAGTCTCCCTAGTTTTTATATGAGTGTATGGCGCCTAATTGTCATACAAATTAAGATGATTGTAACATATATACTCATCAACAAAATCCGAAACAATTATTATGTTCTTCATATGTATTAATTCAAAAATCACTTTGAAGGAAGAATTTATATAAGAAAAAGTGCAACACACAAGAACACAAAACGCATACACTACAAAAAAAAAAAAAAAAATCAGCTTATGCAACCAAGAAATTGGATGCAGGTAGTGCTGAATTTGTTGCATATCAATATATGCAGCATATAGTTTGTTATCACATGTTATTGCCATTAGGAATGTAGGTAGTGCTGAATTTATTGCAAATGAAAATATGCAGCAAATGTATTTTTGTCATATGTGTGTATATTCATGGTCTCATAGAAGTAAAGTAGACGCAACAATAGGTGCAGTAGGTGCAAATAGGATAGCATGCGGCAAAAATTATTTGCATATGCTATAAGGTGCTTTTATTGATATGTATACAGTGTGACAATTGATATTACAATTAGACATTTTCACAATCCAAATACTATGAAGGAAATTTGTTCTATACCCCATCTCCCGGGGAAATATATAAAGACCCTACTTATAGGGGGAACTAAGAGAACCCCGTCCATGGAGAGACATTGAAATAAAATCCTTGCATTCATGCAAGGTCGAAGATGTGTTAGCTGCATAAGAGCCACAACTTCTTATCATAAGGTTGCTGTATGTAATTGTTACGCACGACAAGTGATTGATGGCGGCATAAAATATTATATCCAGCACTTTTATGTTGCAAATAATGTTGTAGGAAGCAAAGTTGTAGGTTGTTGCATATCCATATTGCATATAAATAATTGTTGTAATAAAAATGGTTCAATGCAACACGACCCTATTTACTCCACTACTCCCTGACACCAAATTCCTTATAATCCGCTGATTTTTTGAGTTAACCATCAAATTTAATGCAAAATCAGCGTCTATTAGCTCAAATGTTAGCAAAGAGAAAATCAAAAGTTTTAGAAATAGAAAGATAGGGGTATATAAAAAAACGTTTCTAAACAAGTCGAAAGTACACAAGTAAATTTACGTAAAATGATATAAGTTGAGAGCATTATGCTCTAGGGTATGTAAAACTTTTCAATTTTTATAATTATCCTATTTTAAATTATTTTTTTTATGTCTTCTTATACAACTATCCTACTTTACAATCATTTCTATACAACTGCACATACAACCAACATATTTATTTTAGCTTTACTTTATTTATTCATTATCATTATTCCTACCATATCACATTATTTTTTATTTAAAAATTTTTCAATAAAACTTTTCAATTTTTATAATTATCCTATTTTAAATTTTTTTTTTATGTCTTCTTATACAACTATCCTACTTTACAATCAT
The DNA here is from genome assembly GCA_035584095.1 of Annona squamosa. Lineage (NCBI taxonomy): Eukaryota > Viridiplantae > Streptophyta > Magnoliopsida > Magnoliales > Annonaceae > Annona > Annona squamosa. The sequence goes on along the minus strand of JAXCLR010000001.1, from coordinate 45,292,649 downwards.
TTCTATACAACTGCACATATAACCAACATATTTATTTTAATTTTACTTTCTTTATTCATCATCATTATTCCTACCATATCACATTATTTTTTATTTAAAAATTTTTATATTTGGAAAGTGATAAAACTTTTAGATGAAAAGTTTTTAGTATAAAAGTTTTTGAATGGAAAGAAATGATGTGATATAATATGATAAGGGTAATGATGATGAATAAAAAGAATAAAGTTAAAATAGATAGGTTAATTATGTGGATAGTTGTGTAGAATTGATTAAAAAGTAGGATAATTATATAAGAATATATGAATAAATAAGTAAAAATATAGTAGTTATGTAGAATAAAAAATTTTAGTTTGACATTTTTTTCTCATTGTCAAATACACTTCAAAAAATTTGTATCCAAAGTTTTAAAAAATCTGAAACACATTCTTAAAGTTTTAGAAATTGAATAAAATGTAAATTTTGAAAGCTTTGTATGAGTAGAGTTGGCGCAATGCTTGAATACACAAGTTTTTAGTTATTTTAAACTTTTAATTATTTGATATTTTAACTTGTCGCACTTGGAATTTTTTTCATTAGTAGCTTTGTTTTACTTTTATTGGATCCAAGCAACTATTTTCAAACTACTTTAATGAGTTTCAAGTCATTGCTACTTTGTTTAGCAACTGGAAGAACTATTAGTTGGTGGGACTCTGCTTTTATGTAACTTAACTCCTTTAATTTTTAAATGTTTGATCATTGATAAGAAAAATTTAATCTATTCATTGTATTTAATATAATTTGTTTATTTAGGAGATCAAGTTTCATCTCGATCAAGTATGTTTATGAGTCGCATTTGTTGAAACAAATATATATTCATGTGTAAATTATAAAAAATGCTTAGATCTATTTACATATGTATTAGAATGTAATCATACTTTATAAAATTATTTATCCGTATAGAAATAATATTCTAGATGGTTGGGATGTTGAAAATATAATTTTAAAAATGATATTCAACATTAAACTATTTTATTATACTGATTTTTAGTGGGGCCCATGCACAATTATATTAGACAAATAAAAGAGTTTTCAAGATACTATAGATGATATTGAATATAATAAATTGAGTGAATTTTTCATTGTTCATTAAGATTTTAAATATAAAAAAAGTTGCATAGAAGTAGAACCATAATTGTTATTGTAGTGCTTCAGTTCTTCTATGGAGGCATTTTTTTTTTTTTTTTTGAGATACTTCTATGGAGGCATTGACTCCTATAACTTCTAAAATGAACTTTCACAACTTGAAATTGATCGCAACCTGGAATTTTTTTTTATCTTTTTAATTAAATATTTCATATTTTTAGCAATAAAAGCATCACATTAAGAACATGATTTGATGTTTCATAAGGAAAAAAGAACATGACTTGATGAGTTATTATAAATGTCATCGCTACTGCTTCTACAAAATCAAATATGCTCTCCTAAATTGTAAACCTTGATATATAAGATAAAATACACTTGGGATTACAATTTTATATATTAAAAAAAATTTCATGCCCCGAATTAACAAATGAAATTGTTAGCAATGACTAACAAGATCATACCTTAGTCCATAATGTTTAGAATAAATTTTTTGTATGTATTGAAGGTTTAAAACTTATTAAGTTTTACCCATATAGATCTATTAACATTAAATAAATAGAAAATTAATTATTATAGCTCTCAATAGGGAGGCCTTTAAGCTATGGTCATTATCTTTCACACCTAGGGTGTGTTTTGAAATTGATAAAATTTTTAAATGAAAAAATTTAAATCAAAAGAAAATGATGTGATATGATAGGGGTAGTGATGAGAAGTAAAGAAGATAAAATTAAAATAAATAGATTAGTTGTGTAGGTACCTGTATAAAAATTATTGAAAAGCAATATAGCTAAACAAGAAAATGTGAAAAAATGAATAAAAATAGAGTAGTTATTAAGAGTGAAAAGTTTTAACTTGACATTCTTTTATACATTGCCAAACACATCCCTAGTTAGAAATTTCTCATTTCCTATTGATCTAAAATACAATTTTTTCCAGCATTTTGCACCAATAAAATTGCTCCAATGAATCTGAAGAACAACCCTCATTGGTGTTGGACGTGGAAGCCTTGGCCGTGCCTTTTGGCATCAAATGGTGCTTGTCCTTGTAGGTTAAGAAGATTATTGTGAAATTTGATTTGAGCATTCTTGTGAGCTTCTTTTCCGATGATTGTCATATTGTTTCTAATGTGGGCAGCAAAGTGGCGGTGGTACAATATTTTGTGGTAGATTTTGATTCAATTGTTTTCACTCATGTGCTTTTTTTGGGGTAGAGGGGGAGGAAAGGGAGACCAAGTGCACTCAGTATATAGCTGATATTACTGTTAATTCTTCTACTTCTCGTCATATGTGGTAGGATTACCTGCCCAACTCTATTGTCCACTTTTTAGCTTGGGATTGCTTCCAACGTATGTGAATAGATACACATTTTTCTTAAAAAAATATATATTTTTCATTTTTTTATAAAATAATTAATTTATGTGCATATAATGCATAAATCAAATTTTACCATTTATTGAGATGTATAGATATACTTTTCTTCAATTTCAAATACAAGGGTATTTTAATAATTTTAAGAGTTAAAAATAACTAAAATATCATTGAGATACATATCTCTAAAAAATAGTAAAACTTAATCAATTATAAATTCTACACAACAAGTTCAACTGTTTTATCAAAAACAAAAGAATAATACCATTCATACCTGATCACAAAAGGCAGACATTCACTAGTCGCTGGATACGCTGTCACTAAAACCTATCATTCATCAGGCTCGTTTTATTATTATTATTATTATTAGTATACACTGTGACATTGAGTATTACAGTAAAGTACATTTACAACCTAGTATTATTATTATTAGCATACACTTATTATTATTAGTATACATTGTGAGATTGAGTATTATAATAAAGTACATTTACAACCCTCACATAATGGAAGGGACACTTTTATATTAGTCCATCGGGGGAAAAGCTATAAAACCCCTGCAACCCTCACATAATGGAGGGACACTTTTATATACGTCCATCCCGGGAAAAGCTATAAAACAGCTACACAGTGAGTGAAAAATAATAATCGATCCTTAGAACTAGGAGGGGATCGATGTCACGACCGGCGGAATTTGCGCCCAAGCCAAGTGGTCATTCATCAGGCTTTTTGGTTGGGAATTGGCCAGCTATATATATATATTCCAGATCAGAAGTAGGTAGAAATCATGGTTACGAAATAACCTACGAGGATATGTAGTGGACCACTCGTAGATCTCGTGGCCAAACGTAGTGTTACGATTACTGCAACCTTCAGATACACGTACGGCGTGCCATCCATCCACATTTTCTACCGACTTCAGAAATTAAAATATATTAGCTCCCGGCTAGCTTGCATTTAGCCATTTACTCGGCTCCGGCCACATTATGCTATTCGCTGCTGTCGTTAGCAATCAGGAATTGAAGTGTACCGCCACTGGCCTGCTGCTGAAAGGAGATTTTACAATTTAGTTTCCTAATATAGAAGTTTTACACTTTTCCTCTTGAAAGTGGAGTTTTTTAGGAAAATTCCCTCCGTTATTTGAGGGTTGTGAATATGTTTTATTATAATAATCAGATGTCACGTTTATTACTAACAAAAAACACAAGAATTGAAGTGTACCAGTTTTTGTTAAGATGCTAATATTTTTTAAATATATATGGTATGAAATATAATTTTTTATTATTTTTAAAATTTTTATAAAACAGTTAATTTAAATTTATTTAATTTATAACTTAAGTTTTACCATTTTTATAAATATGTATATATTTTCTTTGGGTCATAAGCGATCCTCGGCGCATATGTGGCCATGTACATATTTAAGTTTGATGAAATTTAGTTTTCTAGTGAATTAAATTATGCTAGATACAATGCACAAAGTAAAATTCCCATAGCTTGCTAAGGTTAAAAAAAGGATGAAGTTAGATGAAACAACTTTTAATTTTTTATTAATTTCATTTCAGTGCATTTGGTAATAAAAATTACCTGAAAACCTGTTTTATTCACTTTTTTTGACTCAAGGACTCCATCCAATGTTAAATATCAACATAATTAAATTTTTTATGCTAAATATTAATTTTAAAGTTATATTCTTAATATTTGAATTGTATAGAATATCATTATTGTAATGACAAATGATTTTCTATAAAGAATTATTACATTCTAATAGATCTAAATATGTTTTATAATTTGCACAAATATATAATTAAACAAATGCAACCATGCACATCAATTTCTATCCATCACGGAGATGAGAGAAATAGATAAGGTTACATGAAATTGGTTCAAGACTTCTTTATTTTATTAATTTCATTTCTGTACGTTTATTAATAAAAATTCCTTTTTTGATTGTCTTACTAAAAACCTGAAAACTTTTTTTCTATTTTCTTCACCTTCTTTTGATAAATTAGTGTTTGACAGTCTTAAAACTCTGCTTTTCTTCTCCTTAGCATTATTTACATTTTTTATTAGTAGTATAGATTGTGACATTTAATATTATAATAAAATACTTTAACAACCCTCGCACAATAAAAGGACATTTTTTGTATATATATGTAATACCTCCCTCAAGGAGAAGCTATAAAACTCCTCCATAAAGGAAAGTAAAAATCATACACTGCACACGTTCTCTATTAATTACCTTGCTCTTTTTCTTCTCATCTTCTTCTTCTTCTTGTGGTCCATGAAATCTGCACGGACATTGGCCTAAACTTTCACGAAAGCCAAAGGCCCATTAGCCCATGTACCGAATCGATCCCTTTGATCTTGATGCATTCGTTTGAAACGACTTGACATGAGATCGAGCAGAGAAATTGGGATCCTTTTCTCATTCCATAAGACTGACTCGTTTTTTTTTTTTTTTCGGTTGCAACATAACATCTCATTTTTCCATCAGATTATCACAGATAAACTCCGTAAATCCTTACAAATTTTCCGAATTATATTATAGAGGAGACTGGAGTTCTTAATAGGAAGACTACTGCTCTCATCGGAGACAATTGCTCCCATGCATAGAGAGATGACAATATCTGTCGAACTCGTGTGGGGGCTCAGCAGTAAATGGTCCACTATAGTCTATAGCTGTTCACATTATTATCGAATAGAGTAACCATTGACGAAATACCAGCTAAAAAAAACATAGAGAGAGATATCATAATATTATTCCATTAGTATAATTCTCTTATGCATGCTAGTGCAAGAAGATATACATGCCCCTGTTAAGATTTGTTATTTTATTATTTATCTTTATATTAAGGAAAATAATCCTATGATGCTCATATTATTGAAAATTTGGCTGCAGTTATCATTTTTGGCCTGCCTTGATGATTAAAAATTAAAATGAAAAGCACTTGTTTAATTAGGAAGTAAAGTTTTATCGGAATAAAAATTTTATAGGACACATTTGATAAAACTATAGAATTAATGTAATGAAATTATTTAATTTATAGTGTTGTGATCATTTACGGATGCCTGTAGTTGGGCGCCAACCCAAGCTAGTCATTTACCTTTCTTTTTATTTTTTTTGTTTTTATAAATATGTTTAGCTACGTGTATTTAATATATAAAATAAGTTTTATCATTTTTGAATATATTTATATATATATATATATATTTGTTTTTAAACACACGGTCATTGTCGTAATTTTTATTTTTAAATACAAGGCAAAAAATTACGGCAATGCCCCTATATTTAAAATAAAAATATAAAAACATATATAAAAATGTTAAAACTTAATTTATAGAATAAATACACCCAATTTTACATGCTTATAAAAAATAAATAAAATGAATTTTGTGCGGCCTAAGAGGATCATGCGGGTATTTTACATAGCAAACCCTCTAACTTTGGCCATTTGCATTTCAAACCCTGAACTTTGCCTGTTTGCATTTTAAACCCTGGAAACTTTGATCATTTGCATTTTGAACCCCGAGTCATAACGACATTTCAAAACACATGAATCACAACCTTTACTAGAATCATTTTTTTTAAAATGACAAACATAACCTTCCAAAGAACAAGCTATATCCATTGTGAAGACGAGCTTGGAACAAAAAGAAATAGAGGGGTTGCTGAAGGTGGGTGGATGACTATTTTTAGAGCATAGCTACTTAGTTTTTTTTTATTTGCTGCCTGAATGAAAGCTGCTATAGATTCAATGGGATTGAAGTAGAGAACTGCTGCCATGTTTTGTAACAACTACTTGCTCGTTTGATTAATGAGTGCTTGGAGAAGATTGTTAAATTTTAACAGCTATCGCTTGGATAGGGTTTTTACTTAAAATTGAATTTCTGGTTGTTGATTGGTGATGGTTGAAATTTAGGAGATTGGATGCTCTGATTATCGAATGAAACTGTGGCTTGATGGGTTTGATTAATGGAAATTGCTTGAATCGGACAAAATGGGCAGAGGTTGCTAGTGGGTTTGATTTGGGTGCAGTTGCTTGCAGTCAATGCCTGACAGATGGTTGAGAACCGGAGCAAAGAGATAGAATTAGGGGAAGATGGGTTCTTGCTACAAATTGGGAGAGCTGGTGCTGCTAATGGTGGGTTTAATAGCAAGATTTTTTTCGCGATTGTCTTATATTTGGGTGTCAGCCAATGATTGAAGGTAGGATTTTCTGTTGATGTTTCTGATTCAAAGCATTGGTAGGTTGGTCATGGAGTCAACGCCTATTGATTTGGGTGACTAGCTGCAAATGTTGCAGCCATAATTTCATTGGTTGGATTTGGAGCAAGCTGTCTTGCTATTCGAGATTTCCATGCTTGCATGATTGCAAGATGGGTTTTGTATCCACTGATGAGATGGGAGAGACGATAGGAAAGGTGGAGTTGGATGCACTAATTAGTGCCAATGGTTGTTGGTTTTCGGTGGCGAGGGGCTTCCATTGTTTGAAAGGGAAGCCATGCTCACCGTGTGAGGACTAGATATTTTATTATTATTATTATTACTACTACTACAATTCCTTCCTAACTATGAGAAAGTTTACAAATATACTGCGAGGAATAAATGATATTTTGACATGTTAGGTTGTACGAGACACATTCATGAGCATGTTAAACACGAGTACGAGTTATGACATTGATAAGTTTCTGTAGTGACACCATTTGTTTATGATGTGATTATTGGGTATTTGATTTAGAGGTGTATAATTGATGCACTGTCTAGGGCATTATGACTATTTCCCACATCACAGAGTAGGTACAGGGTTCGACCCTGCCAGGGCTTAGTTCATGTACGCCCCTTTCTCTCTTCTCCCCTCTCCCTCCTGCTGTTTCTTCCACTTTCTTTTTCCTCTTCTTCTTTGTATTGATTTAGCCTTAAACCATGTCAAAAGCTTTTCCAAGCTTCTTTGTAGATTATTGATTCACCTTAAGGAAGCTCGAGTTTAAGGTTGCTTTTCTTGGGAAAAAATCACGATCAAAGTAAGTAGATGTCGTCTCTTCTCAAATTAGTGATGAAATTCTGTTTTAAACATAAAATAGGGCTGGTGAGAAGAGGCAGTGTTCAACAATCTCGTGTTTGGGGAGTTAGGGCTCGTGGCAGCTTACAGTTAGTAGGGTTTATGGGAAAACAAATATAGTTATGTGATTTTTGTAAAATAGATGATCCATTAGCAGTTTTATATCATTAGAATATGATCTTGCTTCAGTGGGGTAAACCGCGAGTTGAAACTATAGGTCCTGCCCTTGGTATCTATCAAGTGTTCAATGAAAAGCCTATGTAATAGTGAGTACGTTATGTTTAGAGTACACCTTGTTAACCTTGCAATGTTGTATGTGCACTGTGTAGTGTTCGTTCCTTTATGTTATGGATGATATATTATTGTTATGGATGATGTATTATTGAAGATGGATGGTTGTAAAAGGTTGTTCATGGCCCTTAGTTGACATAAGGAGAGAGTTGTTTATGACCCTTGATCGACGTGAAGGGTGTTGAGATTATTGATCATGTGCTTATCAAATAGAATAGTTAATTTGATTTTGATGATTAACAAATAATTGAAATATCATTAAAAAGGATCTAATACATTTGTCTAAGTGTTCTCAGATGTTTTGTCTCTAAATTATGTGTATAAAAATGAAAAGGCGAAATAATTTAAGTTTCAAGCATTCAAAGTTCGTAAATTGCAAGTTCAGCAAGTGAAGTCTTAGCCCAAGTCGACTTCGCTTACGACTTGGGTGAAGTCCCAGCCCAAGTCGACTTGGCCTGCGACTTCGGACAAAACAGCAAAGTGAAGTCGCATCCCAAGTCGACTTCACTCGACCCAAGTCGACTTCACCTGTGACTTCAAAGCCAAAATTTTGAACATAGTGTTTTTTTCAAGACAAAGTCGCACCCCAAGTCGACTTCACCCATCCGAAGTCGACTCCACTCACGACTTCAACTCGTAACGGTCGAAAATCCGAACGTTGGAGCTCTAGATGCTCGTGAACCTTCACTCAAACGGCTAGAATCCTTTCTCCTCTATAAATACCATTGAAGAATGAACGTAGAGACAAAAGAGAAGGAGGAAAGAAAGAGAAAAACACAAGTTGAGCTTCCATCTTCAAATATTCAAGTGTGTTGAAGTCATTTGA
>JAXCLR010000001.1:45251298-45262972 GCA_035584095.1 Annona squamosa | reverse complement strand
TATTAATTTTTATCATTTTTTGAGTATTTTAGATATTTATTTTTTATTTTTGAAAATCAGTGGCATTTTAGTAATTTCTAAAATACTCCAAAAATGGTAAAAATTTATACACATAGATTAACAATATTGTAAAAAAAAATTCAAAAAAAATTAAAAAATAGGTGTATGCGCCCAGGAGCATACAATCGAAGTCCTATGATCTTACGCACCTGGGTGTAAATACTTATTTTTTAATATTTTTTGAATTTTTTTTACAAAATTATTAATCTAAATGCATTTAACATTTTTATCAAATTTTATCAATTTTGGAGATTTTTAAATATTTATTTTGGATTTTTAAAATGAAATTACTAAAAATGCCAATGATTTTTAAAAATCCAAAATAAATTTATAAAATTTTTTTTAAAAATGATAAAAATTAATACATCTGTTAAATACACTTAGATTAACAGTTTTGTAAAAAATAATTTCAAAAAAATATTAAAAAATGGGTTAAATGCACCTGGGTGCACTGAGCCTAAGTGCACCCGAGTGCATTTAGGCATAACCGATCTTTAGTTACATGTATCATAACTTCAGCCAGGGGTGTAACTTGAGTTTGGTTAAATATATTGAGTTTGTTACATAGAAGCGATTTCATGTAACTCCTTTAAATTTTAAGTTTTTAATGTTTAATGGAAAATTTAATCTGTTCATTATATTTAATATTATTTATTTATCGAGGAGACTATGTTTGATCCAAATCAAATAAGCACCTGACCTAAATTTGCTCAAAAATAGATATATTAGTGTATAAATTAGGAAAAATGCTTAGATCCATTGATCACATATTTATTAAAATATAATAGCATTTTTATAGAATTATTTATCAACATAGAAATGATATTTTAAATTGTTTAGAAATGGAAAATACAATTGCAAATTGATACTTAACATTAAATAGTTTTATTATATTGATTTTACACATTCTTAGATGTAGCACATGCATAGTGATTTTAGTCAAGTGAAAGAGTTTCTAAGATATTATACATAACGTTACATACAATAGATGGAGTAGATTTTTTATCAATTATCAAAAAATTCATAATAGAAGAAGTTATATAGAAGAGAAATTTCATACAAACATTCTTCAAACTAGACTCACTTGCCAATTTTTTTAGCGTTTAGAAATTGAATTCAAAGTTTCAAACCTAACCTGCATTTAAATCAAGTTGGGGTTTGGGTTTATAGGAACCCAACTTGAAACTCAACCCAAATAATAATATTATATTTAGGAAAAGGATATGACATATGTAGCCCCTTCATAATTTTTTATTGCATCATTCATGATTATTATCTTGAAATAAGCAAATAATTTGGTTTGTTATTTTGTAAATAGTTATTTAGGTTCTATTGCATTGGATATATTTTTTTAAAAAAAAACTCTTTCTCATTCCTTCGTACACACCTTTTCATTTAACATGATTTGACATATTAATTACTTAATTATTATATTTTTTCTATTATTAACTTTACATTGCAATCATTTTTTTTAATTTATCCATGCAAATACCATATTTAATTTAGCTTTATTCTCTTTATTTTTAGTTATTATCCCTAACATATTACATTACTTTCTCAAAAAAAAATTTCCATAATTTTTTTTACTTTTTACTTTTTACCAAATGGACCCTTAGTACATATTTGGTTTGAGATTAACCATGCAATCTTTATGTTTTTTAAATTCAAATGTAAATTAATGAGAATAACCTAAGTACTAACCCAAATTCCACTTGAATTCTGGTTTGGTTTTCCATCTAAATCTAACATGAACACATTCCGAACTCCATTTTTCAAAATAAGGTTAATAAAATTTGAGATTTAAAAACTAAAAAATATTAGCCCAGGCTAAGCAAATGTCCCGCTTACCTTACCTTAAAAAATTCATTTACAACAACTTTTTTTAATTTTTCTTCATATACTCGTTTATCTAAGTATATTTAATATAAAAATTATGGTACAAAGTTTTACTATTTTTGGGTATGTACATTTTTTTTGAGATTTTTAAACATATACGTGTGTATATGTATTTAAAATATTCATATCTTTAAAAATCTCAAAAAAATATGTACGCATATCCAAAAATGGTAAAATTTAGTTTACATGTTAAATACACTTAGATAAACAAGTGTATGAAGATAAAATAAAAAAATTATTGTAAATAGATTTTTTTAAGTGGGTTAAGTGGGGCATTTGCTTAACTTGGGCTAATAGGATCACTCCTCTTTAAAAATAGAAGTGTTAAGGCTAAGGTTCATATATGTCTAATGTGAAATTGGCTCATTCATTCAGCTTCCCTACATATCAAAATGCCAATGGTTCATTTTAGGAGTGCATCATTATGTTTAAATTCTAATTTCAAATGCAAGCTTTGAAAAAGTAAAAAATGAAAAAATAATTAAATAACAAATTGCACTATCCATGAATAGGGGTATTAACAAATCGAATTGGATGGGTTGGAACCTAATCCTAATCTTAATCCATTTAAAATATCTCAACTCATTTAATATCTAAATATTAATCTATTTAAAAAACATCAACTCTAACTCATTTAATAAAATGGTTGGTGGCTTGAGAAAAGGACCAAGATGTGAAGGCATGAGACTCCGCCTGAAGGAGTGCCTAGCCATAAGACTGGCCTGAAGAGGCACCCGACTATTGACTACAAGTTGAAGGGGTACACAACCATGAGACTACGGCTTAAAGGAGTGTGTAATCATGAAACTACAACTTGAAGGGGTGCGTAGCCCTCAACCAGCCATAAGACTGTGACTCAAAGAGGTACACAGTGATGAGAACTAATTTGAAGGGGTATGCAGTTATGAGGCCATGAGATGAAGAGGCACACAAAAATGAGAGTATGGCTTGAAAAGCCTGAAAAGATCAATTAGGCCCAGATAGTATGAATGAAGAGATTATTAGCCTTGACATTTCAAAATTGGGGGCATCAACCCTAGGAAGGAAGAGAATATTGACTCCTTAAATTCAAACAATTCCAAAAAGTTAATAAATTTTGGTTTACGGATCATATATAACTTTTATGGGCATTCATATACTACAATCATCTCAATTGATATTATAATGAAATTTTGAAACATATGATAAATTTCTAATAATAGCCTATAAATATCTACCATGTTCTAATTTTTTCAAATTGGTGGATGCTCCTACATAATTGAGGAGACTAAACACCATTACACAATAATACTACATGATAACTCTAAAAATACGAATTATCATGACCCATTTTAGACTATTTTTGTGTGTTAGTCCGAGAGATTAGGCTTAGTTTGCATTCATTTAGCTGAATTTTTACTCGCTTCGCATTTTAGGAGAATTATTTAGTTTTTATGCATTTTTAGTTCATTTATTTGGTTTATTCATTTTTTGCAGGAAAGACGAACAATATAAAAGCATGCGGGCGAGTGGAATGTAGAACGAAACCAAGTCAAGGAGCAGTGGGATGGCACCTAGGCGCCACCCTACATGCCTTTGCCACAACTCCAACACATCCCACAACCAAAAGCTTCCAGAGAGTTGGTGCCTAGGCGCCGAGGCAATGAATTCCTAAGGCATCTAAACAGGTTTCTAAGTTACTCAACACATAGAGAGTTGGCGCCTAGGCACCACTACGTATCCGTACGTGTGGATTTTAGTACCTGTGCTGCGCAAAGCACTTAATATAAATAGAAACCTAAGGCTACGGGCAGAGAGTTCAGGAGGCCAGAGAGTAGAGACCGAGAACGACAAGGGGAAGCGTGGAGAGAGCCCAAGAGCAGCCACACGGAGAAGAAAAAAGACGTAGTTCTAGCAAAATCTGAAGAGGAGATCCAATCTCATTAGTGGAAGCTTTTGGGATTTAGTTATTCTCTTTCTCATTTTCTTTCCTTCCTCTTTCCTTTCTTCTATGTTCTTGGAGATAATTGTAACTTAGATTTAATGAAAACTGAAGTCATGTTAATGGGCTAAACCTTCCTACAGTGGGAGATATGTAGGATTTGAATTCATAGCTTATGATATTTGGTTTTCTATGCTTGAATTAATAATAGAGTGTGTTGTGACTTGTGTTACTTGAGATTACCTTTATATATTATGCTTAATGCGTTTACAAGCTTTGCAACCTTGTGAATTGATCTAATATTCAAATTCATGTTTGGAAAAGTGAGATTTGAATAAGTTCCATATATAAGGCATAGGTATTCTAGCTCAGGTTGTGTTAGATGTTAATATGGATAGGAATATACCTATTAACCCTGTGTAATCATAATTAAGTTATATGATTATCAACCTTGTTTTACTTATATGCATGGGAACACAGTACGCAACTAAAACTTGATTAAGTTTGTATATGTTGAAAAGCATATGCGAATATGAATGAACCTAGGTTAGTAATATCTGCACAACTAACTTAAAAAGGACCAAATAACATAGCTATGATTTGATGAATTCATATTCCCACCTACCTTAATCATCTCAAAGCAATCTCAGCAATATCCACCTTACTTTGGTCATTTACTATTTTCATAGTTTAGTTTAATTCAGTTCTTTGATATAACTTCTTCTTCACTTTACTAATTCACTTAGACAATTGAGATTAAGGTGCTAAATTGTTTAACACAATCCTAGTGGGAACGATACTCTACTCACTCTTTATTACTTGATCGACATGTATACTTGCGTTAAAAGCGAGCAATTTAATTGACATATACACAGCTTGTCACTACATCGTGCATTGTTATATGGCGGATGTAGTTACCGCAAATCGAAACAACGACGCAACGACACCCAACATGAGGGGCAGTCATTGTTACCACCAACCCAAAGACAGTTGCATGAATTATATATACTTAAATTAATGGTTTTATAAAAAATGATTAGTCGCATTTCTTTATGCGACATAAAAAGTTAAAATTTTTTCATGGGTATGTATATTATAATTTTACTTCTTTGGAGAGGATGCACTTAAACAAGCATAATTAGGGTCACTATTAGTATTAGTAAGCAAGCTGTAAGGAATATATAAAAAACTAGTAAGCAAGCTACATCAAATATGTAATAAAATAACCATGTAAGAATATTATGAAATTTAGGAATGTATATTGAGATTGTAAAGCTCCTCAATTTCTCTGAATATAGGGCAAGTCCTTTTATCGTTCCTTACCACCTTCTTATTACATGCATGACATAATTTGCTAAGACGTAACATTTTGATAGCACTTTTAATCTATTTAGTTGTTCGCCTTTTCCTAAGATGAATATGTGGGTTAGTCATACTTGGTGCTTGGGAGGTTTTAGTGGCTAGAGTTGCACTTAATAATCCATATGCGGCAAGGAGTTGAACCTCTTGTGTATGGTCAATACACTGAAAGTTTTTGCCCACATCATTATCATGCTCGGGTTCAACCCTATCTTCCTTACTCCTAGGCACCTCGGCAACCTCATTATCCACCATCTCCTGAAACAACTTACTCGAATTGTGCAAATTCTCTTTTGCCACCTCATAAACATGTTCATTTTTTAAAGCCTCCTACCGAAGATAGCACATTGTACACAACATAAGATGATTATGCAGAACAAGTGATTACCCTTTATTACTTGATCCGAGGCTATTGACTTGATTAATTGAGTCTTAGCATTTTGCATCCAACGTTTCAAAACATGCGATGTAGGCATAGATCGCATACCCTTGAAATGAAATAAGGAATATATATACTGACAAATAATGCCAAAAATTCAAATTTCATACATGTACATGAAGCTTTTTCCTCATCTACATTCCAAACAACAGTCTTGCTCTTTAATAGATCTACCGCATTTGGTTTATAAATTTGCCAAGTTTCTGACCTACCCTCATCCATGATCTCCCAAGCAATAAGGTAGATGTTTTCCTCAACCCCCTTCTGAAAAGTTTGAAATCCTTCATTGTATACACTCTCGCCATGTCAGCCTCAAGATCATACTTTTTCTTCAAAATGGGATACTCATTTACACATTCAAATTCTACCGTGCATTTGGATTGTTGTCTTCCTTTGAATAACCTTCTCATAACCATTTTCAAAACTAAGTAAATTACATTTATAATTAAAGAATGCATTCATACTTTTACTTCTTCTGGTATTGCACATGCCAGCTGTAAATATATATGATGTGAAGACAAAAATCCACTTATGTTGAATCTCGTATAGGCTTTTAATCTAGAGGTGGTCATGTAATTCAAACTTGTCAACCATACTTGTCCAAGAATGTTCAAATTCTTCAATTGTATATGCTCGATATAAACAGTAATCCCAAGCAGATTTAAATGATGGGTGCTTCTAGCACACATGAGACAACTTCTCTGGAAATTTCTTGGTAACATGCCACAAGCATAAAATATGATGATTGCTTGGGAAAACTTGTGCAATTGCTTATTCAATGGTTGTATCTTGATCGGTGATTATTGCCTTTAGATGAATACCGCCCAGTGCACTCAACCATATCTGAAATAACTGCTTGAAGTCCTCAACAATTTCACCAAAAAACAATCCTGCACCAAATAACACGATTTGTTTGTGATGATTGACACCCACAAAAGGCCCAAATGGGATGTCGTATTCATTCGTTTTGTATGTTGTGTCAAAACACACTACATCATTAAAAGAAATATAATCTGCCTTCAATTTCTTGTCCACCCAAAAACATGATGTAAGCCTCATCTCCTCATCAACTTGTATCTCATATGTGAATTAGGGATCATTCCTACTCTTAGTTTGGGAATGACTTGGTAATGCATTTGCTTCAGACCTGTACATTGCTTGGTGTTTTTGCTTCAGCACATTTTTATATCCATTTTTGTAAATCCTAGCTCACTGTGACCTCCAACTTCAGTTGACATAAATCAATGGACTTTGCTACCCCAATACCAGATGATTTCATACTTGAAATCATGCTTAAATGTTCCTCGCAAGCAATGTTTATTCCTAAGAGTACAAAGAATGTGACTATGTGGCTCCACAAATTAAGTGACTTGATATGTGGAATTTTTAGGTTTAAAATGCACAACAAATTTGGCTGGGCAATCACAATGTGAAAGAGCACGTGCCTTCCATTTCCTATTAGGGAGTTCAGACCATTTCATATCTCATTTGCCAGCCTTGGAGCATTTCATTGTCTTCTTAACAACAATTCCAAACTTCATGGTCCGCGTTTGATCCTTTCTGATACTAAAACCACTATATCATGCATACTCATTATAAAACCTGTATGCATCTAATGAAGCAAATTCCATTCCAATTGTTGACCTCATTTCAGGTGGACCAACAGGAATAAAACTCTCACTTATATTTTGCAGCTTTGCTAAGTCCAGATGAATTGAGTTCAATCCTTTACTGCTACCTGCTCCACATTACATGTATTGATAACACCTTCATCAGATGGATCTATCCCTACCGATTGATTTACTTGAACTCCACCAATGGGCGGATCCACTAGATCTCCACTCATACATAGATCCATTAGAACCTCAACCACATGTGCATCCATATTATACAATTAAACAAGTACACCTGAGACTGGCAATTACATTTAAATATAAACAAAGTAAGAATTAGAAAAAATATATAAAAATGAAATAAAAAATTTACGTGTTTGAAATACCCAATATACATGACAACACTTGATTATATGAGAATTTTTCGTAGTCGTAACTGTGATGATTGTGTTTTTAATTTTGCAACTTAGTCTATCAATTTAATACTTTTTTTTTCTTTCCCTATCTTATCAGAGTTTGAATCAAGTAAATGATGGAAATGAAAGCATAATTTATAGTCAACAAGAGCAGCTGAAAATGTTCTTCAATGAATTTACATGAATTGGATGACAACTATATTATTTAGGATAAATAAAAAATAAAGTTTTAAAAAAATGAAATCTGAGATTTTTAATATAGCATTCAAATCTAAGCAGATTTGAACATGACTGCTCACTTATCTCCTACTTACAACTAAATTTGGAAATCACATTTAAGACTAGCAAAATAATAAATGCAAAAAAAAATCTATTCAAATCTATTCAAATTTTGAAAAAAAAACTAAACGCATTCTAATTGGAAAGAAACATGGAAGGAAGTTCAAAAAAATGAAAGGACCAAGAGGGAATGTATAACCAATTATGAACTCAATTAGCAATTCAAACACAATTTATGTTTTGATGATTAAAAATCCAAATTTACTAACGTGGGTTTGGTAATATTTTAAGTTAGACTTTTTTGTAAGCAAGGCATAACAAATCAAGTCACAGAGACTTAACTTAAGTCATCTAAGACATCGACTTGAGTCAAGTCGATACCCAAGTTAACTCCAAGATTAATTTCAACAAACATTTTCAGTCGGATATGAAATTGAGGATACATGAATAGATAATGTCACAATCAAATTCAACTTCGCATGCGACTTAGGTTCATTCACAATTCAAGTTAACTCAGCATACGACTTAAAAAGACTTCAGGCCACCTATAAAGAATCTAAAGAAGTCAAGTCACAACCCAAGTTGATTTCGACATGTGACTTGGGTGATGTTCCAGAGCAAGTCAACTCGGCTATGAGACTTGCACAACACAAGCATGAGATTGAAGGCATTGAAGTCTTAAATATATAACAGACACCAAAGTCGCATACTCAAGTTGACTCCACCTGCGACTTGGGTCAAGTTACATATCCGGGTCAACTCAAATATACAACTTGGGTTCAAGACTTGAAGAATTGTACTCAATAAATGAAACTCAAGGACTACATATCTTGAAGATTTGAAGATAAATGCCAACAAAACATGATCAAGTCATAAAGAATTGAAGTTTCAAGTACGAAACTTCAATCAATGAAGGCTACTCTCTAAAGACCACATGAAAATTGAGAAGTTCAAAAGGGAATTGAGTTCAAGAAAGCTAAAACATGAAAACATTAAAGCACAATGGTAAAAGAACTTAAGATATGAGATTTGAAGTACCAAAAATCATATTGCAAAGTGAAGTCGCAACCCAAGTTAAATTTACTTGTGACTTAAGTCAAGTTTGAGACTAAGTCAATCTGATACTGTAACTCGGAGTTGAAAACCTCTTAGGAAGGAATGAGGAGATCAAAGTTGCAACCAAGTCGACTCCGGTCTGCGACTTGGGTGGAGTCGCATCCAAAGTTGATTTCAACTGGAACTTGCTTCTAATGATCAAAAAATTCAAACATTAATGTATTCAATGCATGTCACCTATTTTACAATATTCAAAATAACTTAACATCTATTTAAAGGATGTCAAGAGGAGTTATAAGGGTTAGAAAGAGCATTTATTGAGCTTACATCTTCGCTCCTACAAGTGTTTAAGTGTTCACTAAGTGCTCTATAAAGAAGAACTCTCTCATTTACTGCAAGAGCTGCAATGTCCCAATAATGTCGAGCTTTCAAGAGTTATCTTCTGTACTGAACTTTTTTCACACAATCTTTAACGTATAGATTTTATTTTCTGATTTATTTTATTATATCGTTACTTGGCTCAATGTTGAAGACCAAAACCAAGTAAAGACAAGTATTGTGCTATCAGAGTGAAACTTGTTATCTACTTGTGCTACGATTGTAAAAGCTCCCCTAGGGCTATAATCTAGTAAAAAACAAGAGCTCTAGTTGTATTGTTGTTAAAATAATGAAATCCAAAACACAGGGGTGTGTATTCTTGAAAGAATAGAGTATGGAGGGTTATCTTAAACCACTATAATTGATTATATCCTTTGTGCGTAAATTTACTTGCTCCATCTACTCTCCATATTTTCATCCAAGGGAACAAAACTCAGAAGGGTCAAATTTTTAATTACCAAAGAAAGTTTAAAGAACTTAATTCATCCCTTCCCTCTTAGATTTTGCTATAAACTTAGGAGCAACATAACCATCCATCAAAAGTGTTGTGACTAGTAAAGATGCAAATGAAAGAGCACAATCAGAAAGTGTTGTGACTAGTAAAGATGTAATTGAAAGAGCACAATTAGAAATTATAAAGCGGATTTATACTTCATGCATTCTATTTAATGCTGCAAATTCATTACACTTTTGAGCTATGTTTGACAGGTATGCTTAATTGGATATGGATTTAAAATTCCTATATATCATGATTTTAAACAGTTATTAAAAAAGAATGTAAGGGAGGTAAGAGATTGAATTGAATCATTTAAAGGGATGTCGAAAGAATTTGCTTACTTGATAATAGCTGATGGATGAATGGATTAAAAGGTTGTGAATATATAACTAATTAAAAATAACTAAATATTTATGGTATTCATAAACATATCATGCTTACATCATTGGTTCAAATTGGTTTGTTTAACCGGTTTAAACTAGACTAGTTCCTTTGTTACTTTAATCACCAATTCAGTTATAATAATATTTATCAAGTTAATCATGTAAGATCTATCCACGGTGTAATCAAATTGGAGTTAAACTATGAATTAGTCAACCCAACTAGGTTTGATGTTTTGTTTAACAACCTTTATAATTCTTTCAAATAAACGGGGTGGTCATGCGTTGAGCTTGTTCAACTCTTCAACGAATAAATCTATCTATTTAACTCATTCACCTACATAATCTATTTACAACCAATAAATTAAAAGAGTTGAAATTACTTTTATGATCATTTATAAAGAAAATTGATCCCTGCACTTAGGTTCGATGCACCCAGGTGCAAATACTCATTTTTTATATTTTTTAAAATTTTTATATAATTGTCAGTTTGGGTGTATTTAAAAATTTATCAATTTTTACCATTTTAGAAATTTTTAAATATTTATTTTGGATTTTTAAAAATCAAAATGATACTAATTTTTAAAAATCCAAAATAAATATCTAAAATTTTTCAAAAATGATAAAAATTGATACATATCTTAAATACACCCAGATTGACAATTGTTGTGGCGCCCCAAACCAAGACATCACTTCTTTACCTCAAGATCTATCGATTGGTAAATGTGTTCAGGATTGTTGCCCTGATCACGCGGTGGGTTCTTAATTGAATCTCGTCTAATTTTTTTTTCTTTCATCATCGTTTTCTTCACATTTTGCATCACTCATTCATATTTTTACATTTCACACCATTATTCATCAATCATTTCTTTAAAATCAACATCATATATCATACAAGCGGCAATACACTTATAATATATTTCATATTTCATTCATAGCATCTCATCATGCTTTTCTACAATAAAAGTCTCTTTTACTAAATCATCATATTTTACATTCATACATCTATACATTCAATTATTGAATCGCATAGAACTTAAAATGCTAATTAAGTTCACATATATATTAACATACCTTAGCATATCTATGCTTTCCCATTCTTATAGCCACATGGTTTCCTTTACATACCTTTTCTCCATTTTTTAAGTTCTCGATCCCTTGAGTCTCCCAGTACTTGTCTAAGATTTGGAAAGCAAAACGTGAGTGATAACTCATTAAGCAAGCATTTTATCTTTAAGGACAAGACTTCCTTGAAAATCTTTTTCATAAATATCTTGAACACCTTTTTCATGAGGACATTTACGTGTCCCAAAACATTATCATGAAAAGAACATTATCATAAAATCCTTGTTCATAAGGACAGTTCCATGTCCTTGAATAT
>JAXCLR010000001.1:45215297-45241451 GCA_035584095.1 Annona squamosa | reverse complement strand
GCAAACAGTGAAAAGTATTATGAAAAATGGTGGACTGTATTCTTGTGCCTGTATGGTGTTTACTATTTCAAGACGTGCAAAAAGAGTACAAAACAGAACATGGTAGATGCAGCACGTGCATCAAGGGGAAGAAAATTTTGTTGTCAGCACCGCATCCTTTTCTCTATTGCAATTTACTTTGGTTGAACCATTCCAAAACAGCAGTTTCTGTTTCTTTTTCATTTTTTTTCCTGCTTCTTTACAGATTTTTTTTTTCCTGGTTCAATTGAAATTCTATTAGGCAGGGTGCTATCATTATCTCTTTGATGCTGCTATGAGGCCACAACAAGCAGGTTTGGACTTCTCTAATGCAATTTGCAGTCTATTCTGTTACTCTAAAGGTGTGTGGACTGGTGGTCAAAAAATACATGGGCTTACAAAGGCAGTTTTCAGTGACAATTATGCAGCAGGACCATCAAGAGTAAGTAACAGTTTCAAACTTCCAATATGTGCTAATTTTTATTATTCTGTTCTTGTTATTTAATGCTGATGGTCATTTTCATGAAGAAATCATTGCAGTCTAGGATCCTACTTTTTCATTGGGCATTTCGTGTTCATAGTGCTGAATGTTTGTTCTGACAATCTATCCCATCTTTTACATTGCAAAGGAAGTCTAGTTTTTTATTTGACTCTTGGAAGTCTAAATATTCCTTAGTCACTTGGAATTCTTTGCAGAAATGTATAGTTCTTGACATCGAGGGCACAACAACTCCAATTTCATTCGTTACTGATGTTCTTTTCCCATATGCGCACAACAATGTACGCAAACATTTAAATGCAACTTATGAGAGTGATGAAACAAAAGATGACATTATGCTGCTTCGCAAACAGGTGGTTTCTTAGACTTTTCTTGCCTCTTGATGCATGATAAGGTTTAACTAGTACTGTCTTAGATCCTGAATATCATTTGTCAAGACATGAGAATTTTAATCCATTACCATGTGATTATCTGTATTTCTCTTTCATTCAGCAAGTGTTGTTTCAGTAAAGATCCTCTGGCTTCTGAGGTGAAAATTCATGCTGGAGTCTTGACTCTTGAGTGCTGCCACTCTGTGCAAAAAAGTGGGGCAAATAGGAGAGCCTCCGACCTTCTGTGCCTGGGATCTGCCCGTGCATGACAGGCTATGTTCCTTCATGTCTCTTTTTAATTGGCATTACCTAGTTTCCAAACTTTAATCAAGGGACATGAACATGAGCCAAGGGGAGAAAAATTTTAGAAACGTACTCATCTGTGTTGGAGTCCATGCTCATGGATCGATCATTATGGTCATGAAAATTTTTTCAACTTCGATGTCAGGTAAGGGAAGATTTGGAACAAGGCATTGATGGCTCTGTGCCAATCCCACCTGATGATGCTGGTAAAGAATCTGTGATTGACTCCTTGGTAGCTAATGTTGAAGCGATGATAAAAGCGGACAGAAAAATTACTGCTTTAAAACAACTACAGGTAACCGTGTTGAATATCTGAACGACTTGTTCACTCAACGAGGGCTTGCTGTAGGCAAGAACCTAGATAATTAAGAAAAATTCTCTATTCATAAATGCAGGGCCATATATGGAGAACAGGGTTTGAAGGTAAGGAATTGCAGGGTGTGGTTTTTGAGGATGTACCAGAAGCCTTCAAGAGATGGCATGCAAAAGGCATTAAGGTTATTCCATTTTGGTTCACTTAACTTCTCTCAATGCTATGGATTATTCTATAAAATTTGGTAAGGCTGTAACTTTTAATTGTAAAAAATAACAAGCGCAAAAGCAGATGGGACTATTCATCTTAATGAATAATATGCCAGGGATTTTCTGTATAGCACCATAACTGGGCCTTTCTGATTGTCAAGTAGGAGACGGAAAGGTCTAAAAGATTGACAGATTGCTATTTGCGTATTTTTCTGCAGTGAAGTCCCATCCTGTGTTAGTCTTTCACCATCCGAAGGTAATGGGTGGTCTTGAACGGTTGAACAGCAATATAAACCTTCCAAGTTGCTGGTTCATAAACATTATATCTTTCTCTCTTCAACTGCTGACTTTCATAGTTCTAATCAATGATTTAATTGCTCTTGCTAGGATGATTTGGATTGATAGAGCAGTGACAGTAACCACTTGTCCTTGCATTTTGGACTGATTGGCTTTTTAACTAGGATGTTTTGGACAAGTTTACATTGATTTTGCATGCAGGTTGACAATGATGCTAGACAAGCATTTACTTTGACTCCTTTTCTTGGCATAAATCCTCTTATTAATTGAATCCTGGCAAGGAAACTTGTGGCTGTAGTCCACAAGCTTCATCAAATCTCCTGGATTTCTATGAAATCCCTGAATAGACCATGTATAGCATTCATGAGACTTGGATTCTCTCATTGTTCTCACAAATCTTAAATCATTGCTATGGTCCATTATTGGGTGGAATATCATGGTAGCGAGGCTTTTTCCAGCATACCTTAAATGGCAGGTTATTGCCAGAGTTCTGAAAGTCTTGGCCGGTATTGACTTGCACTCGTAATTATTCTTCAACTATTAGGGCTATAAAACTGTAATATCCAATCTCATAATTTCCCTGGCATTGACATTTTTGTCATTGTTTGCAATATAATGATGTCATTGTCGCCTTGAGGAAGGAGCGAACTAGGTTTATTATGGTGTATTCTGATACGCATGTGTAAACGTAAGGTGTTGGTTGTCATGGCACGTGTGCATGAAAGGTGTGATGAGCCTAGTGTTGTAATTGGGGATTAAATAGGAAGTCAGTCTTATAAGAGAACAAAGAAAATGCATTTCGTTCGTTCTTTCTTTCATTTCCTTCTTATTCAATTCCTTTCAGTTTCCTCTTTCCTTGGGTAGAACGTCCGAGAGTTCATGAGATATCCAGGAACGTATATATTTCTTTTTGAAATGACAGAATAAATTAACTTTTCTCGCTTTTCTATGACAAGCCTATATGGTTGGTGTGAAAAGAAAAGCTTGCCTTGTGAATGAGTGAAAATGATGTCAGGAGGAACGAAAAAAATAGTGTCGACAAAATAATGTATAAAAATAAAATAAATGATTTTTTGAATGAAAATAATCATTTAAATAAAAGATAAAAAAAAATTCTTCAATGGAACTGAACCCAAGTTATTATTATTATTTTTCTATGAAAAGCAAATTTTCTTTTTCTTTTTTCATGAAGACAAGTTAGATGGTATACAAGATCATTTTAGTTGAATGATTGGGAATTGGTTCTTCACGTCAAGCTTTTTGGATTTTGCAAACTTTTCCACTTTTCATAAATCCAAGTCATCCATTATGTTTAGTATTATCTATTTAATTAAGACACCAAAATCATCTTTTTTGGATTCTTTGGTGGGTCATTTCAGAATTTAGAGCAATCTTGTGAGGTTGTATTTATGAGGGCCCAGCAAAGTGTCCAAATAATGTATTTTTGGTATCTTAACTAATATATACTATTAAATAATGGGAAAGTGGCATAGTTTGCAAATCCAAGAAGTTCCAACTGGTGGAACTTCAGTAAAAGGATAACAATTTATTAATGATAAAAAGATGGATGCACTCTCTTTTCATTTTGTTGCATCCTTTGGTGAGGGTAAAATGGTTTTTTAATGAGGCACCGAGAATATATATTATTAATTGCTTCGAAAAAGAATATATATCATTAAAAAGTTATTTAAGTAAAAGGATCATTTTTTGTTTATACACTATGGTCCATGCAAGTTTTTGATCGAAATAGTTTCTAAATTTATATTTTGACCAAAATAAGTAGCAAAAATTGATTTTTGGCTTCATTTGATAAATTAAAAAAAAAAAAAAAAAACATCACAGCATATGGAAAAAATCAGAAGAATTGGCACAGCATAAATGTTTTGTTAAATAAGGAAAGAGATTATATCATTAGAAGACCTTCCCCGTTCTTTCAAACAGCTGAAGATGAGCTGTCACAATCAACCCTTCATTTGCATAATATTTCCTTGTCAAACTGTATTTGACTGTAATTTCTCATTTCTTGCAGGTATACATATATTCTAGTGGAAGTAGGGAGGCTCAAAGGCTGATCTTTGGCAATACAGCTTATGGGGATCTAAGGAAATACTTATGTGGATTTTTTGATACTATGATGGGGTAAGTCTCTTCAATTCTATCTATCATCCGCCAGGAATGCGCACAATTATTCTGTTATTTTGTTGCGTTTGGATCCAAACATGCAGAAACAAGAAAGAATCCCGCAGTTACTTCGAGATTTGGCAATCCGTGGGGGTAGATCAGCCGTCCCAGATCTTGTTTCTAACGGATGTCTTTCAAGAAGCTGTGGCTGCAAAGGCGGCAGGTAGCAAAAACACCAAGAAAATGCTGGTCTATTTATTTTCAATTTTATTATTCTTGGACACATATTTTAATCTCGTGCGGACTATAATGACAAACAAGAAAAGTAATTAACTTTATTTGATGCCTTTTTTGGCCAGACATTCTCGATTGTTAGCATCTAAATTTTTTTTTAATATATTCATTTCTGCTTACTAATTAATTGTTTCTAATCTATGACATCCAGGTCTTGAAGTAATAATATCAGTCCGCCCAGGAAATGGCCCCCTTCCTGAAAATCATGGCTTCAGAACAGTTGAATCCTTCACAGAAATTTGAGCTAATCAGTCATCTATGCCTTCAATGTCTGTTATTACTATAATTACTGTTACAATCTCTTGCGTGCATTGGAAACTATAATCGAGCTTTACCGTCTCTTGAACTTGGATTTTAATGTTCTTGTCTTGGATAATGGGAATGTAATAGGAAAATGTAAAGAACAAAATTCAAAATAACATCAATAAAATAATAAAGAAGATAGCCAGAAAATGAATAAAAATGAAATAGAAAGATTTTTTTTAATCAGAAGATAATGAAAACAACGGAATAAATGGAATTAAGTATCAAATGAAATTAACAGCCACTAGGAATATAATGCTGAATTCTTGGGAAAGTTATGGAAATCAGATTACCATCTTAAAGCCCTCAAAACTTCCCCATCTGTTGCAGACTTTCACTCCTAACACCCGTTTTAATGTAACAGGCTTCCCTCCAAACACTTTCGATTTCGTACGTTGAGAGTTGAAATACTTTGAAAGAGACAGTTTCGTCGTCTGCCAACACAAATCACTACTGTTCACTTCACACCCTCCACTGCCATGCTCTGCCACCCTCCCTTTCACCAGGCTCGTGAGCTAATGTCCTTCAGATGCCAACCAAGCGGAAAAGATCCATCCAGGATATAGCTGTGCTCATGGCGTGGGCAGTACGCAACAGACCAACATACTTCCACACAACGGTATCAACATCATGTGAAAATTTCCCCAAAATTCCCCTCCCCAGAGATAAAAATAGACACCATTTACCTCTGGAAAATTAGGAAACACAAAGCTAAAGTAAGAGGATGCCTCACACTTCTGCTTCATTGTCCACCACAAGGTTATCGAGGTCACTATCTCATTATCACCATACGAGAACCTTCCACAAAATAGAGATTTCACCCCTTATTCCAATACCATGATTTCTAGCTATATCACCGATGTTAAAGGAAAATGGAGCAGCATGCTGGATTTCCTGCCACCCAACAATTTTCTTTTCCTGAACAAAACAGAGAACAAACTAACCCCAGTAAATAAACCACATTCATCCCAGAGAAAGTAACATGGTTTTTGGGATCTTTCCAATGTTGGTCCCACCACATGGCTCCTTGGCAAGTCATGTGGAAGACAGAAGGGTCAAGATTCCTTGCCTGTACTTCCAGTCACCTTTTGCCAGCTGGCTGGTTAGCTGAGCTGAAACTGCAAGCAGCACAGCCATATGTGGGACAATGGAATGCCAATTCATCAGATTTTATATTTCCCCCATGAGTCTTCGGGAATTTCAACAATCTTTGTTACTTGTATGCTAAAATCAACAATGGCCCCAGGTCATGTTTGATGGGGATTGAATAGACTCTGGGCTTCTTCCTCTTCCACCACTGATTGACTCCATAGTATTTATTCCCTGATCTGTCCTGATGCCCAAGGACAGGTCAAGGTCAAGTGCCTCTGGAAAATTAATAAGTTCTTCCCCCTCAGTATTAGTAATTTTTTTACCTTCAGGGTGATGGAAATAGCCCGTTTACTGGCACAATAATAATAATAATAATAATAATAATAATAATAATAACAATTGAAATACCCTATTGGAAGACAATTAGACAGAAGAAAAGCATAGTGCAAAAGAAAAGGATTTTTTCTCTCTTTTTTTTTTCACTTCCTCTCATGGGCTTGTACCATCACAGCACTCCCCTCTAAGAAGGAAGATGAGAACAGTGGAAAACAAAAAAGAAAGCATCTTATATTTGATCAGCAGGGCAAGATGGGATCCTGAAACGATGCTGAGATGAACAAAAGCCAGAGATCAAAATAGGGGGAAAAAAAATTCAGCTTGTTGAGGCAAGATCTCCGCAAATAATCCACAGCCCATCATTCATCAACATTGCCAAAAATCTTACAGATCTCACGAAGAAGAATCGGACGCCACCCGCGGCGACGTGGTGGGGAATAGCGGCAGCAGCTGGGGCTCGGAGTCTCTAGGGGTAGTGATGGGGGAGGGGTGCAAGTAAAATCCTTTCTCGGCGATGGCCCGCTCCTCCGCCGCGACGCCGCTGGAATCGAGCATCACCATAGGCCGATTGAAGGGATCAGGGATCAACGGCGTGACGGGGCTGAGGACAAGGGAGGGGAAATCGAGCATGCTGGGAGACAGGATTTCGGGGGGTTTCCGGGGCGAGAAAGCGGTGGGGCTGTTGCAGCCGCTGGCGTGGAATTCAGACATGAGGGGGCTGATCTTGAAGCTCCTGAGGCTGTTCCTCCGCTCGTACAGCTTGAAAGCGGGTTTCTTGGGGCCACCGGTTTTGATGGGGGGGATGGATGAGGATGTTTTGGAGGGATCGAGGGGCTTGGATGGTTGCTTGGAAGTGGTCTCGGAGGAGCCGGTGAGCATTTGTACGACGTGCTTGAAGGAGGTCGTGTCGGCCTGGATGAAGGTTGTTGGGTAGGGAGCGGTGTCAGCTCTGGTGATGGTTTTGGGGGTGAGAGGGATTCCATTGCCGCTGCTGCCGCTGCTGCTGCTGTTGCTGGTGTTTGGGGAGGTTTGGATGATGGATGGGTTGTCTTTGTCTAAAGGCCTCGAGGGATTTTCCATTGATGGGCGGGCGAGGATTGCTTTTCTTTTTTGGAGGAGACGTGGAGTATAGACAACCTAAGGTGGAGAAGAAGCTGAGAGAGAGACAGAGAGAGGTGGGGGAGAAAGGAAGGAAGAAAGACGGGTGGGGAGAGAGAGAGAGAGAGAGAGAGAGAGAGGCAGGCCTAGTGGTTTTTAGTTGGGTGGGGGAAGAAAAATATGAGAAAAAGAGCGAGTGGAAGAAGGCTGATCGGATCAAGGTCTTCTCTCCCTTCTCTTTCCCCTTTGAAAAATTGAACCGCACTCACATGCTTGTTCACCACCATTTCAGAATGCTTGCTCACATGAACAGCCACCCAACAGTGCCAGCAGGGGCTTGGAAAGCTCTGCCTCTGCTCTCATATGGTCGCATGTCTTCCTCAGACTTCGTCTCTCCTTCGCATTTTCTTCTCGTCACTTATATATAAATAATTATATTGATAGCAAACTTTTCCAAAGTATTCAAGAGTAGTGAACAGGATTTCAATGGTGCGTGATTTTCATTCGTAAGTACCTTTTCAATGTCTAATATAATATTCTCATCCTTTTTCTTTTACTTCATTCACATACTATTTTAAGGCCCTTATATTCGGCCAAACAGCCCCTATTGTAATTTTTTTTAGGTCACACTTGTAGTGTATTGTTCATTCAAATTAAAGCATTATTAACACTTTATATTCTAATTTTTTTACTCCTTTTAATATTCGATTTTTGCCGTTTCAATTATTTTTGTCAGTATGTTTTCTAATCATCCATGTTTTTCTTTTTAGGGTGTGTTTGGTAGGGGGTAAAACTTTTGATGAAAAGTTTTTGAAGTAGAAGTTGTCACATTGATAGAAAATGATGTGATATAATAGGAGTAATGATGAGAAGTAAAGAAAATAAAGTTAAAATAGATAAGTTAGTTGTATAGATAGTTGTGTAGCAATGATTGAAAAGTAAGATAGTTTGTATAAGAAAATGTGAAAAAATAATTAAAAAATAGAGTAATTATGGAAAGTGAAAAATTTTAGATTGAAAAGTTTTGATTGACATATTTATATCCTAAACAAACACACCCTTAGTAGTATTCCTATCATTTATGCACCTGGGTATACATTACACCAATTCAGAGTTCAGACACATTTAAGCACCTTAAATGCCTGAATATGATTTTTGAAATTTCTCTTATTATGTCAGCCTTACATTTATTTATTAATATATTATTTCCTCTTTTATTTGTTTCAGTTTTGTCATTAATAATTTTATTTTAGATATACTTACCCACTAAGCGCTCCTAATGGTATCATTTTACTATTGCAACAAAAGAAAATATATTTTCCGTATGGCAAGTAATATGTGCCATATAATTAGTTTAAAACTTTATCCTTTAAATAGCTACATGGATTAGTTGCTCATAAATAAATAATTATTTTGAGTGCCATAATTTGACGATTTCTTGCTTCTCAACGTCTCTTTCTCTCGACCTGTCAGCATCAGTGAGGAAAGTGGTGGTAAACTAGGAGAGGAGAAGGCGGAATCGTGTGGAACGTGGTTATGAGTGATTGGGTTGCGGGTTTTCTGAAAACTTCAAACGGATTCAAGGGGAAATTCAAATGCAAGTAAGGAGGAAGGAAGAAAGGAAGTAGGGAGGCAGGCATTGGCCAATCTGAGAATGAGAGAATTGAAATGGAGAGGTAGCTTTGTAAAGGTCGCCACCAGATTCAAGATGTCTCATTGACTTTGGCGCTCCCGCTGACTCCTTTCACTGTACACGACTCCATTGGATGCTCTGCCACACACTCATCCATGATACTCTGCTGCCACTCGAGAATTATTATTGCTTCACAGACCAACTGCTGCATCCCTTCATTGCGTTCAACATAATGGCCTTTCGTGGACATGGGTCTTTACCCAAAATTCATGCATCCCGTTCTCTCCTAAAATGTTTTTACCATTCCTAATTATATAAGCGCTTACTTAGTCGGCTTAAAAAATATATTTTCAGTTTTTTCCTTGCAAATTTGTGAAATTGAGTGTATTGAATGTATAAATTACGTTTTACTATTTTTTAAATATTTATAAGCGAAGACTAATCTTGTTAGCCTAGACTAAACAAATGTCTCACTTAATGCATCTTAAAAAACTTATTTACAATAATTTTTAGTTTTTCCTTTATACAGTTGCTTATATCAGTGTATTTGACATGTAAGTGAAGTTTTATCATTTTTGAATATATATAATGATAAAACTTAGTTTATTTATTAAATACGCTTGGATAAATAAGTGTATGAAAAAACAAACAAAAGTTGTTATAAATTGATTTTTTTGATACCAACTAATCTCTCCTTTTTAAGTATTTTTTAAAGATTCTTAAACACATTGGCGTTATTGTAATTTTTTATCCATTGAAATTTATGCCAATGCCAATGTATTTAAAAATATCTAAAATAAGACATTTTTACAATTTGCTAATAATTGTCTACTACTTCTAAACTTTTCCACCGGTGGACAGCTCCCACAAACTTGAGGAGACTTGCAACGCCACCACTTCAGAAATGTTGCGGGGAAGATTTGAACTCAGGACCACCTACTTGTGAAGCTATGTCCTGCACCACTGAGATCGTACCTCAGTGGACCACCTACTTGTGAACCCAGGAGAATTTAATTGTAATACCAGTTGAGATTGTAGTGTATGAATACTCATAAAAAAAAATATCTAAAATAATAAAACTTGGTTTATAGATTTAATATACATAGTTTAACATGTTTGAAAAAAAAATGGAAAAAAATACCAAAAAATTTGTTTTTTAGGCTGCTCTAAGTAAGGCCTTACTTAGGGGAGAATGTTTCAATGGAACCAAATGCGTTAAAATTTCACTGCATACCATTGAAAATCTCATTTATTATTATTATTATTAAAATTTTCTTTTACAGAATTCTTAATTTATGTGCATTTAATCTATAGCCCAATTTTTATCATTTTTGAAAATGCATAGATATATTATTTTTAAAAATAGATAGATTTTGGTACTTTTATATGACTAAACTACCCCTATTTTCAAAAATCAAAAATATATATATACACATTTCAAAAAAATGGAAAAATTCGAGTTATAGATTAAATACACATAGATTAAGAGTTTTATAAAAAAAAATCCAAAAATAATAAAAAATGGGATTTGTAGCCGGACGCATTGAACGAACCCCTTACTTAGGTCAGCCTAAGTTGATCATCTTCTGTATACAATTAAGAACTCAATGTAAAAATTACAACTTCCAAACAAATTTCTTTTTATTGGTCGTGGTGGGTGTAACCAAGTTGTTTTATATTATACAAATAGAGAAAAATTACCCGATATATGTAAATATACCCTAATTTATGGTTCATTTTGCTCAAAATAAGCTTCACATTATTATAAAATATTTATCTACTTCATCCATTGTATTTAGAATTAATTTTTTATGAATTACCATTTTTATCAAAATTAAATACATGTATGGGTTTCATCTAAAAATGATACAAATTTAAAGTAATAAAATAGTTTAATATAAATATTAATTTTAAAATTATTTTTCCAACATGTAAACTAGCTAAGATATAATTTATATTTACATGCATCGTAGCTTACAGTATGTTTAGCTAAAAAGACCACCAAAGGACCTGAGGCCAAAGAATTCCATTATGATTTTATAGTTACGTGTCTATTAGCTTAATTCATTGTGGCCATCCCCCGTAAAGGTTTCATTCTTTTGCAAGGCAAACCTCTCCTATGAAGGATCATGCTTTATAAGTTGAATGGAACAAGGAAAGGATAACTAGAAATTTCTTCCTTTCTCTTATTTATCCCTTGCTCCATCCTCGAACCTCTTCCTGAGTAGAAGTCTATTAATATTTATATAAGGTTAGACACTGATAGGATGTGCGTTGCGTTAGAAGAAAAATCTATGATCATTTTCTAGATATTTTTCTTAGGCGACGTGTTTATTTGTAGTTGATAAGACTAAATGGTTGTCTTAACATGATCATCCCAATATAGTTGAGTCATAGGAGCTCTGTGAAAATGTTATTTCTTCATGCTCATATCCTGAGACACTATCATTAAGTGCTTTGTCAATGTTACATATGCCCTGTTAATCTTTGATGAAGAGTCACCCTCACAGCTCATCGAAGGGTCTATCCAAGCGGTCCTTCGCAAAAGAGTAAGAAATTTCCTTCCTTCGAAAGAGTTGCATTAGGCTTCGAACGTATTGGCCATCAGGTTCAATTTGATCTAACCCTATTAATAATATCTTAAATAAATATTTTGTAGTTTTCATGACTCTAAGGGCTTATTGGTAAGCATCCATGATCCATTGGATGGGATAATGGTTGACTTATTTGTTCTATTCTCAACATTATTTTTTGTTCTTTATATTTTTTGGATTTTTTTTCATTTTGGTTACTGTATCTCATTTCCCCGTGCAGAACAACCACTTCTCATATTCCTATTTCTGTCCTTTTTACCTTTATTTGTCATATTTTGCAGTCTCCATGGTTTCTCTCTTTTTCTCATCTCCAAAATAAATTCCAATTAAAAAAGCAATTTCTAGAATAATCACTTTAGAAAGCAAGAGCCAGGACTTCGGTCACGTGTTTGACATAACTTTTCATTGGTCATGGGAAAGTCACAGCGTATTCGAGCTCCCCACCTAACAATTCCTAAAAATTATTATTATTTTTCTTTCTGAGGCTGGACACTTTTCTACGCTGTTAAAGGGAGAAAGTCGGATGGATAGCTTGTTGTTTGGGAAATTCAAATGTCACATGAGGAGTGTGACAGAAGATGACTATTGTTATGTTGCAAGGGACTTTGGGCAGGGTGCCACAACTCTGGATTTTTTAATTGCTTGGTGAGATTCTAGCGGAGCTCCGGGACTAAAGCTTCGGTATTCTGGCTGCTCTGATTGTTGATGCTCCGGTCAGGCATTTATTATTATTGTTATTTACCGGGCCCCAACAAACATATATGAGAGGTGTGAGCAGTACAACCACCTTACTACAAATTCGGGAGCCTGAATATCGGGATTGCTGCGGCCAAATAACAAACAACTCCGCAATTATTATAATAAAGACCAGCCTGCTCATGTTTGTAAATAAAACGGAAATTGGGTGGGTTTCAATACAATATTTAAAATATGGGGGAGTTGGTGCGAAATGTTTTTGCTAGTTTTCCCCTTTTTACTTCCTTTCATACATGTGGCTGGTAATAACAGAAGAATTAATAATTTTTTTTTACTAAGGTAATAAAAAATTTTGACTAAATAAATATTAAAAATTAGTTTCAATACATATGATTTTTGAAATCATAAATAAATGCATGTAGATAAGCATGATAAATAATCTAAAATTGAAAAATGTTTTAAAATAAAATGAATTTTTGCCTATATGCCAATGAGTGTTGACTAATATTGTATCTAAATCCTTCCATTTGTAAAAATTACAAATATGTCTGTAATGTTTGTATAAAATTGTAAACATGCTATTTCCATTAGGGTATTATGTCCTTCCCTCTTGTACTTTTGTAAAATGATAAAAATGCTCTTGAGCACAGTATTAACTTATCTTCTTTGATCACTTGGCTATCTAATGGAGCATGATTGATTAGTTGTCTTTCCATTAAAGCCTAATGTACATCCATTATGAATGGTTATCTTCCATTAATTAGTTTTGGTGGTTCAAATTAAAATAATTTAATGGAGCATGATGGATTATTAATAGAAGGGACACATTTATAATTTTATACAAATTTTGTAGGTGTATTTATAATTTTTGCAAACTTAAGGATATAGGTGTAATATTAGTCAAAACTTGTAGGCATTTCTGCAAAAATTTACAAAAAGGGAGCTAAATGAGAGTTGTTTGAATTATTATCCTTTTGAATATGCCCTTATATTTATGAAAATGCCAAATATCACCACACATATCCGTTATATTTCTAAATGTGAAAACATCATTGGTTCATCCATGTGTTTTTACTCATTACGTTTGGTTAAAACTTAAAATTAAACACAAAATCCTTCTTGTATGTGGTTATAAAACACAAAGCTGCCATAATATGCTATGCAAATCATTCTTTGCATGCAAAGAGGAGATGAATTTAAGTGTCAACTAGAGGCATTTTGGTAAAATTATGTAGATAAAAATTACAAAATGTACTTGAAATTATGATGAACATATGTGATCATATTTAGTATTTTTATAAAAGTGTGGTCCAATATGGAAATAGGAATAAAATTCAAGGTTATATTTGAAATTACCCTACTATATACTATAGATTAATTAATACTTATCAAGTTTAAAAGATGCTAATTTTTTTATTAAATATAAGTTTCCAACGAAACTTATTTTTGGTAATGTAATCAAAGAAATTGTGTTAAAAATGATAAATAATTCAGATTTGAGAAATATTTTTAAATAAAAAAACAATGAGTTGCAGGTAGATGCATTGAACCAATGCTAGATTGAAATAGTAATTTATTTTTTGATTAGTTGTACAATATTATATCTTACCTTATATTACAACCAAGAATAAATCTTACATAGGAGATAATAACAAACTCTTATATATTCATTCAGAGGACAACAACAGATTCTTATCCATCTATATGAAAAAACCATATGCTCCTTATTATTAAGAGAAAGTCCATCTCCCATGACACTGCTAGGGTCATTTCCAAGCCATCGCCCGTGTGGAGAAACAGCAATTTATTATTGTTGCTGTCTTTGTTATTAGTATTAGTTAATTTTATTTTGTCGATTAAGAGTAATTGTGTCAATCAACTGTCAGATTGCGTAGGAGACATCTATGTTTTTTTTACCCCCTCCTATGAGAATAGATTGATGAAAGTAGGCAGATGCTTCTTTGAAAATTTCCGATGAATTTACATGCGTCCATCACGTTCTTCGAATTGCTCCAACCGAGTCTTCCCTTCCACTTCTGTTGACCCCACAAGCGTTTGTACGCTAGTCTACAACAACTTTTTGAAAAATAGTCATCCAGCCATTCATGAATATGCATGAGTAAAATACAGTGCTGAAGATCTCTCTACACTGAAATTATAAATCATTAATCATTACAATTCCTTACCATAAGATTTGTTTAAAATTGAAATATTGATCAGTGTAACTTAATTTGTTGAAAAATCAAAAAATCAGTTTTATTAATTTTTTGGATCAGTGTAGTCGTTAATCAATTTCTTCACCATCAACAGTTGGATCAGTTATTTAATGGTGTGGATTGTTCCAGATTTCTTTCATGTTCATGGTTGGAGAGTCACCATCGATTCTTGAAATGGTGAAGATCTGATTAATCAGGGGACTACCGAAATTTACGCGTCCAATAATAAAATAATGCATCATTGTAATATCCTGTCCTAAGTCATTTGGTTGTGTTAAACAGACTTTGTCAACTGAAAGAAATATGTCTTCTAATGGTTGTCGTTTGCTGGCAACTTTATTCCAAAACAAGCTATACACGATTCATAGGTTAACTAAGTCCGCATTGGTTAAATATTTTTAACACTGAGATTGTCTATGTAAGTTTACTACTCTTTTAACTTTCTGAGAGAGTGGTAAAAGTAAGTTTTAGGGAATTTACATGTAAGGTTCTCTTCCTATGTAGCCTCTTCCTTTGGAACCGACCTCATATGATTGTATGTTCGAAATCTATTTCACGTTTGAAACTAAACTTACAAGATTGCTTCAAAATTCGATGTGGCCCACCCACGATTCCATCATGATATTTTTTTTATATTCTAAGTAGTCAACAAATATAAAACTATGATTCAATATAATCAGTTGCATGGACAAATCTTTGTTTTTAAAATTTCATCTTGTTTTTCTAAATTTAACTTATTTATTATGTTTATGCATGTGCATTTATTTATGATTCCAAAATCATGTGTCGAAAACTTTTATGTTCATATTGTACGTTTTTAAAAAATTAAAAGTTATATATTTATACTCTCAAAATATAATCCTTTACAAATTATAAATTTCCATTGAAATTTTTTGATAAAACCAATGGTGTTAAGAAAATAAATTAATTACTTAGACTTGAAAATTTTTAAAATAAAAAGGGACGCGTGCAAATCTATACACAATCGGCTGTATGAAATCATTGTATAAAAAATAATTTATGGTTGAATTCACATTTTGCATAGGTTCCATGTGTACAGCACATCTAAATATATATATATATATATAAAAGAAAATATTCCTGTGTATTTAAATTACACCATATATTCCATGCACTATGGAGCTCATTTAATCATAAATGGCAAATCCATCTAATTGATTATGTATAGAATTATTCACTTATTAACATACCAATTTTCATCTAATTTGGATATGTCCATGGGTCTCATTTTGAAATTGTACAAAATCAACATAATAAATAATTTGATGAAAAAAATAATTTTAAAATTATTTTTTCAATATCTAAACCATTTAATGTATGCTTTTATATGAATAAATGAGTATAAAAATTATTATATTATTCTAATATACGTGGGGCATTGATATATGTGAGGCCCGTTTTGCAAGCACTTAAATGGTTCTCTATGATAGTGGTTTCGGACAAACATTTACGTTAAATGGTTCGTTTTTTATACAAAGGCGATCCTCATCACAATACAATATTATTCGTTTTATGCATTCCTGAATTCTACTTATAAACCAACGATAACTTTTTCTTTTAGAATTTCAATCTCTACTATATTAGGCTTTCTGTTTTTGTTGTAATACTTTTATTTATGATTTTGAAACTCACACATATTGAAAATTTTATATGCTATATATTTCAAAAAATTTAATAGTTATATTCCCTCGCAAAAGACGTTCATCTTTACAAAATATAAGTTCTAAAAGAAAACTATTTTTGTTAACATAAAAAATGTGTTAAAATAGATAGTTTAAAAATGAAAAAATTTTTAAATAGACAAAACAGGAGATGTCAGTATAGCTGACCTTATTGAATTCTTTCTTATTTATTTTCAAATTTTAACGGTTTAATATTCACCCTCAAATGATGCTAAATATTTATAACATATAAGTTTTCAATAAAATTAATTTTTGATAGCATACACATATAAGGTTATGACCTAATACAAGCCATGAATCCATGAACTCCTTTGATTTTTTAATTAAAATTTTTTAAAAAATATTAAAAAAATTATATATTTTTTATGATGCCAAAAATTAAATATAGGAAAAAATATTTATATTATATATTAATATTTTAATTTTGATAATTGTATATTCACTTTCAAAAGTTTTTGAAATTTTGAAATATAAAACTTACTAATCAAACATATTTATAAATAGATACCAATTAAGGGTGTGTTTGGCAACAACAAAAAGTTGTCAATTTAAAACTTTTCAATCTAAAACTTTTCACTTTTCATAATTACTCTATTTTTTAATTATTTCTTCACATTTTTCTATACAACTACCCTACTTTTCAATCATTTCTACACAACTATCAACACAACAAACCTATCTATTTCAACTTTATCTTATTTATTCCTCATAATTACCCCTATCATAT
The DNA here is from genome assembly GCA_035584095.1 of Annona squamosa. NCBI lineage: Eukaryota > Viridiplantae > Streptophyta > Magnoliopsida > Magnoliales > Annonaceae > Annona > Annona squamosa. Next base: position 45,224,628 of record JAXCLR010000001.1, on the reverse strand, counting down.
CACATCATTTGACAACTTTTCATCTCTAAAACTTTTCATCAAAAGTTTTATTCATTCCCAAACACACTCAAAGGGTTAAAAAGAAAAAAAACACGCCCGTGCGGTAACTTCCGGGGCCCAGTTCTGACCGCATGCAGCCATGGAACGATGATTGTGGCCGACATGCCACTTCTGTAGGAAATCAACACCATCAAGATGGTGGGCCCGTGATGATTATACAACACTTCTTTGTTCCTGACTCACGTGTGGATCAGCACCAGACCATACATTTCACATGCACAATACAAAATAATTTTTTTTTCTCTTTCAGAAAAATATTATTTGTTACATCTAGAGTGTGTTTAATTAGAGGTAAAACTTTTGATGAAAAGTTTTGGAGGTAGAAGTTGTCAAATTGATAGAAAATGATGTGATATAATAGGGGTAATGATGAGAAGTAAAAATAATAAAGTTAAAATATATAGGTTAATTGTTTGGGTAGTTATGTAGAAATGATTGAAAAATATGGTAGTTTGTATAGAAAAATGAGAAAAATAATTAAAAAATAGAGTTGTTATGAAGAGTGAAAAGTTTTAGTTAACGTATTTTGGTCTCAAACAAATACACCTATAATATATTAATTAGCAGCTGCATGTTGCTGCATATGAATGCAACGAATTGGAAATCGTTGCATAAGATAGTTACATGCTCTGGCGCGCAGCTTATCTGTAGCAGTCAAGTAATAATAATTTGCTGCTTTGTGTATATTGAATTATTTCCATAGTATAAGTATTTTAGCTACAAAAGTCTTTTTTGTTTTAGTGGCATTTGCTGGACTGGACCATCAATTAAATAATTAACATGCATGTGGCATAACGATCCTAACCCATGAATATGAGCTCTAGCAGGTTTTCACAGAAGATCATACAAGGTGCACGTGTGGTGAACATGGAGTTCTTTGAATTTCCGGGGGAGAGGAAGGAATTGATATGCGATCAGGAGCCAGCTAGCTAGGCTGGCTGCTTGAGGTCTGAAAAGGGCGGCAACATCAAGATGCAAACTCGACAAAAAGTTAAAAACATGGCTCCACACAGGCAATAATTGCCTAGAAAATAAGACATGCTGACGAGCCCGTGTGTAATTATGAGAGGTAGGCCACAAAATCGGATTGCCATTTTATCCCGGCGGTTCTGGTTAAAGTAACAAATAATATTGGATTAGTGATTTCTTTTGTTTTGTTTATACATGCCTGCCTCCAGAACATGATAAAAATGCAATAATGGTTAGTCTATGCGTTAGAGATGGTGATTTCTAATGCTTTTTAAAAGTCAAGAGAGAGGAAATGAACATGTTCTTAGAAATCTCCACAGATGGGCCTAATTTGGTCTTCCAATCACTAATTGCTATCCATAATCTGGGAACAGTTTCCACATAATTTATAGATTTAATCTTTAAATGATGGCAGTATTCACATGCATGCTAGATGACCAATTCTGCTTGTAGCTACTCAATCATTTTCTTTGAAAATCTCAATGAAGTTCTGGTTTTCAAATGAATTGTTCCAGCATCTTAGCTCACGGAGCCGGTTGGCAATTATCAAAAAAAAGTGCGCGTTTAGCATTTAATGAAACTTGTCCATTTCAAACTTTTAAGTTTAACATTTCTTACTCTAGGAAATTATTCTATTTTTTAATATTTCTTGGCAATTTTTTATACAATTATTCTACTATTCAATCATTTCTCCATAATTGTCCTATCTATTTTAACTTTTTTTTAATTTCTCATAATTACCCATATTGTATCAAATCATCTTTTTCATTTAAAAAATTTTTATGTTAAAAACTTTTCATTCAAAAGTTTTAGCCAAGCATATGATTTAAGTCTTAAAATAAACATTAGATAAAACTTCATCAAACAATGAAATATATTGCAGATTTTCAAGTCATAACTTTCTACCTGATGATTATATATGATTCACATTACAGCAGAGTTTCTTATATGGCCACCAAAGTCCAGATGTAGCTAAGTATTATACTAATTACATCCAAAGTTTTATTATTGTTTAGAGCCAAATTTTTCTAGCTATATTAAACATTATTTTAAACATTTCATGTAAAAATAGTTGTATTGAATCAAATGTCACCACTTTAAAACAACAAAATATTTGTAATTAAATAATTAATTGTAGTCAAAGTACATTTTTTTTTGATGGTTAGTCAAAGTACATTTGATGTAAGTTAGAGGGCTAAAAGACTAGCTCATTCAATTACATTCATTGCACAGTTAAATATTTTGAATTTAAGCCACCAGGGTTGCACCTTGGTGGCAGCGACTCCAGTGGTCTCCCGGGTGGAAAAAGTGTGGGAGCAGGTGGTCTCCCAAGTAGCTGTTGGAAGCTGTGTCTTCCAGATTTCTTTGGGGCGTTATGTGTCCCCAGATTTGTAAGAATGTCTCAGATCTTCAAGTATAATATGTGTTGAGATACATGTAACTATATACCAATAAAAAAAAAAAAGTCTCAGCATCAACGGAATTAGCTATGTTTGAGCATTATTGTCTCAGTAGGGTGTCCGGGTATTATTTTTCAGTAGTTTATCTGGGTTTAATATAGGTGGAGTTTCATCTCCATGATGGGGTGAGCTGATTGTAATATCAAATGTCGCAATGTATAATACCAATTAATTAAAAAAATATTTTGAATTTGAAATACAGGGATCCAAATATGCGAGAATTCAATAAAAAATATATGTGAGAAACATTCTTTTCTTAAGGATTGACGAATAAATAAACAAAATAAATAAATAATCAGCAGTAAGAAGTAAGAACATTATATCAATCATTATAATTAAGGTCAATAAAATTAAGATAAATAAGAGATGATGATTGAAGATATAATCATGAGTTGATTCCAAATATGAACATAATACTCATATTTTCAAATCCGATCATATATTTAAAAAATTGCACATATGACCATTGATTATACTCTTAATTCCAAATATGGGAACGCGGTTTGGATTCATCAGATAAAAGAGCAATTTTTTTTTTTTTTTTTCAAAATGGTAAAATTGCCCCTGCACTCTCTTTAAAACGGGCAGATAATGTTTGTTGCGAATAAAGAATCCGTTGTGGAGCGTTGAAGTAGAAAATGTGTCGCATTTTTCTGAGTATTTTTTATATTATTTTCTTGTTATTTTATTTTTACCAATGTTATTTTTGTAACTTCAGACAAAACGATGTTCCCAAACTTAGAATTAGGGGTATAACCAGTGGTTATCTATATCCTTCTTAAATGTGTGTTCATATCTGAAAATAAGAGTGTAATTCGTAATCATATTTCAAGTTAAACCTACAAATTAATATAATGAAAGATTATACGTGTTGTGAAAAATTCTTTGCTTCCGGGTTGATGAATTTTTCATAACATGAATAATCTTTCGTTATTAAATATATGTTTGATTATCATCTCTGATTTGTCTTAATTTGGTTCACTCTTAGTTATAATGATTATCTTAATTTTCTTGTTGCTGATATATATATATATATATAGATATAGATATATATTGTACATTTTGTTATTAGTCTTATTATTGTTCTTTTTTATCTATTTTGGCATATTGTATACGAATCATCATACAAACTTATATATATAATTGGGCTCTACTTATATATGTAACTAGATTACATAAAAGAGATTACGTGTAAGCTCTTTCATTTTTAACGTGGTGATGATTGACGTAGAATTTAATTTATTCATTATATTTAACATCATTTGTTTAATTGAAAGATTACGTTTTATTAAAATCAAATGTGTATGGGCCGCATTTGCTTAAAAAATAGATATATTTATGCATAAATTAGGAAAAATATTTAGGTCCATTTTCATATATATTATAACGTAATAATATTTTATATAATTATTTATCTACATAATAATAATATTTACATGATTTAGATGCTAGAAATATTAATTAAAATTATTTTAAAGAAATTTTATTATATTAATTGTACACATTTATAGATGAGACTTATATACGATGATGCTAAACAAATGAAAGTTTTCATAATGATATAAATGATGTTAAATATAATAAATGTATTAAATTTTTCATCAATTGTCAAGACACTAAAAATGCAAAAATTTATATAAAAGAATAGTTTTATAAAAATAGAGCCCTAAAAAATATCAGAGTGCATGCAAACAATATCATAGTTATAGTTCAGCCTATTGCAAATAAGATCCATTTGATCATGAAATTGACATTTACTTCTCCTTTGTATTTAGGATTATTTACCTTAGTAGCGTATTAATTCTCATCCAAATCAAACATGTCTATTGGTTCCATCTTAAAACAGTGCAAGATTAATGTAATGAAATAATTTGATATAACCATTGATTTTATATTGTATTTTCAACATCAAAATTGTCGACCTTATGATATTTATATGGATAAATAATTATATAATATATTTTTGTATTTTGATAGGTGTGGCTCCCATTTTACAGTAGATTGTACCATATTAAACCATAATTATAGTGCAATGCCACTAGAATTGAAGGGTTTTCTTTCTCTGCATATTATGGAAAACCCCTCAAGCAACAAATCCAAAGTGGAATACAAAATTTTAATTGAATAATTTCAGAAAATATTAGAAAAATCTATATATAATATAGTTTTAGTAAAAATAGGTATATAATCTTGAACTAACAATTAATGTCGATGGATTTATGCGTTTGGTATCGGTTGACAATATCCGAGACATACAGTAGCTACGATTGCCATCATGCCTGGATCTATGACAGCGGAGATTCAAATTATTCCATGGCCTTTACGTTTTCTTCCACCGTGTGAAAGACATGGGGTAATAATGAGCCATCCATGTGCCAAAGATTTCATTCCATTAGTACAAAAGGTAAATCATGCATGGACGGCTGAATTCATGATTACCTAAGATGCATCATGTCGAGGGAACCAGCCCCACGCGGTTTTTAAGCTTGACACCACGCACGTCTTGGCCGCCCTTGCTAGCTAGCTAGCTAGCTATACCTCTCTTAATTCTCATCAAAGATCATCTTAAATAAAGGAAGTACTGCAATGTAACTTACTTAAATACTCTATAGTAGGATACAAAGAAACCATGTCATCGATCCTTGCCGGTCTTTTCAGCTACACAATGTCGATCGGGATTTATTCACCTACATATATATTTGCTTCTCTCTCACTCCACATTCCACCCTCACATGCATATATATATTTCTAGAAGAGCTAGCTAGTTAGGCCTAGGGATATTATATATAAGAAGCGACGAATATATGGTTTTTGTCATCCAAATGATCAAACCCATCATGATAAGTACTGGGTTTTATATAATTGGGTCTCATAATAATGTGCTGCAATGATGTTAATTAAAGTTCCATGCTCTGATAGTGGGGAACATGATATTGTACAAGAAACGGGGATGCTCAGCTCTTTAATTAACTTAAAATGCAGCTCTAGCACTGCATAATTAAATCATTGCATATAAAAGAATTCTTCAATATGCATGGGCAGCATGCAAAGCCGAAGGAATCAACAGCAACGATCGAGTAGCAGGTCTACTCAAAGTTGTCATGATATCCTACTTAGAGCCAACCCCACCCTGTTCCTTTGGTGGAGTGGCCAAAGGCTGTCGAGTTGCATGCAGTAGATATTATGGGGGCTTTTGCAAAATAAATTCAGTAACTTTGCCATTGCTATAGCCATCATAACAATTTAGAATGTCGTCTTTTTTTCTTTTTGTTTTTTTTTTTTATATGAACAATTTAGAACGTCTTTAAAATCGCACACAATCTGGTACTACTTGGTATCGCTCACTTTAATATATATCCAGCCAAAAACACAAAGACATACAAAAGAGTACAACATAATTTCTTCAATAAGGTCACTTTTGCACCAAAATCAAATTTGGCAGCATTCGGTTCCAAGTAAAGCTAATATCTATCTTAACGTTCAGACTCAGAAAAACGAGCTTGGACTTGTGGGCTTCTAAGCCTAACAATGTGATATTGTTTGCTATAAAAAATAAGTTTAAACATATATTTTTAAAATGCATCACACTATATTTAAACTTGGACTCACTTATATATCCTGAGAATTTTATTTCTTTTTTAATGTGGGATTGAGTTTTACGTTATTATATGCTCACTAGCTTCTGCATTTTTATCTTCGAATTACAACTCAATTCTAAATTTTTACTAACTTATCTTAACTTTAGGCCTCTGCCCCCACATCTATTAAAGAGGATTGATTTTCCGTACTGCCTAGAAGCTTAGCAAACAGTTTTAAAATGCATTGTACGATGTTTAAGCTTATATCTACAAATAAATATTCAAAACTCTCTTTTTTTCAATGTAAGATTTAATTCTAGGATATAAGTTAGTAATTGAATTTTTGTAGCCACAAATAATTCTATCCAAATTCATATAAATGCAGCTAAAATCATGTTACATGTGGAAAAAAGAATACCAATTCAATTACATTTATTGTAATGATATATTCTACGGCTGTTTTTAATTAATAAAAAATATGGAGATGGGGCTCGACTAACCAATTATACGGCTAAACGGCGCAACAGAATTTTCCAAAAGGAACATTCTTCGTGAAAGGTAAAACTTTTGTTATTAAAGAAAAGCTTGGTTGCCAATAATATATAGCATATTCCACACATATTCCACACAACAACTATTAAGAATAAATTTAATTGTTATTAGTTTATGTTTTTTGTATTCAGGAAAGGAAGTTTTAATTAGTTGCTAAAATATTATTGTAAGTAAGAAAAATTTTGTTATCCATGAAAGCATCACCATATGCAAGGAAAATATTTTTGCCTATAAAAGTGCCGTCATCAACAAGAAATTTTTCCTTGCATATATATTTTCCTTGCTAATAAAGATTTTTTAAACTTGCTTAGTAAGAGTTGCAAAACATGTTTATTGAAAATTCATAGATGTTACGGTAAGTTAGGTGGCCACATAAGCCTACGGTTTGAATAGAAAACTGCTTCTGGCCATTACTGGACTAAAAAAATATGAAACTTACATAGATTTTTGTGTTGGATTGTAAACTTCAAACTATTTATGCTGAATAGTCAATAATGTAAACTGTATGATAAAACGGTAAAACTAATTTTACTTAGACGATACTCTTCCAGACCATGTATTTTAATTTCAAGAATATTTGCAAATGACAACCAAGGTTTTCAAAATTTACAAATTATGTCTCACAACTTTTGATTTTACAAACAGTCTCAACTTTTAAACTTTGCTTGCAACATATCATGAGAAATTTATTTAACAAAAACTTTTTACAAGGTAATGGTTCAATACATATAGGTGTACCGAGCCTCGATACAATAAGGTGTCTTTAGTCTTCTTTATTTTTCTTTTTCATTTTTATACGGACCCACATATATCCTTTATACGTACCAAATTATACATCTTTGAATCATTTTTAAATTTCAAAATCAATCATTTTCCCTGCATTCGATGTTAAAAAGGTGTAAGTTGTTTATTCTTGGAATTAAAAAATATATAAATATTCAAAATACAGTAAATTTTAATATAGATTAAATACATATAGGCTCACATAAAATTTTAAAAAAGAAAAAAATGCTCAAAACACTTAGGTGTATGGAGGCTCAGTACACCTAGTTAGGTGTATTAAATCATTAACCATTATTATATGGATCTTTATAAAGTCATTTGCTCAATGCTATTTGGACAAAGTTGTAGTGAATAAACAATTTTCCTTTGGAATTTCAAATTTTGAAAAGCAGCTGTTAGAGATCTTTTCCAAAAAAAAAAAAAAAATTGAAATATAAGTAGCTATTTGCAAAAAAGTAAAAATGGGGCTATTTATGAAATTAAATGTCATTATCATAACTTGAAAATTTGAGAGAATCTATAGGTAATTTGCAAATTTTTCTTTAATTTTATCTGGGAGTCATTATTCTACAAGTAGGGTGCGTGTGAAAAGAGTTAAAATAGAGTGGGAAAATTTTTGTGGAAAATTTTTTAAAAAAGTGAGTGTAACGCTATATTATAGGAGTAATGACTAAGACTAAAAAAGAAAAGGGATAAAATAGATAATATATTTATATAAAAAGATGTAAGAAATAATTAAAATATAGAAATGAAACTAAAAAAGGAGATTAATGAAATATTTAAGAAGTTAAATCATATAAAAGGTAACTAGTCTTTTGCTTTTTGCCAAATGGCAACGGACACCCTTAAGAAAAATTAAGTTGAATTCCAACTCGTACAGTGACAAGAATCATTAATCATTGAGTAGGTATTAGAGTTTGACACTAAAAAATTAAGAAAAGTGATTGATTTCGAGTGTATATGAGCTGGTGGTAGATGATTGCAACTTGGTGGTTTACAAAAAGGCCGGCCGAAAGATATATGCAAAAGGGAAAAAAAAAAAAAAAAAAAAGCAAAACTTTCGGAGCCAAGCTTATATAATATGAACCTGGAAATTACAGCGGGATTACATCCACACCTTGCCTCTGTATTAATTGCATCAATGTTCATCGGATGAGGAGGTTATTCATAATGGAATAGTAGGTGTTTATGTCTGTTCTACCAGAAATTAGAAGTGATTACAGGTTATCTGTAATTTAAAAATCAATTTAAGATAAAGTAGCTAGAGACCTAAGCCTGGAAAAAGTAATATGCGACACTTCTAAGTTATAATCGCGCCTTCTATCAAAAAAAAAAAAAAAAAAGTTATAATCGCGCCAGATTTGTCAGGAAGAGTCATTTTTATTAAAAAGTTATGCTTGTAGGAAAATTTTCTTGGATGTTACCTTTTCTATTTTTCCTACTCTATTTGATTGATGAAAATCCGTTTCATCCACTGGAGTTGGCATCATTTATTTTGACACGAAAACTCGTTATTTGTCTAGAATTATCGTGCATTAGCTCCATCTATAAATGACATTACAATAGGTCAAGGTCTTACATTACAAATAACTTTTTTCTAGCAACACAATACAACTAACTTGATCATATGGTTTATATATAATTGCAAACACCACATAAGCTAATCTAGAAGTTTTATTAATTGTAAGGCTTGAGTGTAATTAGGTTGGAAGCCGATCTCCTGCCCCCGGGAGCAGGCAGCATTACTTGCTCTCGGGCGCATACACAAATATATTTTTATTTTTTAAAATTTTTTTTCATAAACTTATTAGCTCAAGTGTATTTAACATGTATTACCATTTTGGAGATTTTTAGATATTTATTTTTGATTTTTGAAAATCAGTGGCATTTTAGTAATTTTAATTTACCTAAAATACCACTGATTTTCAA
>JAXCLR010000001.1:45168255-45186273 GCA_035584095.1 Annona squamosa | reverse complement strand
GGCTTGAAGTTCTGTCGCTAGCTTGCTGCTGCTTCACTAGAATGCTTTTGGACGTCACTGGATCAGGAAACTTCTCAAGTCTAGTCACAGTGCTCTTTTAAGCACCTGTCACATCAGTAGTCTTGTCAGCGCCTTTTCAGCACCTATCACATCAGTGGTCTTGTCAGCGCAGCACCTATCACGTCAGTGGTTGACTTGCTGAACTAAGAAACTTTTTAAGTCCTGTCCGCACCTTTTCAGCCATGTCACGTCAGTAATCTTGTTAGCACATTTTTGACCCCTCCAACTTTTGATGCGTCTTTTCAGTGTCTTTTCAACACATGTCACATCAGTGGTCTTGTCAACGCTTTTTCTGCACCTGTCACGTTAGTGACTGACTTGCTTTGTTTTCAAGCTATAGTGGAAAAACCTAAACAACCCCAAAAAAATGGTTAGTAACCGTAAATAAATAATGGGAAGATTAGCCTTTGGATGGATGTTGTAAATTAGGATCCTCTCTGCATCTGTGCAAACTCTGTATGTTTTAAATTTTACGCGTGAAAATGTTCGGGATTCATGGGTTCTGTTCGCCTAAAACGTTTCTGGAAAAAGTGACCAGTCCGCTTGAAACGTTTCTATAAAGTGACTAGTTCGCTTGAAACGTTTCTGGAAAAGTAACCAGTTTACTTGAGGCATTTCTGGAAGAAAATGACCAGAAATCTTCCCAGGCTGCGGAAAAGGCGTGATTTTTATACAAGATTTTTTCTTAGTGTTAATTGATTTTTTGTTTGCTGGAGGTCCTTCCTTTAGGTTCGTTTTATGTGTCTAGATAGTTACGAATTAATATGCAATGGTTTACCCCCTTTGCGAGCTCTCTCCAGTTCATGAACTGGACGCCTCTGGACCTAACACATCTTAGGTTCAGGCATCATTTGGGCGTTTTCGTTCTAGAAATAGGGAAATTTAGCAGCCAGGAGGAGGAAGAAGACACGGAACCTCACTGTCCAGGGAAGAAAATGCCTCGATCTTCAGATTTCTGCAGACTTTGTGCCTGATGCAAACTTGCAGAGCCGTCCTCAGCAAAGTCGCCAAGCTGTAGCACCCGCCGTGAGCGCTACGATGGGCTTGGATCGTTTTCCTTGCCTTGGAAATCTAGGTCGTGTCGGATGGGTTTGAGCCGGTTCTTCAATACCTCCGAGACAGCAGCATGGGCTCAGTTTTCCTGCATTTTCATGAAGTAAAACGTGTTAGGATAGATGATCTTTAGATAGCTTAGCATGTGAGTGTCCTCCCGTGGATTCGGCGGTATAACAGCTAAGATAGGGCTTTTATGCACGGATCAAGTCACGAATTCGGCAACATAACAACAGTGTATTATGCTGAAATTTGTGGACCGCGTGCGCCCACCTTGCCGGAGTGTTAACTCAAGCAAACGCGTTAGTATTTATACAAAATAAAGAAAATGAAGTCACCACTAATCTTAAAAGGGGATCAGTCCCTGTTTTCAAAGAATAAAAGCACCGGTCTTGCAGATCTGGGATCTCGGTCTTCGGATCAAAACAGATATAGCAGAAATCTGTTAACCCGAAGTCATTTACATCGGCATGAAAAGGGAAAAATAAAATAAAAAATCTGAAGTAGAGGGAGAGGGAGAGGGGGAGAGAGAGAGAGAGAGAGCTGGAGAGGAGAGGAGAAGCCGGGGTGTTAGAGTTTTGCTGCAGACTCTCATCATCCCCCTTGGGGATGCCTCCTCATGTGTGTTGGAAGTGAGAGCTTGGCTCCCCTTTTATAGATGGTGGAGCGGGCCTTGTAGGCTTTGGACCGTGGATGAGAGCCCGTTATAGGTGGACTTGGATTTGGTTGGAGCCCGTTGCTCCAAGTGGGCCGTTGTTGAAGCCTGATGGACTGTTATTTAAAGAGCCCGCTTTTGTGGGCTAAGGCTGGATCTTATGGGTTGGATTGTAGAGCCCATTCAGTGGCTTGTTGGAGCTTTGCTCCTATGGGCTGGATCCGGTGAGCTGGATCTAGTTGGAGCCTTTTGCTCCAAGTGGGCCGTTGTTGAGGCTTGACGGACTTGTTATAGAAAAGCCTGCTTTTGAGGCTTGACATCTTTTGTTTTGGACTTGCTCAGAATAGGCTTTTGGTTTTTTAGAGTCCATTTGTAATTTATTTGGGTTTATTCTATTTTGGGTTGTTGTTGGGCTTGGATCTTAGCCCTTATACATCTTTCTTTTGTTTTTGTGCTTAAGGAGAGATGTCTACACTTACTTATTGAACTAGGAATTCGATATTGAACTTTTTAGTCTTGTTAAATATGAAAAATGCCTTTCGGACATTTTGCAAGGTTTAAGTATATCTTTTTAATAATGTTAGATTCAAGAGATTAAAATACAACAAAACTAAAAGTTTTAGGATTTAAAATGTAAATACTTAAACTTTTGCATTTAAATATGAAAGTAAAGCATGCATATATATATATATACATGAAAGTATAGTGTTTAAAATGCAAAAAGCATACCCTTTCTACATGGACGTGCGCACTCACTCTCTCTCATCCTAGCTGTATATATTGTATACACCATCATAGAATGTATAGAATCAACTCGAAATTTAGCCCAAAACTCAACCGAGCATGAATTTTAAAAATAGAATTAAAATTTAAGTTTATAAATAAAGTTAATATTAAAGTTAGAAATAAGGCAAATCCGAGTTCCATGATCACGAATTATACCACTAAGTTAAAAGGTTCCCTTTGCACCCAAACGCTGGGTCGTCGTAGCGACTAGCGAAAGGATGCCACGTGTACGGTTCTTGCCGATTAAAGACCTAGGGTTTTCATTTTAAGGAGAGGCTGCTGGCGTGGTGCGGGCGAGGGGGTCGGCGAGGCTAGAGCGCGACGAGAGCTGTTTTTTCTTGTTTTACTTTTTTTTTTTTTTTTTTTTTTATTTTCTCTTTTGGGTGATGATGAAAGATAGGATTTCGATTTGGTGATGGTGGGATTTTTCATCATTTGATCCCAATAATCCTATTTTCGCTACGTTCTTTCTGAACCCGATCTCTCTCTCTCTCTCTGTGTCAACCCATTAATGTTTGTGCAATTAGATTTTTCAAGGAGAAATGCGCCTGATGTAAATGAGGAAAATGATTGAAATTGAGAGCGAAATCTCTGGTTTGTGGGTACCCATTGTTAAAAATTTAAATCCCAACGTTATTTTTCACAGCTTTGGTTCAAACCTAATTTTAGAATTCCACGATTAAAGACGTATTGAAAACAGTTTTGAGTAATACTTATGGTTCAAAGTACATTTTAAATACATCCGGTAAAAACGAATAATCATTTTACAGGAGTCCGCTAGGCGCAAGCCCTATGTAAAAGGAGTTGAGCAGGTTTTTTTTAAAAAAGTTCACTATTTTTCGTACCTTTTCGTATTAGCATTTTCGCTTTGTAACGGCATTTGGTTATTGTTTTATTTATTAATTTTTATCTTTTTATTAAGTTGGGGGAGCTATCTAATCCAACTTGTTGTGTAGAAATTTTTACATAACCTCTTGATCTTTTAATTTTAAAATCTAAATTGTGTGAAAAATTGCGTTGTTATTGTTTTATTTTTTTGAATGATTGTATTGTCTTATTTTTTTGAATCTTTCTTTATACTATTTCATATTTTCTACTTAATTTTACAAATCAAGCTCATGAATGTTTATAAATTTACTTACAAACATTATCGAAGAGGAGACTTAAGCTCCTCAAAGACGCCTAACTTGCAATCATAGGAGTTGAAGCTCCCACCAGGGCGCTCGCTGACAACACCCAAACTTAGCTGGTGTGTAAAAAATCACTTTGATTAAAAATTTATATGTTATGACATTTAACATCATTTGACAAAATATATTATTAGGGAATTTTGTTGGGAAAAAATATGTAAACTATAGAAGTTTTAAATTTTTGTAATTTCTAGAATTATTGCCAAAATACACGTGGTCTAAATTTTTGAAAACTTTTTTAAATAAAAGAAGATAGGAAGTTGTCCAGAAATGTTTTAGATTATTTGTATTTTTATCTCATATCACGTCGCATCATTTCTTATTAATCGTTTTTCTTATTTATTTCCTTCCCACCAGTACTACTAATTAGGTTCCCTATTTATTTCTTTCCCACCGGTTCTACTAATTAGCTAAGCATCCGAGAACATGGACATTGCGGTTGCTGGCGGTTCAACTCCCAAATGGGTAATAGGAGGTCCATGGGCGTTGTAGGCACATCCTCATCCATTATAAAGGCTTCGACCCTAATCCGTTAAAGATATTTTTAAAATCCTCAACTCTTAACCCTAATTTATTTAACATAAATGGTTCGAGTTACAGGTTACTAATGAGTTGACAAAACGGGTTGGAAATGGATTAACTAATACAAAATAAAATTAATAAACTATCTAAAATATAATTATAAATAATCAATAAAGATATCTAATGTTAGTAATTTAGTTGAATTTAAAACACTAATTTTTAAATTAGAATATTGATTCTATTATTAATTATTTCACATTATTTGTAAAATAAACATCAATGAAAAAAACATGTTAACTATTTTACCCTAAAGTCACAAACAGGTCATTTGGGTTGATAGCGTAAATAAATTGGATGATCAGGTTGACAGGTGAATAAGGAATAAATTCCATCCATGATCAACCCATCATTTAAATAGGTTAAATGATGTTATAGAAATCGGTTGAAAAATCATAAAGCCTGATCCATAACCAAGTCGCGGATTGACCCTAACCCAGTTACACGACAGGTGAGAAAGGAATAAATTCCATCCATAAACAACGCATCATTTAAATAGGTAAATGATGTCATATAAATGGGTTGAAAAATCGCGACTGCCCCTAACTCAGTTACACCCCAGTGGGTAATTCTCAGCTCTTGGTAAGACTTAGATATTGATGGGAAAAACACATTGAAGAGAAAATGAGTATACTCATCCCTCCCCACAAAATTCCTCAACAAATTAGATACAATTGCTCTGTTCTACAGAAGATCTGCACCCACAAAGATGGCAATATTGCTTAGTTTCAACCAATCAGCTCACCTTCATAATATAACTCCCAGAAATTACAACCTCACAAGAAACATATAAGCTCAACTGCATACTTTCCTTTCTTCGTAGTGTTTATCTCCCCAATCTGCAACAAAGATCACCCAATGTCTCCCATCAAAAAGAGCCAATACTCCATTGAGAAACAAGATGCCCTCCGAAAAATTGAAGGCATTCCAACAACTAAAAGCTTCCCATGATGACTTCAGAGAGAAATTTTGAAAAAATGCGCAGTTTCAGCTTTGGATATATCTGTGCTTTCTATGCAATTGGCATGCGTGAAAAAACCTCTTTGAGTCTTGAAACATTGTTTGGCAGAAGCATTTAAATTTAGGCTTGCACACAAAATCATTCTCCAATGTGCCAATTGCGCAGCCAAGCCAAATCAAGCCCAAATCAACTACCACAGATCCGAAACTAAATTAGCAGTGCCTAAGATAGTAACATGTGCCCTATCAATATATATATATATATATGGTAACATGTGCCTGAAAACATGCTCTGTACCACTTGGATGAGAGTGGGTGCTTCACATCAATATGGACAACAAATTAGGACTCACAGAGTCCTTGGATAAGAGCGCAACAGTCAAGCTACTGGTGGCATGGAAGGCGTTCAGAGCCCACGAAAATAAACCAAAGTATGGTTTTTTATGCCTTACCTTCAATCTCCCTTTTCCGCTGACTGAAACAACATCCCCACTTTTTAGTGTGGTGCCATTTTTTGTCACAGGGCTCCAGTTGACCCGCACATCCCCCTTACTGCAAAGGAATAGTGAGCAGCCAAACGGATGAAAATTCAGTTAGTAATTTCAGGTCAGATAATTTCTTTTTTCTCGTCTTCAAATGGAAGAGCATGTCTTACTATTTAACGACCTACCATCAAAGGGACCATTTCAGATGATCTTGTGTGCAACAGTGAAGTTATGTGGACTGGATATCTGAGCTCCTAAGAGGGCATTTATATTTGTTGAATTTGATGGTGCTACGGCTGTTGCTTTGGAAAAAGTGCAAACAAGTTGATCTGTCATGTGCCGACAGAGTACTTGATTTGGGCAATCAGGCACTCCACTGATATAGCCCTTAAGAAGCAGCTCCAGAGATTTGCTGCCTTCAAGTATCCCAAAAAAGTCACTATTCCAAGTTTTCCTAGGAGTGGTAGGCAATAATGTATGTGTATGATATTGTGAACCACATAGCTTTTTCACAAAAGCTGAATGCAGATACTTTTCTTCAACATATTTGTCCCGTTTCAAATATTTTTCTTAATGAATTGAATGGTCGATTTAATGAGGGAATGACCTAGGGTGAAGATATTTTGCAAACTAAAAATATAAAGAGAAGATGACTGCATTAAAATATTTGTTGGAACATTGCAGCAGACAATGTGATGGAGATAAATATGAACCAAACATTAAGATTAATCTCCAAGGACTAGCTCTTTACTGATTGGAAAGATATTTAGTTTTGCAAGTTCTCTTAATTAGAATCAAATTGTAACCTCTGAAGACAAAGATATCGTTAATGCAGCTTATGTGGGCATGTGTGTTTTGTAGCCAATCAGTCCTCTTTGTTCCTTATATGGTTTTGTTGACCAGACAAAAAAAGTTAAGGACAAGCTGCTCTCTCAGATAAACTTCACTGGAAGCTTGGTAGGAAAACTAGGTCCAGGTGGTTGAGAAGCTGGAAGATATCATTGATGACTGCTCTGAGTAGGAGGAACAGTCTAGCACCAATGGTTAGGGAACTTCTGTGGTTCCTAAAAGCAGAAAATGAAATGCAATTATAGTACATTGGATATCCACCAGGAAATATCATTAGCACTTTTGGATTATTTTTGTTGTATGTCAAAGCTCAGTCAATTCAAATTTCCTCATAAAGAAGGGGGTTAAGTCAAATTGGATTATTTTCTCTACCTTCATTTGTATCCATCAAGAGAAGTGAAAAGCTCCACACCCTAGTCCATCTGCCCATGGCATTCTCTTTTAATACAATATGTCTAAAATACTGCCATTCTTCTCGAGAACTGCAAACTAGACTTTGTAGTGCATAAATATAAATTTTAACCCCAAAGAGAAATGATATTCGACATCCCTTGGATTGTGTTGCCACATGAATTCCTCTAAAGTTGAATATTGTCAAAATCTTAAGAATTATCATAATTCGTCAAGCAATTTTCAGGTTTCATGCTCCAAAAATAGGCAAATGAGATCAATAGACTAGTAGTTAACAAATTTAAAGTTAAACTTGCTACAATCTACATACATGGACAATCTAATAGTCATCTAAGCATGGAGTTCCGCATATGATATCTGCATGGCATGAGTATCAACTTAAAAGCAAGGTTAATATCTATATAGCACATAGTTGGTAAAGGCACATGTGCACCTAGGCTCAACTCAAGGCTCACTCAAGCACACCTCTTGAGCCTTGAGATGTGCTTAGTGTGCTCAAATTAACTTGCTCAAAAACATAAAAATTTCTAATAATCAAGTGGAGGTGACTTCTTCCATTTCACCTTTTTTTTTCAACCAAATGTTAGATTGGTGAAATTGGAGATAGTGTTTATTCATAATAACTATGATTTAAGAACATAGTAAGGGCATGGTTGACTACATATAAAATTTTCAAACCAAAACTTTGCAATCTAAAACTTTCGCTTCCCACAACTACCTTATTTTTTTAATTATTTCTTTACATCTTCCCATACAACTGTCCTATTTTCAATCATTTCTGCACAAGTACCCATGTAATTAATATTTCTATTTTAACTTTATTCTCTTTACTATTCATCACTCTTCCCATCACATCATATAATTTTCTTACATTTATTTAACTTTGTATCACATGTGTTTTGCTTCACTACGGTGGTTGCATCGCATGTGCACCCCACAGCTAGGCCTCAAGGGTCTTTAGTGCCTAAATGTTTCCTGTGCCTTTAATAACTATGATAGCAATAAAAACACCTAAAAAGCGACTTTAATCTATAGAAGTTGTGCTGTTTCGTCCATGGTTCAGAATATATCAAGAAGGGGGGCATTGGCCCATCCCCAAAAATGATACAATACAATTGTATGATATCAACATTGGACTATATCAGGCCAGATTGATGGAAAATTTTTAAGGCAAAAAATATTAAAAAATACTTAAAAATTAGGAAATGAAAAAATATGTAGATACTTCATATCTTGCCCATATGGATGACGGTGTATTGGTCTATACCTTTAAATGATTCTAAAATATACTATGGAACTATGTATGCATTATGGTGTGCAAGCAATATAAAAAAACTGAAAAAAGTATTTATCTCTTACTCTCTTAAAATCAGAAATTTTGTAGAAAATATATAAAGATCACAAAAATATATTAAAAAAGTAGAAAGATAAACAAAATTATTCTAAAAAATTTGATAGACAAGTTCCAAAAAAATCAGCATTTACTTTTTTGTTCTTTTTTAATGTTCAAAAATAATTTTAATGAAAATTTTGAAGTTTAAAATTAATTATAAGTTTTTTTGAAAAATAAAATAATGGATCTGACAACAGATCATTACAAAATGACAATATGTTAATCAGCTCTAACATGAAAAGGCATTTTAAAGTGAAAATATATGTTCCCAAAATTTTCACAAAATTTTGAAAATATATGTTTCCGACTTTTCACAAAATTTTCTCCTTCATAGTAAATCTTAGATTATATAGGAAACAAATCAAATTTTATTTTAATTTTCAACTCTGCAGCAGTCCAAATTGGCTCACCAAGGTGCAGTTGACCTCAAATCTCCACAAACATGGTTTTTGTGGCTTTAATCCATATTTTTTTAATAATTAGAAACATGACTTGATTTTGGAAAATCACTCATGCACAATGAAAGGAGGTTTGGGGAAGAAAAAATGGTGTTTTGGTGGGGAGAAAAAAAAAAAAAGCTTATAGGCCTTTTTTTGTTGTGGCCAATACACCTAGACTGTGTTGGCTGATATGCCCACTTTTTGAAAACCCAGCCCAAAACACCACCTCATCATGCATCGGTAAATGGTCAATACTGATCCAATCCAGCTGATATTCTTAACCATGGTGTCATCAAACATGAAGACACTTTAACTAAAATGGGATGATTGAGAATATCAAATAGGAAATGAATTGTCCCACCAAAACATGACAATTGGTGTCCTATTTGCAAATTGTATTTCGCATTTTACATGATTCGCTATGCTATTATGAAACCCAGTGCAATCCATACCCCCTTGGATTACCCTTTTTATTATTATTTTTAAAGACGTAAGTCATGCATCAGATTCCTCTCCATGAACATTTGTATGATATGAAAAATCTTCTTAATTAGACTTGTATATGATACACAACAAATGCAAATGCATGAGGTTTTTTATAAAAATATTTCTTAATTTTCTGGATTATAAAAGCTTTCATCAAGTCAATTTTTTTAATATTTGGACTAAAAACATTCTTTAAACACAATATATAGCTTGGATGCAAAGCAAAATTTTAAAAAAATGTGAAACCCAATAGGGTACAAGTCAAAGCCCTTACATGCAGTGCATCGAAAATATGAGAAAGTCAGTAGAGCAACACTAAAAAGATATCCATCTAGTACGAGCCTAACAATGGGCTGGGCCTGGTACGAAATTTTAAATTGGTCAGGGTGTTTTTAAGACCAAGACTGTTATTGAAGTCCTAGAATAAACAATGTCCAGCTTCAGCTGGTTGCCACCAGACTATAGTAAAGCAAGTAAATAAAACAAAATCCTGGAAATTAAGGAAAAGGTCATACTACTCAAAGTTAATGGAAAAAATGCCACTAAGGTAAAATGTCAAACCTGATTGGTGTATTTGGGAAGTGAGAAAAAAATTGGTGGAAAATTTTCATTGAAAATGTTTTTCAAAATGGGAGAGAGTGATATAATATGATAAGGGTAGTGATGAGGAGTGGAGAGAATAAAATTAAAATAGATAAGGTAGTTATGTGAAAAGATGTGAAAAAATAATTTTAAAAGTAGGGTAGTTGCAGAAAAAGATGAGAATAAATGATTAAAAAATAGTTAGAAGTAGGCGGGGAAGTTTCGAGTGGAAAAAAAAAAAATTGTTATTCCCAAATGCACCCAACAAGTTCTGATCTTGAAATTTTGAATCCTGCACTGGCTGGTCACACTAAAAAGTTCAAGGCAAAAATGCCAGTAAGGTAGAACACATCAAACCTGATTAAATCAACAAGTTTCGATCTTGAAATTTTGAATCCTGCACTGGCTAGCGCATCAACCCGTAATGATGCCTCTATTGTTTTGAATGATTTGGTCCTACAAACATGCAAGAACCATTCCGTAGGTCATGATGTTTGCTCATCATGGACAATAGAAGAAGAGTAAAAAGACAAAGTTTAACAAGACTACCACAACTGACCTTGGTGGTTCATACTCTAAAGCAAGCAAAGGAATCCTTGAGCATGATACTGAGACATTACCAACCTGCAAGAAGAAGTAAATTATTGCCATTGTTTCACAAAGAGAGCTGCTCTTTTCAATTTCCAGGTCAATAATCTGAAGAGGATGGCACAAAATTCTTAACTTAATCATTTCGATTTCTGATTAAAAATGCTTACTCCAGTTGAGTCCCGATGCAAACAATTAAATGAAGCAAGGCACAAATCCTTTGTTCTAAAATGGGGGTTGAAATATTTGTTCCAGATTCCAGCTCTGTTTCACTTGATTGTTTCAATTTCAGATTAAAAATGCTTACTCGGCTGAGTCACAATGCAAACAGTTGGTTAAATGAAGTAAGGCATAAATCCTGAATCTAGATTGTTCTAAAATGGGGGTAACAGGATATGTTCCAGATTCCCGCTCTGTTTTAGATTCCAAATCTTTCATCAGACTGTTGCTATCAGCATACATCTAGAGCCACATCAAACAACACACAAAAACATTTCCATGGTAGAATATCATTGAAAAGAAGAAAAACAAAGAATTAAAATAAACCTTAGTCAGTGTTGTTAGTAGAAAGTCAACAAGTTCAGGAACAACTATCACTTGAGCCCCTTTTTCCTCCTGTGTGAAATAAGAATAGGATAAAGTTCATCAGCAATGTTCATCCACGTTCATGGTATAAGCACTGATATGTATACCCAAGAGTGTTCATTAAGCATCAATATACCTGTAAGAGTATGTCGCCAACACTCTCCCGAGCTATCCCCGTCCCAAGAATTGAACCAAGGAAATCACCATGAGAACAAGGTTGGAACCCAAAACTTCCAGTGATGCTGAAAAGATCTAGTTCTGTCAATAATAATGGGAATACAAACAGGTGCAACCCAAGCTGACGATATAATGCAGAAAATAGACCTTAGTGCAGCAACTGCATCAGGAACGATTTCCATGCCTTCAGCATGCCCAATCACAATGCGGCAGCGTTCAGCCTGCATGTAATTCAAAAGATAATTTCAGGCATTAAATGGCAAAATTGTTCTGTCATAAAAAATTTTCAAATAAACTTTGGTACCTCTGGATATCCTCCCTGGGCAACTGCTTCGACATCAGAAAATTTTTCCAGCATATGCATTGCCTCCTTCACTGTTGGTGGTGTCAAAAAATCCGTTTGCAAGATATCTCTTCTTGATGAGACCCTACCAGCCTTTGAGACAAGCAGGTAGAAAACCAGAAGATTTACTATAAGGCAACAATATAATGCCAAAGCATCTCAATTGCCACTAAACTTGAAACAATCATAAATAAGTAATAACCAAACTAATTCAAGCACCAGAAATCAGGTCAATCCTCATCCAATTTCAAGAAAAAGCAATGTGAATTTAATTTTCTTTTCTTGTGTTTTTATCATTTCCTTATTCGTTTGCTATAAAATAATGTCAATTCAACTCAAAAGATGAGAAAAATAGGAGAAAGGTAATGAATCCTGACTAAAATCCAAGTAAAAACTGTGATTTAAGTTCCTACGTGTTAGCAATTTCAAGGCAATATACGTTTTTTTTTTCTAGGGAAACACAAGTGAAGTGAGGAAATGTGTATAGGCAAAAGATGCCCCAAGATACGAGGCCACGCTTTAGAAACCAAACGTATATGAGGCTATAGTAACAGGCAATGTTTGACTCAAAATAAATAAATAATGATAATAAAACACATTCTTTTTGAATGCTTTAACTCAATCATAACCCAGAAAGCCAGGAAGACTATTAACTTCCAAAAGAGTTACAGCTTATATACAAGTTGAGCATAGAACCATAGATCTGATTTAAGGCCAAGGTTAAATAGCTAATACTAAGATTTTCATTAAACAGATGGTTAAGATTAAAGATACCAGATGGCTAAAATTGCATCGGGGTTTTGGAAACAGGTATATAGATTATATAGAGACTCTTATGATAGCATATGATATCATGTCTTGAGAAATCTAAGTCTTTTTTTTTTTTGGGGGGGTCACCCATTGATAAACTTTGTTCATGCATTGCATGTGAAACCTGATTTGTTTTTAATTGGACATCCGCTTGAATACAATATCTCATTAATGACTCCAACATGCAAAAATGCAAGTAAAAACACTTCCCATTAAATTAAAGCTGACAGATTCAGACATGTTAGATCCAGCTAGACCCATCCCATCATGACATGATTAGTCCAACTTAACAAAATGACATGTTCTGAATATAAATGGGGAGGAAACGTATATTTACCCATGGTTAATGCAAATACCAGTTCAAGAATACGCTTCACACTTTCATCTTTAACCCCCTTAAATAAAGCATCATCTTTTATTGCATGCACAGCAACACAAATTCCTGCATTATAAAAGGAAACCAAAGAAATGATTGTGTGAGTCTACAAAAAGTTATCTGTCTGTGTTCTGTTGCTTTTCAGAGAGTTCAAAAAATAAAATATCATTGCAACAGAACAAACCAAAGCATAAATTTGTTTAACAGGTTCCTATAAAAGAGAAGGTGACTCAATAGACAAACCAAAGCCACTGGAAAATTCAACATTTTGTTCATGCCACGCAAAGTTGCATCAGTTCATTTAATTATGCTTTGGGAACTAAAACCAAAAACTGGAAATCTTTTGTAGTGATCCGTTCCCTCATTATGTTGCTTAGTTCCTTCATACCATTGAGTTTTTGGAACCAAAAGCAACATTGAAAATATCCTACAGTGATACATTCGACATGCATTTTAATCCAGTAAGATCCCGTGCCTGATCAGATAGATAGTAGAGATTGGTGTTCTGCACCAATGTGATTTAACCCAGAAATTAAACATTAAGGGTGTCTTTGTTTAGCTATAAAACTTTTCAACCAAAACTTTTCACTCTCTACAACTACTCTATTTTTTAATTATTTCTTCACATCTTCTCATACAACTACCCTAGTTTTCAATCTTTTCTATACAACTACCCACACAACTAACCTATCTATTTTAACTTTATTCTCTTCACTCCTTATCATTACCCTTATCATATGACATCATTTTCTCCCATTTCAAAAACTTTTACATCAAAAAATTTCATTCGAAAGTTTTATCACTTCCCAAACACACCTCCTAAGCTAATCATTCATTTGGGTCAGAAAAGTCAGATATCTGGACATACATTTCTTAATCACATCCCACCTTTCTATAACAAAAGTAACATGCAAGAACCACCTTTATGGAGAAGTCAATATGGAATTTTTCCTCTTCATCGCAAATTGAAGGAGAAGCCTTCATGAGTATTGCTAAGAATGAGAATGAGTCAACTTTTTTCTGAGGAAGCTATAGAATCTCTTGCTTCTTATAAATGGTTTGAAACAATGCAAGAGGAAATGGCTTTAATGGCTAAAAACAATATGTGGGAGTTAGTTGATTTACCACCTCGACATAAATCAATTGGCAACAAGTGGGTGTTAAAGATTAAATACAAGGTTGATGAATCAACTAACAAATATAGAGCTTGTCTTATGGCGAAGGGTTATACATAGCAAGAGGGTATTGATTATGGGAAAAAAAACTTTTTCTCCTGTGGGAAGAATTTCTTCCATTTGCCTAATCCCAAACATCATCTCATGCTTAGATTTAGAATTACTCCAAATGGATATAAAAACAGCATTCATCAATAGAACTAAACAAATAAATCTATATAGATTAACCCAAATGGTTCCCAAACTGAAGGACAAGAACTCAAATTGTTGTTTAAAACTTTCTATTTATAGCCTGAAACAATTGTCTGAGTGATGGTATATTCAATTTCAAGAAGTCATAATCGCCATTGATGTCATAATGATTGAAGATCATCACTATGTGTATATTTGGATAGTGGAGAATAAGTTTCCTATCCTCTTATCATACGTTGATGATGTGGATGATATTTTGTTGGCTAAAGATGATATAGAATTGATGACTCTACTAAACAGCGGTTGTCCTTTGCATTTGAGATGAAGGACATGGGTCAAGCTGATCACGTGTTTCGAATAAGGATCTCAAGAGTTCGTTCAAAAAGACTTCTTACATTGTCTCAAGAGTCCTACATAAAAAACATTTTAGAGCAATTTTGAATGCACTATACAAGACCAGTTAATGTCCTGTAGAAAAATGTTGGGTTCTTAGTGCAAAGCAATGTCCTAAAATAGAAGAAGAGAAAAACAAGATGCCTGAGGTTACCTATGAAAGCGACATTGATAGTCTAACGTACGCTATGTTGTGTACTCCACTCGATATTTGCTTGGTGGTTGGCATAGTTAGCCGATAGCAGAGTAATCCCAGTACTGGTCATTAGACTGCAGTTAAAAGGATATTTAAATATCTTTGAGGAACTGCAATTTTGTGTTATCGAGGTGATAATCTAAAATTGTTCAGATATAGTGATGCTCATGAATTAACTAACAGAGCTGAAAGAAAAGCCACATCAGCTTATGCTTTTATACTTGGATGAGCAGCGACCTCCTGGTGAATAAAAAAGCAAGGATGTGTTTCAAGCATGGAGTTTATCCATGCCTCCATGTAGCCAGAAAAGAGGCAAATGTGAGATTAGAAGCTCAGAGAGCGATTTGATGGTGTGGGTAATGTTGCGTGCAATCCGTTCACTTTGAGCAAGAATTCAAAATCAGTTGCATTTCATGAGTAATAATTATCCTTTTCCTGTGACAGAGTTTATTCAACTGCAAACACTGATCATATAAAGGAAAGTTGTGGTTGCAGTTGAAATAATAGAGTGAGAGAGAATTTCTTTACGGTGTTCCTCATCAAACTCTAGGACGCCATCATTAACCTTGGGTTTTTGGGTCGCGTTAAGAAGTGGATCATCAACGAAATATTCTCTTCCTACTGGGGTAACTCTTCTTATGCACGCACAGAATTAGAGAGAGAAACATTTTCATCATTTCTCCGCATTTTTCTGTTTTGCATTTTAGCCACTGCAATCAACTATCGGTTAGCTTCAAAAACCTGGCTCTTCCAAACCATAATTTCTCTCTTTTCCCATTTTTCCTCACAGAGAGACAGCGGGAAAGCTACTAAGTTTCAAGAAGCTCAGATAAGAAAGGAAATAAAGAGCACCTGAGGAGGCTATGCTAGTGGGTGGTTGAAATCTTGGTTGGAGGAATGAGAGGTTGCAATTGGTGGGGTTGAAGATATGGAGCCGAGGAATCGATACCCTTCGTGCGGCTCGAGAGAGAAGTCCTTGCGCCGTCGCCATGAAGATGGCAGCGGCCATTCCACCACAGGAGGATGAGTACGGCGAAGAGAAACGACGGGCAGAGGGACGGAAGGAGCTGCTCCAGCAGGTGAATTGGGCCATTTACCATCTGGGACTAGCATGATTTGCTGGAGTTCCATCTCGAAGGCTTGCTTTTGGGCTGGATGGGTGGGCTTCATCGACCTAACGACGCTGATTTCGTCTTCCTTGCATGCATGAACTGGCTAATTTATGTGCTGTTGCTTTTACTCGTGTCATATATCTCTCTCTCTCTTTTTTCGTAGGGAAAAAAGAAAGAAAGAAAGTGTAGCAACCGTCATGGACACTACGATGGGCTAGGCCGTCTTTCTATCCTTCTAAAATTTGGGCCGTGTTGATGGGTTCACGGGTCTGTTCTTCAAGCTTCTGAAACAGCAGCGCATGCTCGGGATTTTTATTGGCTTTTCAAAATAAAACATGTCAGTATGGACAATCTTTAGATAGTATTAATGTATAGGCATTTACCCATGGATTCGATGGCGTATCTGCTAGAACGGGGTTGTTTACGTGTAGATTGAGCTGCGGATTTGGTAGCGTGATGGCAGGGTATGTCACTGGGAGCTCCTGGACAGCACACACTTACCGTACTGTGGCCTCAACTCAACAAAACGTATTAGTATTAAATCAAACAAAGCGTATAAAACAACTTGAACAACCAACAGATCGAACCGTTAATGGAGTCATCACTGATCTTAAAAGAGAGATCAGTCCTTGTTTTCATTAAATAAGAACACCGGTCATATAAAGCTTGGATTTCGATCTTCAGATTAAAACAGATATGGTAAAATCCGTTAACCCGAAGTGGTTTACATGGGCATGAAAAGGAAAAATGAAAATAAAATCTGAAGAAGGGGAGAGGTGAAGAGGGAGAGCGCTAAAAAAGTTAGAGCTTAAGGAGAGGGAAAGTCGGGGCCCCAAGGATTTGCTGGAAACTCTTATCCTCCTCCTTTGGGATGCCTCCTCAAGTGTACTTGACCTTGGAGCTTGCCCCTCTATTTATAGAGGGGAAGTGGGTGCGCGGGCCATTGGCCATGACTGGGAGCCCATCAGTGCTTGGGCTTGCTGTCTTGTTGAAGCCTTTTGCTTCAAGTGGGCTATTGTCGAAGCCTGATGGGTTGTTGTTATAGAGCCCTCTTTTGTAGGCTAAAGCTGGAGCTGGTAAGCTGTTGTTATAGAACTTAGTTACTGAATCTGGTGGGCTATTGATGTAAAGCTCATTCTGGTGGGGTTGTTGGAGCTTTGCTCCTGTGAGCCCAAGTTGGATCAGCCCGTCTGGTGGTTGGTTTTGTTATTTGGATTTGCTTCAAATGTGTCGTTGGTTCTAGTGCTCATTGGCAATTATGTTGGGTTGTTTTTCTTTATTGTCGGGCTTGGATCTATTAAAAAGACAATAATAGAGAAAAGAAAATAGATAGAAAAAGAGAAACTAAAACTCGCGAGTCTTTACCAATGAGATTGGATCTCCTCTTTGGATGCTCTTGAAACAAAAGTTCTTTCCTTTCTCTCTTTGGCTACTCCGTCTATGCCCCCTTGCTTCACACGAATCCCTAAGTATAGGCTTAAACCTCCTCTATACGAAACACGTGCAGAAACACACGTGTGCGGGGGTCGTGCCGTGGCGCTACGGTGCCAACTCTCTGGGAGTTTGTTGACTAAAGGGCTTTTGACATCTTTCTGCATGGTGGTGAAGTAGCCCCTAGGCACCAACTCTCTGAAAGCTTGCCGACTAAAGGGATTTCTAGAATGTTCTTGTAAAGAGTTAGGTTGGTGAAGTGGCACCGGGGCGCTAGCCTACTTGTTTCATCTTTCTGTGCATTTCTTCATCCCTCGTCACATTCACAATCTGTTAGCTTCTCGTTTTTCATGGGAAACTACTCTGAAATAAGTAATAATAACTCGCATTTTCACGAATTATCGGATCTTGATCCAGACATATGTGTATTTATTTGGTGCTTAAGGAAAGGGTGTCTACAGAAAGATAGGCCAACCTCTAAGCCCACTCCCTATCCTCCTGCAGCTAGAGAAGAGGAGATTACCCCACCTGCATATCTTCATCACAAAAAGAGTCTTTACATAGAATTTTAGATATACCACTGGGAGGACATCCCTCCAGACATAGAAGAAATCAGTTCCTTAATAATATATTCCATGAGCACATTCACAACCCAATTTGCGGATTACAGGATATGTCCCACTTGGCAAGATTCAAAGGTTAAAATGGTTA
>JAXCLR010000001.1:45124447-45134484 GCA_035584095.1 Annona squamosa | reverse complement strand
TTTTATATTTTTGATGTAATTCTATTATTTTTCAAATATTAAAAGTTAAAAAATCTCACTGTTAAAGTGTCCAAACACTTGGAAAGTGGGAATTTTCTTAATTTTTAATATTTAACATTTTCAAGATATTAAATAATATTTGAAGATAATAAAATTTTATATTTAAAAACACATACTTGCCACATGTTAGTGAAAAAAAAAAAAATGGAATTGAGTTAAGGCAAATGATTGGATTGGATCGGTGCCCTTCTTTACTCACCTTACTTTTTCTGTTACTACTTACACATTTCAATCATTTCCATTTTCTCATAAAATGATTTATTCTATTTTGCTTTTTTACCTTTAATCATTATTCATACATATTATATTACTCTTTTACTTTTTAAATTTTGTCTATCTTTTCACCGTTTAATGAAGTAATTTTTAGAAGTTTATACACAGTTGTTCATATCGTTCATGTGCCCCACTAGGCACATGGCCTGGTGGTGACACCACTAGCACAAAATTTTACCCATCAGTGTTCGAGTCCGACCAACTGGGTGGGGGTGTTGTGTTGATTCCCCTTGGTATTTTTACAAATTTTTTATAATACAAGAATATTTATAGAAAAATTCTTTCATGGTGTGAGAGTTAAAGATTGTAACATCAGATGTTATCATATATAAATTCTAATAAAGAATCTATTCATATGCAATTTTGTACACTATTTTTTCATTTTTTATTTTTTATCAACATATTTTCTTATGGATATTTAATCTAGGTATAAAGTTTTATTATTTTATATTTTTTATATATTTACTTTTATTTTTTAAAATCAAGTTTTTAAGTAGTGAAATTGACTAAAATACTCCTAAAATTGATGATTTTAAAAATAAAAAAATAAATTTGTAAAAATATTATAAAAAACTTAGTATATAAGATTAACACACTTGAAAAATATGTTTATGAAGAAAAATAAAAATCGAAAAATTAAAAAATAAAAATTGTATGAGAGATGCCAATGCAATTAACTCATAGATTTTTTCATTTCTCTTAAATTTTCTAATATTTAGGTTGTTTATAATGTTCATTTATAAATTTAGTTACGATGTCAAGCATTAAATATTTTAAAATTCTTAAGTATAATTTATTTATTTTTAAATTTTAAAGTATCAAATTCGCTCTCAAATGATGTTAAATATTTATAACATTTATGTTTCCAATTAAAGTTTTTTAGTATCATAAATATATAAATTTATATTTTCAATAGTTTGATGAGAAAAACTTTAAAAATTAAAAGCAATGATTTGCATCAAAAATTTATACAATTACATTACTTTTAAATCATTTTTATATGACTAACTATATAATCAATCTATTTATTTTAATTTTATTATATTTACTCAATATCATACCATGTTCTTCCATTTCAATTTTTTTTTAAATTGCCCCAACGATTCTACCACGATAGTAAAGCAATTGGCATAAGAAGCATCGGGTTACAGGTTTGAATCTCTCAATTGGAGGGATAACAATTGTCACATTGAATAAAAAAACCCCAATTAAAAAAATTTACATCAAAAGTTTTTTATCCAAAATTTTTAGAAAAAGCACACTCTAAAATGTATTTAGAAAATAAAATTTCATTTAAATAAACATGTGCATGCTTTTATTTAAAATAGGTCAAATCATCATCATAAAATTATTTAATTCATATATTAATTTGAAAGTTATATATTCAAAATTTTGATACTTTTAAAATACCATTCTTATAAAAAACTAAGCAAAATATTATTACATTCTAATGCTCTTGCAAATAAATTTAAATATTTTTATTTAACATATAATCATTACATATTTTTTAAAAGATATTCCTTCCGAAGAATTTCACTGAAATGATTTTTGGTGATGTTAAACCAAATGATTAATTAGGATTTTGATATCAAAAGCAATATAAGCCCATTTGCACCCAACACCTATAATTCTATTAATTTAAATTAACGTATTTTATTCCCTTAAAATACAGATCACATTGTGGATAGTTAATTAATGAGGGAAGAAAGCATACTATAACATTCTTTTAAATTTATCGAAAAAATAACATCCTTTTAAATGAACTGCTAATTAACCAAAGCAAAAGACCTGCAAAACAAGAAATAAGTCAATAACACAAGCAAGTAACTAATAAATATCCGAGGCAGAACTGGAAATCCCCAGACGCCCAAAGCTCCAAAACCCTCCTCCCGCAGCCGAAAGCCAAAACCCTTCACACGTTCTGTGCGGCGAAAGGGAATAAAAATCCCCAAAGCTTCCTGCCGTCTTCTTCAACTTCGGAGAGAACCTCCATTCCACCGGAACCAGCTTTCCGCAACCCGATCAGAAGCTTCAAGTCTTCCATTTTCTGCAAACCCATTACTTCCGGCATCATTCTACTCCGCCTTTCTTCTCCGTATGCATTTCCCCCTTTCTTTCTGGTTTTTGACAAGAGATATGATTGATAATAGTTTTTTCGATCAGTTTTTTATGAGTGTAATGCTATTTGCAGTTGACCGGATTATTTAAGCATCGATTCTATTTTTTCCGGTTGTTTGTGTTGCTTCATTTGTTAAAAAAATCTTATTCTCTAAGCCAACTGCTAATGATAGGATCACAAGCATTATATATGATATATAACTATTACATTATTTAAAATTTTGGAACGGTTGAACAATTTCTAAATCATCACTTCATATGTTGCCGAACTTGCACATCCAAAGGCAGATTGGGTGTTATTATGCTAACATTGTTTTCATGTTTTTGTTCCATTTATAGGTGTAAGTGACCATGGATTTCAATAGAGTTCGTGGAATGCCAGGGGGTGGTGGTGCAGCTTCTGGCTTGGCTAAGGCAGTTGTTATTGGTGGCCTTGGTCTGTATGCCGCTGTTAATAGTCTCTACAATGTTGAAGGAGGTCATCGTGCTATTGTGTTCAACCGCATCCTTGGTATTAAGGAGGAGGTACATTTTTAAGCCCTTAGGCATTGTCCTCGTTGGTATATTTATGTACAATGGATAAGAGCTTGTACAAATATTGCTGTTTTTTAGTTTCAGGGATTTCTTCTCTCAAGTTTTAGCACCCTTGCCTCTTCTCCTTGCAATTTTTTTCTATGATTTTTTATTATATTTTTTCATAGCAAATTTTGTCACGGTTTCTTTACTGTATATGTGATCACATTTAGAAAGTTTTATCATTATTCACTGGACTTATGATTCCAGAACTGTCAAGTCACTGCCAGAGAGTAGGTTGATGTTGGAAGCTAGCTGGGGTATTCCTTAAATTGGGAGAAAGTGAACTGTTGATGTTGGTTGGTTTGTAAACCTGCAGGGCTTATATTTATGTATTCAGCCCCTTTTTTTGTGTGTTTTTTTTAATGACTGTATCTGCTAAAAAAAAAAAAAAATTTTGATTGCATGCCATGGATCAAATGTGGGGAGGATCAAAGCGTTTTTGTGAAAGATGTAAAAGTGAAAGTGGGAATGAGAAAAGTGAGAAAATGATTTAATATGATAGTCTAATGATTTTACAAATAAAATGAATGAAGTTTAAATTTATTGGATGGTTGTATGGAAAGATTGAACAAATGATTAAACTGTAGAGGTTATGATAAAAAAGTAGGGTACTTAGATAGATAGTTAAGATGTTAAAAATATATCAAAAGGTGTAGCGGGAGAACCACCCCCCGGTCCCCCCCTCTTCTCTCACATGTTCCAAAGCAGACTGATATTAGTCAGAACACGCATGTTCCTTGATTTTTATTATTTTCAATTGATCGTTTTCTTTCAGATCTATGTTCTTGTTCTTGTGACTTGCATGTGATTTTTTCTTAATTTATTTTGTTCCTTTTTTTTTTTTTTTCAGGTTTATCCTGAAGGAACTCATTTCATGATTCCTTGGTTTGAGAGGCCTGTCATTTATGATGTCCGTGCTCGCCCCCATCTTGTGGAGAGTACCTCTGGAAGTCGTGATCTCCAAATGGTCAACTCCTCTCCAGAGCTATCTTGTTGCATTGTTCTTGCACGTGTTAGGGATGCTACAGTGCATTTGGCTCAAAATGGGCTTTATATGCATTTAAATGTATTAATATTTTATATAATCATTTATCCATATATGAATTATATCTTAGATAGTTTACATGTTGAAAAACGACTCTAAAATTTTTATTTACATCAAACTATTTTATTATGTTGAATTTGTCTCATTTTTAGATGGGGACCATGCACATATCCAATTTGGTTGATAATTGACATGCTAATAAAAGAAACAATTCTAAATATAATGGGTGGAGTAGATGTACATTTTATGATCATATGAGGCTCATTTTAAGCCTAATGCACTATAAGTTACAGTGCATTCACATGCATTGAAATCTCTCTCTCTCTCTCTCTCTCTATGTGTATGTGTGTGTGTTTATATATATTTGAGTTTTTTTAGTAGAATGGGAGTCTAAAAGTGCATACCTTATCAAATGGATATGCACTTTGTAGTGAGATCATCTTGCTATCTACAATCACCTAAATGCATTCCAAAGGTGCCAATGTTTTTCCATTGCATATTTAGTATTAATAAGTGGAGCCAAAGTTAATGCAAGTAAAGTAGTATTCTTTCGATATGTTTTTTTAAGAGGCTCATAGTGATCTCTGGTGTCAATTTTTGCTTCTCTCTCTCTCTCTCTCTCTCTCTCTCTCTCTCTCTCTCTTTCTATAAAGATATATGTAGGAGTTTTTTTAGTAGTATGGGAGTCTAAAAGTGCATACTTTATCAAATGGATATGCAGTTTGTGGTGGATGCTCAGGTCATCTTTCAGCCTGCAATCACCTAGATGCATTCCAAAGGTGCCAATGTCAATCCATTGCGTATTAGTACTAATATGCGTAGTCAAGAGTTGATGCCAGTAAAGCAGTATTCTTTCAATATGCTTTTTTAAAGAGCTCACAGTGATCTCTTGTGTCAAACTTCTTGACCTTTAAGTATCATCATCATCATCATCATCATCATCATAACCAATTTCCCACCCAGGTGGAGTCGACTGTATGAATTCTGTTACGCTATTCTTGGCGATTTAAGATTAAATTTTTTGTAATTTGTAATATTTTAAAATCTTGTTTAATTACTTCCATCCATGTTTTTTTGGGTCTTCCTCTCATTCTCTTACCACATTCTACTTCAATAGACTCTGTTTTCCTAACAGGTGTTACTTCAGGTCTCCTTTTAACATGACCAAACCATCTTAATCTATTTTCTTTCATTTTATCACAAATTGGTCTCACTTTTAAGTGTTCACGAATTATTTCATTTCTAATTCTATCTTTTCTTGTTTTACCACTATTTCACCTTAACATTCTCTTTTCCGCTACGCTTATTTTTAGTATATGTTGTTCTTTAACTGCCCAACATGCTGCCCCATAAAGCATAGCAGGTCTAATTGCAGTCTTATAAAATTTTCCTTTTAATTTGATTGGAACTCGACGGTTATATAAAATTCCTGACGCACTTCTGCATTTCTTCCATCCTGCTTGACCTTTAAGTATATGTACATAAAATTTGTATGCTTCTCTTTGGCTCACATCGATGTTGACTGGATTTTGTGTTTGGGGGTGGCAGTTTGGACACTTTTATTATGGCACGTGATGATTTTAACTATAAATTTAATAACAAAGATGATAGAGGTGACTGATAGAAAAAGGAAGATTGTCAGGGTAGCTAAATATCACAGCAGGAGCACTTTGAAAAATGCCTTATCCAAACACAAATTTCAATTCGAGCAGATCAATGTCCAAATCTGAGTTATAGTTTGCACATTCCAAAGATTCATCTCTTCTTTTATACTTATCCTGTGATGTATGCATCCATTTATGTTCCTGTTTTTGTTCAGTCAAGTGTTGAATGTCAATCCTGTTTCCATGTCTATTTGCATGGTCTTCGATTATCTATAGGTTTGCCTTTTATTTATTTGATATTTAATACAGGTCAAAATTGGGCTTCGTGTCCTTACACGACCTGTGGCAGATCAGTTGCCTACAATCTACCGAACACTTGGGGAGAACTATAATGAGAGAGTCCTGCCTTCTATTATTCACGAAACTCTGAAAGCTGTGGTAGCGCAGTACAATGCTAGCCAGCTGATCACTCAGAGAGAGGTAAGCTGTGATCCTCAAATGCATTCCTTGGAGTTTTATTTATTTATTTATTTTAAAAAAATTATTATTCTATTAGATGAGCAATAGCTTTAGTTAAGAAAATGAACAATACTATCAAATTGAATTTGTAGTTTACTTTACAAAGATGTATGCATCAATGCACCATTGGTAAGGTTCTGCAAGTCGATTGCTTGTATACCTTTTGAATGAAATGTTTTATGCAGATGCCTGGACAGGATCTTTTGAAGGATAAGCAGCTATGATTTTCCTTCTCAAGAATAGTTGTTGTTACCTGTCTTTGACTTTGGGGGCAAAGTGGTTCAAAGCAGTGTTGTGAAAACTAGACTCGGCCACCTGGTCAAACTGGTTGGACTGTTAACTGGTGAGCAGTGTTATGAGAACAAGCGAATCCTCCTGTTTGGTTCAAACCGATTGAACCGTTCGTGAAAACCAGATTAGACCATCATATTATCTTTTATTATAATTACAATAGTTTATTTTTCATTATTTTCGACTGCATTTAAATTATTTTTTAAAAGTTTCATGGATATAGCAACTTGATGTACATTTCGGATATTAAGTATAATTATCTAAATGGGTGTATTTTCATTTTGCACTTTCATGTACGCATATGGAACCTTATTAATACCTCACTGCTGCTCCATATATTTTGTTATTCCTAAACCTTCAACTGGCATGAATTGGACCTTGGGGGTGGGGGGTGGGGTGTTACTGGTTCATGGTTCAACTGGTTGGATCATCCAGTCTGATCCAGCTGTCATAACATTGCTGGTCAGCGAGCGGTTTGGTTGGTGGACATTTCTGAAAATTTCTGAAAACCATTCAAACTGTGCAAACTGGATGGTTGAGATGAAATAACTGGTGAACCATCTCTTTGTCCTCCATCAGTACAAGAAATTTCAAAAATTGCAAATTGCTGTGGATGGGTTTTGCATTGCATTCAGCAATTCAAAACACATACACCCAACCATATGCCTATTATCTTACATTGGAATTCTGACTTCCAAAGACAAGAAATAACCATATTTAACAGTGTGTTCCATCTTATGTTTTCCTATATTTGCAGCAATGCACAATGTCTGCCTTAATTTCAAATAACTTCCTTTATGAAGCTGCACCTCTAGCACTTTTGCTAGCTTCCTTTTTGAGGCTACACCTCTAGTTACATTAATTTTTAAAATCTGTTTTAATTATTGTACTTTTTTAGAAAATCTGATTTCTGAACATTATAGGTAATATAAATTTTAATTTTGAATTAACTAAAGATAATATAATTATTATACCACAATTATGTTATGTTGATGTCAGGGTTTAAAGTGGTTTGAACCAACGGTTGGACCAATTGAACTTGAATTGGACAATGAAACAGTTCAGGTCACAGTTCAGTTGTAACAGCAATGCTTCAAAGTAACTAATAGCATCCTACTTCCTTAATGGTTCCAAGTCAAAAATGAACTCCTTCAGACCAATTACCAGTTAATGATGAAGTGTTAGTAGACTTCTTATAAAATCCTTGTTTGATGCTGACCATTGATCAAAGGCCTTAATGGGTGAAGGGAGTCATCTCCAAATGAATCAACTATCTCTTTATGGTAGCCGTGAAAATTGAACTGTTGTAATGCCAGCTTGCGCTGAATAAAAGGTCAAAACTTCAACAGTGCTAAAAACTTTGCAAATAGGAACAAGATTTATCCCAAAGCTCATGGTCATGCCCTCAACTGGGGCTCTTTTGATAATAGTAACAATGAGACACATGATGCCACCACATTTCTGCATATCTGAGCACCATAGATATAATTGTTGTGTAGTATTAGGAAGTAAAAAAAATAATGTAATTAATTGTATATCTCAGATGTGCACAGCAAGGAATGAGTGCAAAAAAGTAAATAAAAGATGGAGGGTGAGATGAATTTAGTTCATATTTGTCAAGTCAGCTATCTGGCTGGGGGTGGAAAACTGAGGGTCAGCTTGCTTGTCCAGGCTTGTCTGAATAACAGTTTGTTATGGATTTTTCCTAAACATGCCCACTTTATAAATTGAGATTCAAATTCTGGGGAGGCTACTTGTTCAGTTCCATATTGAACTGTTTACTGGTACTCAAATGTTCTTGTCAATGTGTATCAGTTTGAGGCTTATGCTTGACAGGCGATTTCAAAACGTTGGGAATTCAGAGTACTTACCTGAATATTTGACTATCTGGCCCACCATTGCTATTAGTTTGACATTTTGGACTAGGTTACCTGGATCTGAAATATGCATCTGCTCCTCTTGTAGACTGTGAGTAGGGAGATACGGAAAATACTGACGAACAGGGCTGCAAATTTCAATATTGCATTGGATGATGTATCTATCACCAGCCTAACGTTTGGAAAGGAGTTCACAGCTGCCATTGAAGCTAAACAAATAGCAGCCCAGGAAGCTGAACGTGCCAAGTTTGTGGTGGAAAAAGCAGAACAAGACAAAAGAAGTGCTATCATCAGAGCACAGGTGAGAATACGCACCCTCAAAATATTTGTTGCAACTGTCTTGACTGAAGGGCTAATGGTAGTTTCATCAAGTTTTAGCTGCACTTAAGCAGATGCAGTCCAACAGGGTTGCATCCTGCATGTTTTCATCTGGTTTTGCATGATAAGTTTATTCATTGTGTGCCTTTAGGAAAATATTGAAATATTAGATCAGATTTTTTCATGGCTGAGCCAGTTAGTGTATGTTGCCTAATTTTAGGCCATCGTCTGTTTGAATGTCAGTTAATGCCTTAATGTGCCTGTAATGCCATCATTATGGGCTTCCAGATCAATCTCATTGATCTTTGAATTCTACGTGATTTTCAGGGAGAAGCCAGGAGCGCACAGCTTATAGGTCAAGCGATTGCAAACAATCCAGCATTTATCACACTAAGGAAAATTGAAGCTGCGAGGGAAATAGCACACACAATGGCAAATTCTGCAAATCGTGTATTCTTGCATTCTGATGATCTGTTGCTGAACCTCCAGGAAATAAACTTGGAGACTGGAAAGAGTTGAGAAGGGCAGGTCCTATTTCTACTGCAGTGTTCATTTGGCATACAACATTGGCTTTCATTGGAATAGTGTCAGTAATTTAGAATTATATGCCCAAAACTAGAAGGGTTCAGTTACTTTTTGGTGTTGGAGAGGAAAACACATTTCTGCCTCCCCTTCCGGATTGCTGGTTAATTGTTTAGGCCTCGGCTCCGCATTATGCAGTGCGGTATGTTGAGTTTTTATTGTTTGTTAAATGGAACAGATGACTGCACTTTCCTTTTCTCAAGATGCTCCTACCACAGGAATTCTGTAGTTCCAGCTTCCATAGTCGGTTTTGTTCCTGAATTGCTTAGTTTGCTTTTATTTCAGAAGCAATCAATTGTTCCAGTGTTCCATGATCAGTTCTGTGCCTGCATTTGTTAGTTCTCTATGATTTGGAGCAGCAGCATTTGGTTGCCTTCCTTATCATCGTCCATCTTGTTTGGATGGCGTTGATCATTCGTTTCTTGGAATCTGCTCGATTTCGAATCCCTTCCGCCTGCGTATACGTTTCTTGAAAATTTTTTATTTTGCACAAGGAATTCCATATATGGATTTTGCTCGTAATTTGCTGAACACAACTCGCAATTGGTCAAATCTCTAATTTTTAGCATCCCTATTTTTCCTCAAGATCAATTAGGGTACAATTGAAGGAACCCAATTATATACACCGGGGTGCATTCGGTCTCAATGCATCCGAGTGTACTACACTTATTTTTTTTTATTTTTTTTGAAAATTTTCTCATGAAGCTGTTAATCTAGGTTTATTTAACATATGTATCAATTTTTACTATTTTTGGAGATTTTTAGATATTTTTT
>JAXCLR010000001.1:45077600-45094446 GCA_035584095.1 Annona squamosa | reverse complement strand
TTCGACCCCTCCCTAAATTCACATAATCCAATTATCCAAACCGTTAATTCTCTCTTTATTGTTATTCCAACAAAGGTCTCAATGAATTTAAAGAAATTTAGATAATCATCCATGTAGCAATAAGATTGGACAACCGCTTTCATCGATATGTAGAATCTTGATTAAATATAATTTTGGAGCGATATAATTTGCGTCTATTGTTTTTGTTTCTGTTCACATTTTTAACCGTTTAGATCTATATATAAACAAACACAAGCTCTGCGACCATATCCAATGTACCTTAAATATGTACGTCAGCATGGCACTAATAGCCATCCCTCTTTTCCTCCCACCTTTGCTGACCTGGGAAGGAGGGATGGGTCCCACCCCATCTCTCCAGGTATCAAAGCGCGGGCTCGTGGAATCCACGGCCGTATCTCGAAAAAAAAACATACGTACCTAGACGATCACTCCAGCAGAGGAATCAGAGAAGAAGTCCGCACGTATTCGACGCAGTGATGTACGTAGAAGATACGATTTCGGTATCATTATCATCCTCGCCGCTTTTGTCTTCTTCGCTTCTACGAGTTGGCTGCTTGGATTCGATTGAAATTTTTGAATACGAAGATTTTAGGGGTTTGGTTTGGGATTTTCCCCCTTGTGTCCTGCATTTCTGGGCCCCTCGTTTTTAATTTCTCCCCGTTTGTTGAATTTCCATCTTTTTCTGCAGATAATTGAGCGGTAATCATGGCATTTTCTTTACTTTCCGTTCTTGAGGGATTCAATGAATAGAATTTGTTTGGAATTCTTTTCTAGGGTCTTGGAAAGCCGCGGTTTTGGGATCTGACAATTTGCAAGGGAGTAGGAGTCTAAAGTCACGATCGGTCTGGGGGAGATGTTGCTGGGGTTTCAATCGATTTCGCGACTGGAGATGGAGTTCGGAGCGCTCTGACGTTTTGAGTCCGTCGCCGTTGGAGCTGTCCTGAGGATCGGAATATGGAGGAGGAGACCGGTTCTTGGGTGCGGCGGGCCAACTTCTCGCACACCGTCTGTCATCGATTGGATTCGTCGCTGTTGCGATCTGTGTCGGTGCCGTTCTCATTGTCGGCTCAGATGGATGGGCATCCCGCCGTAAAGCCGACGGCTTTGAGTAGCAATTTTCCCGGAGCTGCCGCTAATTCCTCCTCCGGACGAACTCGGCCGATATCGCAGAGTTCTCGTCTCAGGCAGCGATCCAAATCTCCGCTTCCAGAGATTCCTCTCTCTGAAGAATTTAGGGAAGCTCGGTCCGACACACGGCTGCGGTCTTCGACTCCCTGTGTCAGAAGAAAAGAGCCTGATAAACAGGGCTTGGGTAGATCGTTTTCTACGCTGGCACGTGATTCCGGTGGTGCGGCTGGGTCTCTTTCACCTTCCCGCTCAGGTTCTCGACAGAAGTTCTCTTTCGCAAACGTCCCCGCTAGACTGTTTTCCGAGAAGGTTTCGGAGAAAACGAAGAACAGCGGCAGGAAGGAGTCTTCATGGTCCAAGTACTTTGATCATGGAGGGGGAAGGGGACGGGTCTCTGCAGTGGACAGCATGCCGACCGTCGACGCCTCGGAGGAATGGGTGGTTGATCTTTCAAAGCTGTTTATCGGGCTTAGGTTCGCTTCCGGCGCACACAGCAGACTTTACCATGGAATTTATAAGGATCGGCCTGTTGCGATCAAGATGATCACTGTACCTGATGATGACGAAAATGGGGCCATGGCGGCTCGGCTGGAGAAACAATTCACTACAGAATTATCTGTGCTGGCTCATCTGCATCACCGCAATGTGATTAAGGTAATAATCTCCCTAGCTTAGTTGGGTGCGTTTGTCTCTGTGTGCGCTTTGTGTTTTTTCGACCCTTATTTGGATGCCATTTGTGAAAGCTGCGAACTGAATCTCTTTTGTGAATTCCTAGAAGATTTATCTCTGTGCTAACTGATTAATTTATACAGAAGTGAAAATCCCTATCAGAAATAGCTTCCAGCAAGGTAGTCATATGTGCCTTAGTGCCTTTTTAGTTTTTATTTGATCTCCATAACCTTTTTGGTGTTCCCTTCTGCAATATCCTCATATGAATCCAGAGGCATAATCTTGTTAGCCTGCTCTAAGTAATGACTTAATTGAGCCCTTTGCCAATAAACTTATTCTTTAATTTTTTTGTGCTTTTTTCTCTCGTAAATTTATTAATCTAAATGCATATAATGTATAAATCAAGTTTTATCATTTTTGGAGATGTGTATATATTTTTTTGAATTTTTAAACCTAGGCATATTTTAACAATTTTTAGTGATTAAAAATAACTAAAAGAACTCTTACATTTAAAAATCTAATATACACAATCACACACATATAAAAAAACGATAAAACTTAGTTTATATATTAAATACATTTAGATTAACAAGCTTATAAAGAAAATGAAAGAACTTTTTTTTTTTTTTTTTTTTTTTAAATAGGTTTTCTAGCCTGGGCTAAGTAAGCTATTACTGGATCATGTCTCATGGATCTATCTTTACTGCTCAATCTAAATACTATGAAGTAGGCTGTGCAGCTCTTCCATTCTGTATTCAGATTTCTTATGTCGTGAGCCAATTCTGTAAATCATCATCAATGAAGTACTAATTAGTTATTTACATATTACTGAATCAAATGTGAAAAAGGTGGAAATTGAGAAAGAAAGGACAAAAATTTTGATTAGTTGCATTATTTCTCTGTACTCTCTGTAGTTTTTAAATATCTTCTTCCTCAATCCTTTTCTCAATAACTTCTGTTCTGTTATGCAGTTAGTAGCAGCATGTAGGAAGCCTCCCATCTATTTTATAATCACTGAGTATCTTTCTGGGGGTTCCTTGAGGTCATTCCTGCACAAGCTTGAACGCAAACCACTTCCTCTAGAGAAATTAATTGCATTTTCTCTAGATATTGCTCGGGCAATGGAATATGTGCACTCGCAAGGGGTTATTCATCGTGACCTTAAGCCAGAGAATATTCTCTTTGATGAAGACTCCCACTTGAAAGTTGCTGACTTTGGAATAGCTTGTGAAGCTGCACATCGAGAGTCTCTGGCAGAGGCTGAAGACCCAGGAACGTACCGGTGGATGGCACCTGAGATGATCAAACACAGGTCCTACAACAAGAAGGTCGATGTATATGGCTTTGGCCTTGTGTTGTGGGAGATGGTCGCGGGAACAATACCTTACGAGGAAATGACTCCCGTTCAGGCAGCTTTTGCTGTGGTGAATAAGGTGCTTCTCCTGATACTTCTTTCAACAGAAAGTATTGGTGTCGGTAGCATTCATTCAAATGTGGTGGAAAAGGACTTTTACGAGTAGCTTAGACTCTGCCTCATCCAAAGGGCTTAAACTGACTACCAGTGATTACACCGTATATGACAAATTGTATTCCTATTTCCCACATCGTTGGGTGGGTGAATCACCTAAAATTTCCCAGGGAATGGATAACTCAAGTCATCTTTTCAGCCACTGTAAAAGATCCTGAGATGCTCTGATTGCCCATTCCACATGAAATTTTAAAAATGGGTGCAAACCCAACTCGGTGGTCCTATTTCTCTGCATCTCGAGTTTATTCTCTCTTTGTTGGAAAGAGTCCTGTGGAAAATTCCGCGGGACCTCTTGACTGCTGCATTTTCTTCAATTAAGCTTAGTGTAATGGGAAATTTGGCATTTTTTTTTTCCAGAATTTGAGGCCCGAAATTCCTGTGGATTGTCCGGCTGCTCTTCAAGCTTTGATCAAGCAATGCTGGTCCACACGTCCTGAGAAAAGGCCTGAATTTTGGCAGATTGTGAAGGTATTAGAACAGTTCGAGTCATCTCTGGCTTCTGACGGCATAATAAGCTTAATTCCGAATTCTCCCTGCCCGGATCACAAGAAGAGACTCATTCATTGGATTCAGAAGCTTAGGCATTGAATCCTGATAGTGTCAATAAGCATACAGGTCTGACTCTCTCTGGCTTTTTTTTTTTTTGTTGGGGGGTGGGTTGATGGGTCTTTATTCGTTGCTGTAATTTTTCTCCATTTTTCCAATTTTCCTTCATTGTTCTGTCATGTAATTAAATTTTTTTATTTTCGTTTATCTGTGATTAGTTTCTTTTTTTTTTTTTTTTTAATAGAACACCAACTGCATGAAAAAAGACTGAATAGGAACTTTTTCCTGTACTAAGGATGTATTTGGTAATGGATAAAACTTTTGATGAAAAGTTGTGGAGAGTAAAAGTTGTCAAATGATGTTATATGATAGGGGTAATGATGAGTAGTAAAGAAGATAAAATTAAAATAGATAGGTTAGTTGTATGGATATTTATGTAAAAATAATTGAAAAATAGAGTAGTTTTATAGGAAAATGTGAAAAAATAATTAAAAAATATGATAGTTGTGGAGAATGAAAAGTTTTAGATTGAAAAGTTTTAATTTGA
This sequence comes from Annona squamosa, assembly GCA_035584095.1. NCBI lineage: Eukaryota > Viridiplantae > Streptophyta > Magnoliopsida > Magnoliales > Annonaceae > Annona > Annona squamosa. The sequence continues at coordinate 45,090,007 of JAXCLR010000001.1, read as the reverse complement.
TATTTTCTATCAATTGTCAAACACACTCTGAGAGAGCAATTTTTCTACTTAACTCAGATCATTTAACTATAATTGGTTCTTCACAACTGGCAATATTAACACATTAATATGGCTTTAATTCTTAGTTCTTAATTGCATTGTTGTCGAGGATAATTTGTGGAAGTGTTTTTGTTTCAACCAAGTGTATGGTAGGAGTAGAACTCGGGTAGGGTATTCATGGGTGGATTCATAGGATTTCCTAAAAAGGGTAAGATAGGTTTCATTTTTCTATTCATAGGGGTAAGATATGATTTATTGTAGAGCCGGTTCCAAGGTATAGGTATTTGTGACTTACTCGAATTATTAACGTATATTTAATCTCTTTTATAAATTATGTTATATCTTTGAGGATATAAAATATATTTTTAAGTATGTATTTACAAATTATCTCAATCTCTATTACATTTAAGCCGTGAGACATTTTTACCAATTTTCAAGGGAGATGCTACTCGTGTATTATTTTTGGGGAGACACCTGGCTTCGGAAGGATTAGCATTCAGACTCACTCGTGCTCATACAGGGAGTCGAACCAAAGACATGGGAGCAGTAGCGCCCACGCCTTCAGCGCTGAGATGATGCCCGATTGATTTACAAAATATATATTTTAAAATATAGAAAATTGTTTAATTTGTCTATCAAAAAAATAAATGCATTTTAAAATTGTATTAATATCATATTAATTATAAGTTTCAAGTAAAACTTATATTAGGATTATGATTATTTAGTATAATATGAAGATCAATGAAAAGAACTGATTTGGAGCTGGATCCAAAATCGAACCTGGAAAAATAGGGCAAAGTACATTTAGAATCGACCCCACCTCATCTAGAACTAGAATAAGAGAAGTCGGAAGTTTTTGAAAATAGGATAAGGATAAGTTCGACCATAACTTGGACCTACACAACTTAAGTTGCACCCCTAGTAGGTGAGAGTACTTGCCGATTGATGGATTCTGATCTTATACTCTCGGAAGCATGTAGTGTTGTTACATGCTCTCGGGTGCATATGCCTTTTTTTTTTTAATTTTTCATAAACTTATTAGCCCAAGTGTATTTAATCTATGTATAAATTTTTACCATTTTGAGAGTATTTTAGAGATGTGTTTGTTTAGGGCCAAAATATATCAACTAAAACTTTTCAACCCAAAACTTATAACTCTATATAATTACTCTATTTTTAAATTATTTTTTCACATTTTTCTATGCAAACTACTCTACTTTTTAATCATTTCTACACAACTACCCATACAACTAACCTATCTATTTAAAATTTATTCTCTTTACTTTTCTTCATTATCTTTATTATATCATATCATTTTCTATCAATTTGACAATTTCTACCCCAAAAACTTTTCATTAGAAGTTTTACATAAAAAAAATACACTTAGACTAACAAGTTTATGAAAAAAATAAAAAAATATATGTGTATGCGCGCGGGAGCGGGCACATGCAACTGAGGTCCCCAATTGATAGTCTTTAAGTTAGGATATGCTGCCCAAATCAAACCAATGAACCAGTGAAAGGACTGATTTAATTTGATTCAGTCTAATTGATTAAGTAAACTGGTTTTGAATCAATGATATAGATATGATATATTTAAGATATCATACATGTTTAATTTTTTATATATTAATAAATTTTAACATTAATATCACTTTGATGGCTAAAATATATAGAAAAATCGAGAGAATCTTTTCGAAAATGCTTTGACTGCGCAAAAAGTTCATATCTCATGCAAAAATAAATTAAAATAATTAACTGACTTGAAAGAAGATAATATTCTGTTAAACTTTACTCATCACAATTTATCCCTACGCTTTTCTGACTTGCGCAGTGGGACATATCCGAGAAATAATAATAATAATGGTTGAATGATTGAATAATATAAGCACATTTGAACTGTTCAACATCATCTTCACATTATAAGTTGTCCGTCATCCATCATCTAAATGAGGTCAGCTATATGGATACTGTTGTGCTATCCTTGACAATCAAAGATTAATATTTTTGTAATCCTTAAATGTTTTTATCTCTTATTTAATTTCATTCGTTTTTTCTTTCATTCTCTTACTGCATTCTATTTAAGTAATTTTTTTTAATTGAATTCTATTTAAGTAAACTTAGCCTCTTAATAAGTGTCATTTTAGGCCTTTGTTTAACATGTCCAAACTAACTTAATATATTTTTCCTCATTTTAACAATTATTGGCTTCACCATTAGATTCTCTTGGGTTACTTTGTATCTAATTTTATCTTTTCTTTTTTTTTTTATCACTCATTTAAGTAACATTCTCATTTTTGCTACATTTATTTATGTTATGTTTTCTTTGATTGTCCAACATTCTTCCTTTTAATATATAACTAGTCTAATCACGGTTTTATAAAATATTCTTTTTAATTTAATCGAAACTCAATAGCCTTATAAAAATTCCTAAACCACTTTTACATTCACAAAATATGAAAGTACATTTTCAGAGTTTGAGAATACTTATATGAAATTCTTTTTCTACATAATTCTATTTTTAATGTCTTAGTGGTTGATGGAAAATCTACTCAATTAGTCTACCTATTGTATTTAACATCATTTATATTATTATAAAAACCTTTTAATTGCCTAGTATCACCATATATGAGCCCAAATATCTAAAATCAACATTAATAAAATAACTTAATATTAAAATCAATTTTTAAATAGCATTTTCAAATCTAAATAATTTAAGATATCACTAATATGTAGATAAATGATTTCATAATGTATTAAATGAATATACCAATTCTTGAGCAAATGTGGTTTATACAAATATTTGATTTTAATGAAATTTGTTTTCCTAGCTAAATAAATAATGTTAAATATAATAAATGAGTTGAATTTTGCATTGATCATTAACATTTAAAAAAATTAAGGAATTACATGAAATCACTTTTATGTACGTAAAAGCAGAGCCCTTTAAAGTTCACATTCATCTATTTACAAACCCATTATTCTCAATAAACATCGTAAAAATTTTCGGCTAAAAGATATATTTTTTATTTTTTTTATAAACATGTAAAGCTAGGTACATTTAACCTATAAACCAAGTTTTACCTTTTTATGCTTTTAAGTATTTTTTAATTTATAAACACAGTGGCATTTGTAATTTTTGAGTCAAAAAATTATAAAAACACCACTATATTTAAAAATACTTAAAAACATCACAAAATAATAAAACTTGGTTTGTAGATTAGATACACTTAGCTCTACACGTTTAATTATCCCGGATTAACAAAATCACCCCTCATTATATTATACCTACAACATTTCAAAATTTTCTTTTATATCTGGAATATTTTACTTTAAATTCCTATCACACTTATACAATCAAAACAATCCTTAATTATCCCATTAAAAAGACAATTTTGCCCCTTTATAATTTCTTAATTGAAATGATTTAGTCCTAATATAACTCAATTAATGTTGGTAAACTGTAATAATCATAAATGTCTATATAATAAATAAAATTAAATTAATGAGCATTAATCAAGAGCGTTGAAGTGCAGGTGTTGGCAAGCAGCAACGCGCTTTTAAAAAGTGCAGAAGTTCCGCACGGTGAGAATGCAAGGAGACAGAAAGAAACGGAGACTATCGAGTTGAAATTTTGAAGAAAACTTGCGAGAGTGTCAAATTTGTTTCAGTAAATCCTTTTGTGGGTACGCCAATTAGGTAAGTGAAGATTTTCATGCTTTATTGTTGAAGATTTAATAAGAATTTTAAGTTTATATAATTCGCCCACTTTTTCCCTAAACTCTATAAGTTCGTTAGATTTACTAAAAGAAAAATATTTAATGAATGTATTTTAAATAAGGAAACTAGATATGTGCCTAGAGAAAAATTTTGGGTATGTTTAGCAATTTTTGCAACTGCCCAATGTTGATAGAGAGGGGTGAAAATGAAGTAGAGAAGGGAGGAAGAAGAAGAATTATTCTAATTTTGGCTTTTGACGAAAATTTTATAGAAAACCCCATGAAATTATAATTTTGCAAAAAAGTACATATTTTGAAGAAATTACAGAAAAGCCCAATCTTGTTGGAAAAGTTGCAGAAGATATTTCTAAAAAGATTATACAGAATCCTGACTTCTAAAAGAATTTTATAAGAAAAGTTGAAGAAAAATTGCAGAAAGCCCCTCAATAATGAAATATTTTACAAAATTACCTTATATTGGTTGGAAATTCATAGAATAGCTTTTGAAAAATATTTTATATAAAGAACTCACAGTCTGTGCACTGGAGAATGCTAGTGGTAGCCCACATTAGCGACACATGGTGGCCTACAAGCGATGAAAAGTGTTTTTAACATAGATTTTGATATCAACAATTGATTTTAATGATCTAACTGTCGATTTCTACATTTTCAAATATTTTGAATTCATTGGATGGATTGAATTATTTGTAAAAGATTATTAAAAATTATCGATGGGTAGATTTTTAATGGAGGAGATTTCATTTAATTACGACCCATTAAGATAATAATAAAGATTTTTAAGTATTAAGCTTATAATTTAACACTTGATCTAATTGAGATGAACTTGCAAAGTTGATGTAAGTGGAATTAATGATTAACTTTAGAGGATTACTATTATCTTAGTGGGTGGGTGAATTAAAGATTTATCGGATCTCAAAATGGCGGATTAGAGTGAAATGTGAGGTCAATAGGATCCTTTCTAATTCATAAACATGAGTTGTTTTAATTGAGTTGTAAGATTTTCTATGTTTTTTTATGTATGTGATGGGTCATGCCAATGTATTTTGATGCAAATTTGATAGATTTTAGTTCAGCAAAATTTATATGATTTGTGTGGTATTTATTTGGAAAACAAATTTAGTTTATAATTTTGAATTGTACTTTCAAAAGTAGGATTCAACATGTCATGAGCATAATGTTTGAATGCATGTACATGATATGAGAAAGATGGTTTAAAGTTAAAGCTATGATTAATGGCTTAACGGATGCTTAACTTATGTGAGCCAGCGCTTTACAAATGTGTGAATTCCGTAAGCCACTGAGCTAAAAGTGAAAATAAAGTTAAATGGTTAAATGCATGAGAAGTTGCATTGAATTATGAGCATGAGCATTGGCATGTTAAAAGTTTTAGTTTTTCAATTGAATGTTTGTGAGCTGATTTCAGTATTTAGTAGTTTGTATTAACTATCCTATTTACTAAGTTTGCCCGGGCTTATTCTATCTCATCATATTTTTAGATGACAAGCATACGGTTGAAGACCAACATGGGGTTGGTGCACTAGATGAGGCTAGGACTTGATGAATCCAAATTTGGAATTATTTATTTTGAGATTAATGTAAGGAGGGCATAATGTTTATATATTTTATGAATTTGAGCATTTGGATATAGCTTAGTTTGAGATTTAATGAGACTCAAGTTTATAGTGACTTATGATATATTAGATATTTCATCATTATTTTAGTTGTTGCACTTGTGTGTTCTCTCTATTTTCATCGATTTTGTTGTCTAGCAGTAGTGGCCGCTAACGTGGTCGGCGAGGTGTTATAAAATTGTATCAGAGCATTACTCTTGGGTTGGGGTCTTGATATAAACCATTAATTTGTAACATCAAGTGATTTAAATGTCATATTAATGGTGTATTTGAGAATTTATAAAACTTTTGGATGAAATTTTTTTTGTGTAAAAGCTCTTATATAAAAAGAAAATTATGTGATATAATAGAGGTAATGATAAGCAGTAAAGAAAATAAGGTTAAAACATATAGATTAGTTATATGGATAAATATATAGAAGTGATTGAAAGGTAGGATAATTGTACAGAAAAATATGAAAAAAATAATTAAAATAAGATAATTATGCAAAGTGAACGGTTTTTTATTAAAAAATTGTTGATTTGAAAAGTTTTTTTTGTTAAAAAATACGCCCCAAGGCTAAAAAATATATAGAAGTTTTTTTTGTTAATAGTGCAGTTAGCGGTCATTTTTACTATATGTGTATAATAAGAATTTAAGATGAAATGTTTCAAGTATATTAGGAATTATGGGCAAATCTCATGGATAGAAAAGGAATTTTCACTTAAGCGGCGGTTTTCTAGTATTTAACATAAGCGTGCATTTGATATTTAAAAGAATATTACTACTGAAGCGAAATGTTATCCATGCATGACTTAAGTTTCAGTCCGACATATTCATCCATTTAGCACATATAAAAAAATCGATAACCTGATTTTTTTTTTTCTTCTTTTTTGCAAACATACAAATTGGACAGATGTTTTAAACGGTGTAGATCACCCAAATGCGGTTGCATATGCACAAATGCGTGTACACTGCCAGAGCACCAGAAGCAAGGGACATCTTCTCGAATTTTATTGCAGCGGCGCAAGCGGATGCAAGCAGGACTGGAGTCCCTCGACATCAACAAACTCTCTCCAGTCTCTAGACACAGGTTTTTGGAGTGGCTGGTTGCGGTTTTTTTCAACCGTTTTGGCCAATCTATGACGGAAGTATGACTCTGCTGGCCGGCGTCGATTCTGTTGACTGTGAATTGACGATGGCGTTGATGACGGATGATCGCTAGCAACTGCAAGTTGAGCGGTATGAGGTGTATGATTTTCGTGAGCAAGGAGAGGGAAGGAGAGAGAGGTCTATTTTGGAAAATTTCTTCCCTTTTTTTACTGTTGAGAAGTTCCTCTCCTGTCCGCGACTCTTATTAGTGCAAGGATGAAAAGTGATGAGGTTGGGATGGGATATCACATTTGTTAATGCATATTTACTCATTCTCATGCAATTTTATTCATTTTCAATACAACTTTACTAGTTTCTAATATATCTTTATCCATTTCTAATACATTTTCATCTTAAATTTTCATCTAACTTTACTAGTTTCTAATATATCTTTATCCATTTCCAATACATTTTTGTCTCAAATTTTCATCTCATCTCATCTCATCTCTCTGAACGATTAAGTCTTATCCTATGATAAAGATATCATTTCTTTAAATTCGTCCTGCTACTGTCATATCCCACCCAAAATTTCTATTACTTTCGACATCGATGACACTAAAAAATTATTTTTTCTTCCAAAATTTCCTGAAATAATTCCGTCAGGTTATTTGCAAAAATAATCTTTTAAGTTTTCCAATTTATGATTTTAACATTGTAGTTTTAATATTTACAAATATGACCTTCTGATTTTTAATATCATACAAAAATAACTCTGGAAGCATGCATTTTTCATATCATGTATGTCACAAATCTTCCATGTTTGCTATCCACTTGACCACCATTCTCAAAATCTAATTAAGTTCACAAGGTCATATTGTGCTTGATATTAAAAGTTAGAGGATTATAATTGCAAATATCCAATTCGCCAGGTTAGAATCATAAATAGGCAAAAATTTACAGAATTATTTTTGCAAACAACCCCAATTTAGCCTGAATATACACCTACTTGAATTGTTTATTATCACCAATTGACAATTTAAGATATCAAGAAATGTATTTTTTCATCCAAATTGTTCTAATTGAAATGATTTAGATATAATATAGACTCACTTAAATCATTTGATATCACCCATCGATGATCTACGATATCAAGAAATTTTCAAAATCAATTTCAACTGGGGAGATTTGGATGACCAAATTAGTCCTTTCAGTGGGTAGATAACGGCTTGCTAATAGTGTCACCGATGGCGTAGTATAATAAAATTTAGAATAAAATATTACGAGCAAGGGAGAAATTTAAGAAATATTGTGGTTGTATAATGAATTAAGAGTAACATTCTGACAAGAGAAAATTTTTTTCTTGAACTAGTCAAATTGGTTCATGCAGTTGAACCGCAATTCAAATGATTCAAGCGATGTTATGATTCAAACGTAAAATGGTTATTATTAGTTCATCAAAAAACGGTATTATTAAAGAGGAAAAGCGATTGATTTCCAATCGCAATGGCTAGTCCGGTCTCACAATCATTAGTGTTGATGAAAAAGTGACTTTGTTTAATTTTGATGAATGAGCTCCTCTTCTACATAATTTTATGTAATTTTATCCATTTTTCTTATGGGAGGATGATAATATACACCATGATGTATTTTAAGTTTTCTTCATCGGAGGATGATTATATACACCATGGTATATTTTAAGTTAAAATATAATATTTATTTATTTTATTTTTCTTCATACGTGTGTTTTCCTAATTGTATTTAGTCCATATATCAAGTTTGGTCATTTTATAATATTTTTACATATTTATTTTTTATTTTTAAAAATATCAATTTCAGGGGCATTTAAGTTATATTTATCCCTTGAAAACCTTATTTTTAAAAATAAAAAATAAATATATAAAAGTATTGTAAAATGGAAAAACTTTGTATATAGATTAAACACACTTAAGAGAATATTTTATAAAGAAAAATAAAAAATATAACTAATTATAGAAATAAATGAATGTTGTATTTTATCCTAAAATACATCATGATGTGTATAATCGGAATCCTTTCTTATCTTGAAGATGGATGAGAAATCAAATCTATTCATTTTATTGAATATTATTTATATTATCATAAAAATTTTATTATTTGTCTAGCATCATTATGCATGATCTCTATCTGTAAATGTGTAAAATTAAAATTAAAATATAATTTAATATTAAATATTGATTTTAAAATTGTATTTTAAACACCTAAATTATCTAAAATATCATTACTACATAAATAAACAATTTTATAAAATATTACTAATTTTGAGTATTTTTCATAATTTGCATGTGAATATATTTTTTTAAGCAAACTTAACTATAAACTTTTTTGTTTTTTTGATAGTTTGCTAAACACATCTTTGATTTGTATCAAACTTATCTTCTATATAAACAAATATTGCATAGGTAAATGTAGTAGATTCCTTATTGATTATGAAGGTGGAAAAATAGATAGGTTTATATGAAACAACCTCCATATGATTTGGTTATATGGAAGCATTACTCTTTATAAAGAGTTGTGATGTGTCCAATGGGACTTATTTTTTTATTTCTTTTATAAATATGTAAAGTTAGTTGTGCTTAATCTATAAACCAAGTGTTTTTAAGTATCTATAGATTAAACACAACTAACTTTATATGTTTATTAAAAATAATAATAATAATAATAATAAATGGATACTAATGTCTGCCACATGGGATCACACCTCCTTTGCAAATTACCTTAGCTAACTCTTTGTTTGTTACCACCACGCATTGTGGTGTAGTGGTAACTTGGCTTTCTTCGCATCCATTGGAATCCAGGTTTGAGCAGGCACAGCAGCAGCGGGAAAAAAACAAAACAAAACAAAACAAAAGAAAAAACAAGCAGCGTGAAGACATTGTTGGCATGAGTCTCCTCCGGTGTGTGGGAGTGTCCACCGTATCAATAAAAATTATAAATATTGTTAGCTGTGTCTTAGAATGCTGTAAGAAATTTGTAAGAATGTCTTATAGCTTAACGTGGAAAAAAATGGATTAAGATGATTGTAAATAATACCCATCAAAAAAAAAAAAAACTCTTTGTTTGTTTTTAAGTTAATAATTTTGTAATTCCAGAAATTAGTTTTGTTTTTGAAAATTTATTTCATTGGAGTGAATTCGTCAAACCATTTGGATTGGGTCCACGGGAAGAATAGGCAAATAAACAAAATAATTTAATTTAGTAGATTTTGCACATCCGTTAAAAGGGGTATCCATGAATATTTGATTTTAGATGAAACTTATTTTCATGGAGTTGATTTCATCTTGTCATCACGATGGGCCCAAAATTGTGGTAGCATACTGAAACGTTCAATGCATCAGCATCAATGAAGTATATATCCCTGGTACGTGTATGTAGGTGGGTTCCTGTTCAATGCGCAGTAGTGTGCATGTCTGGAGTTGGATGTGCGGACGCCATGTCTATGTTGTTCGATTGGGCGACATTCATCCAAGTTAAGTCGCCTAATTTGAATATCATTTTGCCGAGTTCCGATCTAACGCAGCCGTCGGCACTTACCTTCACTGCTCTCGCTCACGGAAGACATTAATCCCTTTGGCAATGCATCGTTCTCATCTCTAGGCCAAACAAATTCGAGCAGATTGGCTTATCTGATGCCAAACACGGTTTTCTTTTCCCACCCACATTCTCTTGTTCTTGCCAAATGCGAAGTTCAGAAAATTGCAACTTCCTTAGGCAGATTTGCTACTCAACTTACACTGGTTCTCTACATACCAACCTGACCTCACAACACCATCTATCAAACTCACCAACCTCATGGCTCCAGGACCTGGCCGGAGATGGTAGGATTCTCTTGTGGCCGAGCAAGGAGGGCTGCCAGAGCACCAACCACCAGGAGAGAAGCTGCCTATCCTCCGGCCAAGCAGCTTATCGTCGATCATGTCCAAGACGGGATCGCTGTGATTGAACTTGCGAGCAAACGGAGCTCTGCTGCCCATCATTCGAGCCACATCCTTACTGCCGAGGGTGTGGGGGTGCTGCCTCGGCGGCTCATCCCAGGAGATGTAGTGGAGATCGTGGTTGACGACCGTCGGTGCGAACTCCGGCGTGTTGCAGATGAGTGTCTGGAAGTAGCTTTCAGGGGAGGAGAGAAAATTTGCATGGTACATGAGCATGGTTCTTGGGAGGCTGTCCCAGCCCCAAACACAGTACTCCACGAAAGCACGCGACAGAGCCATCCAAGCAGAGCCTACAAGCATAAAGAAAAGACGCAATTTAATCTAGATTGTGTTTCGGGTGTTGTCGTCTGATGGGGAGGGTAAGCTTCAAGAGGAACTATAGGAAATCTTTGTGTTTGATCTTTTGTGCATGTCTTCTTTGCCCTGGCATTCAGTAGGCATAGTTACCAATCAAGTCAATCGAACAGGGTGTTTGAAATGAGTTTCTTACCTGTAAATAACTTGAAGGAAGTAGGTAATTCTCTCGTTTGAGTTACCCACACAATGTCCGACTTGATGGACATGTAGAGCCCAGGATCGATGATGATTGGCTTTCCTCTTTTCACTCTGCAGATACAAAACCATGAAACAATCCTCAAATACTCAACCACCCCAGACAACATGTTTTTAATGTGATAAGATGAACGGGAAACTCACTCCTTCCACCCAAGATTGCTGGTGTGCTCTATGAAGTTCAGGTTTCTTGGCAAGTAGGAAAATGCATTGAGAATGTCTGTAAACAAATTGTTGTAGACACAGTGATACAATCTGTGGGGAGAAAACTCAACACTATCTCGTCATGAGAGTATTGCACGCTTTGGATCAAAAAGATTCCACTAGCATGCAATCAAATACAATTAAAAGATTGTAAGCTTGACATCAGAAAAAGAAGATTCTGAGTTTGAGTGTCAACCTTACCGCAGTGATGTATGGTATCTCTACGTGCCAGTAGAATCTGATGGGTCCAGAGCAGACAATACCTATACATGATCAATGAAGCTCACCATCTTGCGTTAATAGAGGATAATCAGATGCACTAAGATTGATAAACCAGTCCCATTCCTTGCTTCTCTTCAGGAGAATAGCCATCGCTTGGAGGGTGTTAGTAATCATGGTTGGCCCTCTATAAGTAACCAGATTGGCTTTAGACGTGCTGTGCACATTCCCAACCTTGGCAAAAATAGGCTCCTCCACACGCATCACCAGCTCCAACCTTTCTGCGGCTGAAGATTCCAAGTCTAGATGAACAATGTATTGGTTAGCTAGGTGATACAATGCTTGCAGGGTCCTCCAGAGGCTATCCAGATCCCCTGTGGATCCAGAGATCAGATATGCAAGCCGAGGGATGACACGATCGGATGGCGGCATCGATGAAAGTTCTGATTCTATAAACATGTCATCCATCTGGTTTTCAGACTTGCTCGTGGGTGATAATGAATTTGCTCTGTTGTAAAAGAAGAGGATGAGTAGGAAAGCATATGCAGCAGATACTGCAATGAGAAGAAAACCATGTTTCCTTGAGGCGTGATCTTTTCACACCGGCTGTAAACCGGGTGTGTTTCAAACCACCTGTATAAGCCGTTGGATGTGGGGCGTGCGATCTGGGACGTCGAGGCGGGCGCGTGCGGTAAGCTACGGTCTGACATGGAAGAATTGCCCGCAGGTCCCTCTGCAGGTCCCCCCTTTGCGTGTAGGTACCAAAGTCTCTCCTCTCTCTCTCTCTCTCTCTCTCTCTCTCTCCCCCCCCCCCTTCCAGATCTCACAACTGCTCCCCAGATCGCACGACTGCTCTCTCTCGCCCATTCCAGACCGCTCTCTCTCTCCCATTCCAGATCGAAGCTATCCCCTTCCACGCACCATTGCAGCCTCTCCTCCCAAGCACCATTGCAGCTTCTCCTCAAGACAGTCATTACTTGC
>JAXCLR010000001.1:45065134-45077500 GCA_035584095.1 Annona squamosa | reverse complement strand
GCCTCGACGTCCCAGATCGCACGCCCCACATCCAACGGCTTATACAGGTGGTTTGAAACACACCCGGTTTACAGCCGATGTGAAAAGACCACGCCTCCGTTTCCTTTCCATGCTAGCTAATTCAAGTGCCGTTACTCATGCATTCCAACCTGTTGTGGGGCAAAAAAATGCTATTTCCATTTCAAGAGCGTCTCTTGTGAATGAAAAGGAAGATTCTAATATGAAGAAGATAAAAATCATCCTAGGATTTAACGAAAAATAATTGGGAATACGGCAGAGTTTGGAACTCATGATCAGGCTAGTCCGCCTTTTGGCATCACATGCGGGGATTGTTCTAATTTTTTCCCAACAATCCGGCTGATTAAAATTTTACAGGACTACTGAATTGTAAGAATAATCAATTACGAAACTTTGACGAACACATGGAAAAAAAAAAAAAAAGTTGTTGATATGATATGACAAACAGCCATCCAAAATATTGGTCTTAGAGCATAATTAAAAGCGTAATTAAACCAACATTTAAGCCAGTCCAATTCGAGTTTAATGTTTTCTAAAAGTCAACTTTATTTACAAATAATTCCGACATATAATTCAACAGAAAAACGAGACTCATTAATACGAGCTATTGTACATAATTCTGTACTCCTTGTACTTGGGCCCACTCACAAGTAATTAATTAAATTATTTTTCTGTTGTAAACTGTTAAGTTTATTCATTATAGTTTTTATGTCAATTATTTTTCCATTGTGAGATTTAAAAAATGTTCAACTATCACTTTTTCATTATTCTATACTGCAATAATATAAAAATCTGTTAGTCATTATATTCAATGTTTGTTTGATAATGGTATATAACTTATTTTTGCTCATATATGTCATTATGTCATTCCTGCTATTTAGATTAAGGGTGTGTTTGGCAATTAATGGAAAATATCAAGTTAAAATTTTTCACTCTTCATTACTGTCATATTTTTTAATCATTTTTTCACATTTTTCTATACAACTATCCTACTTTTCAATCATTTTTACACAACTATCCACATAACTAATCTATCTATGTTAACTTTATATTCTTTACTATTCATCATTACCCCTATCATATCACATCATTTGATAACTTTTACTTTTTATAACTTTTCATCAAAAGGTTTTATTCATTGTCGTACACACTCTAAAATAATTTGTTTATATTTTCAGAGAGATTTGGTTTGGAATTTTGGGTTCCCCGCGTTAGGGTAATTAAATTCGGAATTCGGATTAATTGATTTGCAGTTCTCAATATGAGCCAGATCATATTGCAATCCGATATGGGATGAACTCAAGTTTCAAAATGTCAATAAATAAAATCTTAAAGTTTATTATTATTATTATTTAAAAATATATCTAAATAGTTTAAATTGAAATCAATGTCTTTGGTTGGACATGGTGGCACTTTAATTAAATTTGAGTGGATTCTATGCAAGTTAACCACATTTGATCTGACCAACCGAGCCGGTGAAGGTTCAGCTCTCATGAGTTGTCCTCATCAGATGCGGACAATACTCTTCGGGGTGGGAGCCATAGTTTCCTGCATTATAAGCTTTAGTCTTCTTCTTGATATTGTTAGGATTTATGAGATGGATTTGTAAGAAAATTTGTAAGAATTCACAGGCTAATTAGATGGAAAATGAGATATTGAAAAAGGACGTTTTTAGAATGCAACAATAAAAAAGAAAAAAAAGAAAAAACCACATTTGACCTCCTAGTTTTGCTCTAACTTGAGCAGACAGAGCCGGCTGCATTGCATTAGCCACAATTCGTCACAATAACTAGGTTGAAATCATCGACTTTCTCTAGAATAATCTAGCCCTCCACAAATTAATTGGGGGCCTGCACAAGGGATATGTAGTGCTTGACTCATTCATATCAAATTAGGGAGATGCTCAGCTGGATTAAGTTATCCATCTCTATCTAACCCTTAATTTCAACTCTCCATTCATCAACCACTCCTAGTCTTGGAAATATTTATAATAGCAATAACAATAATAATAAACAACAACAACTACTACTTCCTAGTCTTGGAAATATTTATAATAGCAATAACAATAATAATAATAAACAACAACAACTACTACTACAACTATATAATATAGGGACTAATCGACCAGAATAAAAGAGAAGACATAGCCAGCTCCACGTAGTGGTTTCTTCTGCGCACATCTTACTGTCACTTGTAGGTTTACCGATTGGTGGGAACGCATATAGTATAATTCCAAACTCGAAGATTTTAACTAGAAAAAAAAATTAAAAAATAAGAATAAAGAAAAAGAGACTCGTGATTGAGACTGCCGAAGCAATCCTCCAGCAGCTTCCAAGATCACAATTTTAGCAGGTGGTCGCTCATGAATGTGAGCATGGATGCCATCATTTACGAAAAGCAACGGAACTCTTCGCTGCAATAATCATCCCAAATTTTCACTTTTCTTGATTTCAGATTTCAGAAGATGGAAATAGTAAAGAGTTAAAAGGGTAAATTCTCTCTTTATCATGTTGTATCACGTAAGATGTTGGCTCACAACCATGCACTCAACGAGAAAAACGGGTGAATTTTTTTCTTTTTCTGCCGAACATCTCTTTGCCTCATATTTTAATAAATCTTGGCAACAATTTAAAATTTTCTATTATTACTTATATTTATGAGTCATCTTCTATATAACCGGTTACATACGAACGATTTCATATAACCTCATCAAAATTTAAAATTTTAATGCTGGATGAAAAATCAAATCCATTCATTGTATTTAACATCATTTGTTTAATTAAAAAACTAAGTTTCAACCAAATCCAAAATGTGCATAAGCTACATTTGTTCAAAAATAGTTATATTTATGTGTAAATTAGAAAAAATGCTTAAATTCATTCATATATATATTGAAATATAATAATACTTTATAAAATTATTCATCTATGTAAGAACAATATTTTAAATGGTTTAAATGTTGAAATACTACTTAAAAATTAATATTTAGCATTAAATTATTTTTGTTATATTGATTTTATTCGTTTTTAAATGAGACCTATTGACAGTGATATTAGACAAATAAAAGAATTTTTATAATAATTTAAGCAACGCTAAACACAATAGATGAAATTGATTTTTTATTAATGATCTAGATATTGAAAATTGAGAGAATTACCCAAGGTTCCATAAAAGCATTCCCCATATTCTTAATAGCTATCTTTTATCTTTCTAACGAAAGTCCAAGGCGCTTTGATGTATTTTTTTTAGCTCTTTTCCTCGTCCTCACACGAACTGCTGTATAAAATAGGATTCTGAGTTCCAAACGCAGAAAAAGCAACGACAGACACGAAGGAAAGGGACGAAAAAGGGCTAGTTAGAACTTGGAAATGCCCAATCAACAAGAAATGAAGATGAAATACACTTTTCACATTGATATACATACATTGCCAGGCCAAATACCAATATCCACTCTTGCAGTACATTTTTTGTGAACCACCAATCACCTCCGGCATCTCCTCTCTTTTCCAATACATCCTTTTAAAGAAAAAAGGGGGAAAAAATAGTGCCCCAATGGCAGCTCCGCCCAGTTAGCATCTTATCTCGGATTTGGCTTTGAATGTCTGATTTCTTGTCAAGGGCCCTGCTGCCTGCTTAGCTCAAAAATTCCTTCGAGCCAATACTCCCCACTCGGCACTGCCAAAAATCCTGTGGGTGAGTGTGATGCTGAAGTCAAACCATCTCAAGGAGTTTAACATTTCCAGTTGAATTAGCAGCAACTAATGTGGAGGTCTGGCCTCGCCAGCAGAGGCTCGATATGAACTGGGATGCATCATCCACCTCCTGGCCAGACAGGGGGTCTGTACTGTTGAATTTGAATGACAGAACTGGCATAGGGAAGGCTTTGTGGTACACAAAAACCTGCATTTTCCATTCGATTTCAGGAAAATAAATTAGAACATGTAAAATTGAAAGAGGAACACCAATGCCAATTGAAACAACACACAAATATCAGATCCGGCCATCTCTGTGTAGCATGATTTTAAACGAAGATGGCCATAAGTCAAGTATCTAAGATATAGCAGCAGTTGCGTAAAATGCTATAAGCCCCTAAATTCAATTTCCCTAGCCATTGGCTGGTTGAGTAGTTCGGCACTAGACAGGATCCTGATTTCATGTTGACAACTCCCAGTATCCCCACCCTTAAAAGCCTTTCCTCCAGTTTGATTTGTTCAACTTCCCAAGTCATCAACTTCTCAAAACTTCTCAACTTTCACAGCTACTAGACTGCTAGTTCACTCTCTCAATTCCACTAACAGCTGACTTTAGAACGAATGTCATTCCTGAATCCTAACTCATGGATATGGGAGATTCACTCACCCCCATTAATATGGACAAAATCATCTGCTGCTTAGATTCAAGCATATAATTCCAACTTAAATGTCAACATAGCAACTACCTCCCAAATTTTCTGGAACCAGTTCAGGATTCACCTAATCATAATAATTACAAACCAATCCCATGTTGCCACAGGCACAAATTCTACTCTCCATCCCTACCTGTAGTTGTCAAGTTGATGGCCATCCAAGGAAAGAGAAGATCAGTAAATAGCCATATATTGATTGATTTCTAAATGAATTAGAAAATCTGCAACCCAGTTAAGAAGAAGGGCAAGTGGTGAAGGCGGGTTGGTTTCTTAGGTTCTGAGTCTGTATATTCTTGAGAGAGGGAGGGAGTGACTTTTTTCATGGCAACAAGGGTGGCAATTTTATCAGTCTGGATCTGGAAGTACCAAAGCCTCATCCTGCTCATTGACAAACTTTGAATCTGGAAGCATCAAAGCTTCATCCACTAACCATTTGCTGACATCATCCTCTGGCCATTAATTTAGCCATTTGTCTGCCGGAATGGGTGGAGTTTTCCAGAGGTCGTGGAATGTGTGGAACCGTTGAATAGGCATTGGATTTGAATAAGTCGGTGAATATGAACCCATGAGGCCCGCTAAAGCCCATATCAACGGAAATGGATTCTTAGTAACCCCAGCTACACAGCCTCTCTCTCTGTAACCTGGGGTGAAAAGGAGCCATTTGATTTACATTTTATCAATCCCACTGTCTACCATGCATAACTAAAATGATCCAAATCAGGTTATAAAATAAACAACATTAAACGGAATACACATATGAATTAAATTATTGACTCAAAAGATTATAATACAACTAATTTATATTCGAAGATAATTTGATTCAGATCATATATATCATATTATATAAATTATGTGTACTCATAAAAAAATCTTAACGGTAAAAAACACCCTCAGATTTTTTATTTGCAACAACAGCTCACTTTGTAACTTGACTTCAATTTTCTTATTATGAACGTTTTATATTTTATTAAAATATTTAAACAGTTGGATTTTTAAAATGCAAATTAGATGGCCCACTTTCAACTCAAATACTAGGGAGACTGTAGCAGGGGGTTAAAGGTAATCAACTTCCCGTATTGATCTGCAAGGACCCACACGTGACATGTTCATGTTTGAAGGTCCTAAAAAGAGCAACAAACCGGTGCCTAGTCATATGCACCCGGGCATATTTCACCCTTTTTAAAAAAACTTTTCCATGAAACTATTAATAAAAGTGTATTTAACGTGTATTAGCTTTTACCATTTTTGGAGACTTTTAGACAGTTTTTCGGAATTTTTAAAAATCAATTGCATTTTTTAAAAATCAGAAAAAAAATCTTAAAATATCCAAAATTAGTCAAAAATGATACACATGTTAAATAAACTTAGATTAATAGTTGTGTAAAAAAAAATTTTAAAAATGAGTGTATACACGACCGAAGGCCCAACAAACCTATGAGAAACTCAAGAGCTGTATATAACAACTTGCTTCAAAACTTTTATTTTGATCTCATTAAAAAAATCTTGCTTCAAAAAAGTCATGGACAATCACAGTATCTGAAAGAAGATGTGATACCATCATAAGATTTGTGAAATGTCTTTGCTAGCAAGAGCATAAAGTAACATATCAAATGGTTTCCAGAGCCTTTCCTTCCTGTGCATGGATGTTTGCTTTCCTCATGTTTATAATAGGAGGTGACAAATTTGGTGTAAGCTCTGGCCATTTCTTAATTTGCTTCTTTACTTAGTAAGCAACCGACACTAGGAATATCTTTTTTTCTTTTTTCTTTTTTTTGGGTTGGGGGGGTTAAAACATAAGTAGGCACATCTAAGATCAACTTTTCTAACCCTCCAACAAAGACAAAAATGTGATATAAGACACACCTCATTCGTCTCCGAGCCTGTAGCAATATATCCATCAGATATAGAGAGTCCTACAAAATTCTGAAATCAAGTACAGACATGAATCAGGAACCAAGAAAACCATCTTTCAAAGATAGGAACGATAAAATTGGGGGAAATGATGAGTACACAATTACCGTGCAAATCATAATAACTTCTTTGATGAGAAAATAAGAATTTTATTTGGTTAGCAGACCAAAAATGCTAGCAGCTATTATAGATATAATGTGATGCAATGCAAGCCAGGAAACTAACCAAAAGTGTGAGGCTGTACCTTAACATTGGTGTGGCCTGTGAATGTCTGGATAGGACTGTTGAGTACCCTCGATGTATTCATTGTTAAATCCCAAAGTTTCAATGAGTTATCTGTTGATGCAGATACAAGATTCATTGAGTCTACAAACTTGACATAGCTGACAGTTTTTGTATGGTCAACTAATGTGCACCATGGTATCTTCATGTTACGAAGATCATAGCAATAGATTTTATGATCCGCCGAGCCAATTGCAAGTGAGCGTGCAGAATCAGGAGGGAACTGGACGCAGCACACATTTGCCTTTGTTCTGATAGTTGCAATGCTTTCTCCCTGCATCAGCAGTCAAAGAAATAGAGCTATTATTAAAAATTACATAGGAATCAACCATGATTGTGATTAATTAATTGTAGTACGTTTAGATTCAAAGCTGACATGGCAAGAATAGAATTGCCTGATTGATATTCCATAGCTTAACAGAACCATCGTCACTTCCACTGGCCAACTTTGTTGGGTCTGCAAGCGAGAAATCGACAGACCATACCCGCTTCTCATGCTCCCTCATTTCCATGAAGGCTTGGCCTCTAGTAACATCCCAGACCTAGACAAGCTTGAAATGAGTCACTTGATTACCAGACAAGTTACAGAATTTGGTAAAGAGGATATAAAACAGTTCACTCACAAGTACACACAACATACAGAATATTACACAGCTGGAACCCTTGCTCAACAGTCCAAAACAACAGAGGGTTCTTAGGATGAACCCCATAGAATTATCCAGCATAGAACAACCCATGCTGGATAATTCTATTCTATCTTCATTACCTTCAATCTTACAGCACCACTTGTACTATCTTTCACCCAACCATGAACCATCTATTTTCCAGACCATCCATGGGATGATAAGGATTCTAGCACAAGAAGATCATTCAATGAGGTTCACCCTCTCAGCCTATCAGATCGAGGGTCCAGATCACCAAAAAAACGAGATTCACTTGCACAAAGAAAGCAATGTTACAAAGCAACTTTCAGAAAAAAAATCATATAACTCATCAAAAGTGTAAATTAAATGAATAGATAACTACCTGCACAACACCTTCAAAGTCACTGGAAGCTATCTGGCTTTTGATATAACCATTCCAACAGACACTGCTAAATTTTGATCTGCTAGCCATCTCAGTAACAGGGTAATGAATGTCACGGTCTTCATTCAAAATTGTGTCACATTCAAAAATTTTAATTTTGCGATTTACACCAGCAGTAGCAAAAAATTCCTTGTCACGGTCAAAACTTAATGAGCACACCAAATTGGAAGAATTCAACAGATCCCCTTGCTTCAGGTCTGCCCGAACTTTGAACCTGCTGAAAGATAAATATTTGCACAAACCCTCAAGGAATGGATTTATCCACCCACTTCTTCTTCCCTCACTTTGACCATCTTTAGACGCCAAATTATCAACAGAACTGCCTTCAGTTCGCACTACTGACCCTTTACCAATGCTGCCAGCTGGTGCACTTCGATTTTGTACCTTTCCTGCTGGTTTGAACTGCCTGCATCTTGTAGAAAAGTACGCTGACTCCAGTTTCTTGAAGTTCTTCATTAATCGATGATTTTTGGATAGCATACTTTCATGGCGATCAGACTGACTGTCCAACCTCTGAATCTCAGTGGAATTCTCATTAGAATCATCCTCGCTATGAGCCTGAAGTCCCAGCCTGAAACGCTTTCGAGAACCAAAGTGAGTTGACTCATCATTCCTGACAGGACAAAGTGATGGTTGAACTGACCTATCCATGGAAGTATTGTCATCCTTTAATGCTTCTTGGTAAGAATTACTCTTTTTCTTTAGCATCAATTGCTGTTTCATAACTTCCTCAATATCAGAAGACAAGCAACAAATTGTAGCATGCAACTTATTAGCGATTACTTGTTTTTGCTGCTGCATCTGCAGAAGGAATTCCAGAAGCAAGTCCTGCTCTTCTATTTCTTCTCTTAGCTTTATAGCTGCTTCACGCTCTTCTAAACTATCCCTTGGTTCATTGAGAAATTCACTTTGCAGCACCTCACTAGCAGACATCAATTCCAAGCAAAATTTCAGGTCCAAACAATTCCCAGCAGAAAGACTCTAAAGACATGCATGAAATATCAGTTGTTGACAGCAGCTGGCTAAAGGATTTGAAGATAGTGGTAAGATTGAGATGAATAGTAACTCTACTAAGCATGCAAAAGGCTCCAACAAACAACGACCTTAAACGTAATTGGAAAAGTCAAGAAGTAAAAGCACTAGATTGTATCATCATATATAATGATAAGAACATACAACAACATCAACGGTCAATATATGCATTGAGAGCGGAGTGTATCTGAACTTACAGACTCGCTCCAACATAACCATCATCCAGAAGTAACCGACAATCACAGGATACTGTAAATGTAACACTTTTCTCATTCATATAAGAAAATGATGATACATAGAAAAGTTATCATTTTAATTTCATATATGCACAGAAAAAATTTTCAATTTCCAACTCAAGCTGCCCCATAAAGGTGTCAAAAAGGTTATGGTAACGATAGTGATAGTGATGGTGATTGCAATGAGGAATTTACATCTCTGATATTGAGATATTACATTGGCAGTATATGTATACCAAATGAATTATTCAAGTATCCACTATGGCCGGAATGAAGTACCAACTTACAGCTTAATACCATATTGAATCTTCATACATGTGCATCCACACTAAAACTTGGACCTCGATAAGTTTATTTTATCACACAATCATTTTTTTTTAAGTAAAAGAAAAAAAAAACAAAGATTTTTGTCTATCACACAAAAAAGATTTGTGATAAAATATATATATATATATATTTTATCACACAATCTTATTTTGCAGAAGGAATTGTTACAGGAAGGTGTCTATAGGTCTTTGGATTCATTTTCCTACCTTTCTTTACAAGTGTCTGAAGACTTTATACTTCATTCTAGAAACTAGATTCTCTGTCATAATATAACCAAGCCATCATAGTCATTGACCATCAAAAGTGTAAAAAAAGAAAAAAGGAAAAAAAAAAAAAAAAAAAAAAAAAAAGAACTAACTTGACTATAATAATGCAGTCATTAAGTTTCAAGTATCACCAACCATATGGACAAAGCATCAAAGATGAACTCAATGCAACTCTCATAAATGACTGCAAGAATAGCTTCTGATATTTTCAGCTGGTAGTAGAGGCAGCGAAAACACCGCTTAGGCAATGACTACAATCTTTCAGATGGTAGAGAATAGACAAAAAACACAAATAATTTGAAGTGATCTCCTAAAAATCACTAAATGTGACAGCCTGAGGCAACCATGAGTGAGAAAATCTATCAAAGCAAGCAATATTCCATAAACTAGATACAATATAATAGGCCAATCAACTTTGGGTGATGTGCCATATCATGGAAGTTAAATCAAACAGCCGTAATGAAGACCAATTACATCAGTTCTAGAGAGCTCCCCAAACATCACTTTTAATGAAAATTACTGAATGCAACTTCTTCAATTTTTTTAATTACAGATGATGTTTTAAATGCAACTAAAACATTTTGTATTGGACCAATGTTTTAGACAATCTAAAACAACAGTAATATTAAATACCATATATTTATTTTTTATACTCAAAAAATTGTTTGATTGGAGATTTATATCTTCCTGAAAATCAAAAGTACTAAAAAGAAAATATGCAACCATTAAATTTGCAAGTGCATATATGACCTTCCTAAGTTTCGTATACACATGCGCGCGCGCACACACATGAATTTTGAAATCATAAACAAACTGCTTAATATTATAATTGGTTTTAATTTAACTAAAATATTGTTCTTTGTGAAAAATTAAGAGGTTGCATGGAGTCGGTTGCATTGAATTATTACATTTTCTAAGAGAGCAATCCCCAATTTCAAAGACATCGACTTGAATTGTGCATGCTTCATCTGCAAGAGATATGGAGAGAAACGTCCATATAGTATGATTCTTACAAATATCCCCAAAAAAAAAAAAAAAAACTCATCACCAATCACAAGTTTTCCTACCCATGTCAATGAGCTAAATGGTTCCTATGATGCCACTCCAGTCAAGTTAAGAACGTATCTTCAAGCTGTTCACGCATTTTTCTATCTTTCCTAATGAGCCAAGTTTAGGCTTTCTTCAAACTGCCCTACTTATTTCCACTTTACCCCTATTATATTGGATCGCTCTCTCGCTTTTCAAAATTCATTTTATTTTGTTCTCACAGTTTACCAAATGTGAATCACTTCCTTAGGCAAAAAAGTTTAAATTTCTCACCTTTTGCCTCGTAAGCCACAACTGACCCAAAAGTCATAGGTGGGAGAGAGGGAATATCATTTTGAGACTCTGGCAAGCAAGGAAGAAAAGGAAGAGAGCAGAGAAGGTAACAGAACATTACAAAGGATTTAAAGATAACTGCGAAAAGAAATAGAGCTACTACTACATTCAACTTTTATTTCTACAATCAAGATAAGTGGGAATATTATTTCTTTGGGCTTCTAGACGTGCATGCTTCTTTTCATGGCCTGATTAATGCATATATTCTTGAGAGATACATATGTATGAATCTTTAATATTGGGTAAATAGATCCAAATGAGGGCTATGTATATAGATAGATAGATGATGGATAATGATCCTGTACAACCAGTTGTAATTTAGCCAAGTAATGACCTCATATTTTATATTTTTAATTTTTTTTAGTTTTTATTTTGTAAGTGGGCCCTTGTGTACTTGGTTTATATATCAAAATTTACCATTTTTGGATTCTTACATTTTTTACAAGATTTCGAAAATAAAAAATTTTCACCCATCCTACCATCCCAAGCACATGAAAAATGGTAAAAAAATTTCAAATTCTGTAAAAATTATATATAGCAATTGCGATCATGTGACACATTGGGTTTATTTTGCAGAAAACCCCTTGGGACTAGGAGTTTTGCAATCTGGTCACCCTCTCAAGAAAATGCATGTATTGATCTCCCTCCCCTCTCGCCTCTTCACGGGGCCTAGGCTCATGCTAGGCATGCGACATGGCTCATATTAACCCATTCGATTTCATTATAGTGTAACGTCATAGGAAGGTTCAACTTCAATGACCAATTGTCAATTTCTATGTTTTTCAACCTTCTAAATTCAGTGGAGGAGTTGAATCAATCATTTGGGATCAAGATCATATGATTTAGGTGGGAAGCCCTATAAATGGTGATTAATCAATATATGATGGCCCACTTAAGAAGGGAAATTACTTCCTATGTATCAAGCTTGGGAAATGTATCCACTAAGTTAAGATTTTGAGAATTTGGGACAAAAACTAATTCTTTCTTACCAAGTTATTCATGTGTGTTTGTTTGTCCCGCAAATATATGACAGAAGGTAGGGTGTAACCAAGTTAAGGTTAAGGTCAACCTGCAATCCGATCAATGTAACACAATTTGTGGCAGTGATACAGCCTAAGAGATAACCTTCAGACAACAAATTCAATGTCAAAATGGATTTTTCGTTTTTCAAGAGAGAGAGAGAGAGAGAGAGAGAGAGAGACTGGAGGTTGAACGATGTCAATTGCATGCGTGCCAAATGACCCTAGTGACCAACCATAACAAGAAGGAAAATAGTAGTCTTCCTTATGTGAAGGTGAATCTCAAGACAAAAGCACTGTATCCTTCCATGTTTTATTTCTAGGGTTTGTTTGGTTGGAGGTAAAACTTCTGATGAAAAGTTTTTGGAGTAGAAGTTGTCAAATCAATAGAAAATGATGTGATA
>JAXCLR010000001.1:45033350-45048319 GCA_035584095.1 Annona squamosa | reverse complement strand
CTTAAAAACATCCAAAAATGGTAAAACTTGTTTTATAGATTTAATACACCTAGATTTACTTACCCATGAAAAAAAAAAAAGGTTTTCAGGCCGGACGCACAGAGCTGCTCCGTGCGTCCGGCCTGAAATGATCAGGGTCCATATATTAATATACTTCCATAGATCTAGGCCACGTTTGGTATTCAGGTGTGGGAAACGAGGGAGGGAAATGGCGGGAGCATGGGTTTCGAGGCACCTTATTAATCAATCAATCATCATATTTTTCCATTTTTACTCCTGTATTTTAATCATTTTCTTTATCAACTACCTTCCAACAAATCTATTTATTCCAACTTTACCCCTATCATTTCATATCGATCACATAATTTCTAAAGTATTTCATTTTCTATTCCCACCAAATACCACATTTTTCACAACTTTTACATTCCCAGACGTCCCCCTAGTCTCTTCAGATGCGACCATGGCTAGTCTTGCTGATATCTATTGGATGAGATCCGATAGTTCTAGATTAGAAAATCAGCATCATCCACAGACAGTCTTAGGATGCTGTGAATTTATTTTTCGTTCGGACCTCTGATCAAGTTCATCTTCTATACATATCGCACTTCACGTAAATGGGCCCATCCATGGTAGGACTGGCATGATAGGTTGAAGATTCTTCAAAGTTTAATGTTGGCCAATTTGTAAAGGATAATTTGCTAATATGCTGACTTAATTGACCATAATTATAAATATCAAATAATTTCAGAAATCTCAAATAATTCCTACATAATTTGTTTGAAATTGCAAATACATTCACACTGTTATGACATTGTTACTGCATTAGTATAGCAAAAATATGTATCTAAAAATATGCAAACTACACAAGTGTGTTTGCGAAAATTAAATATACCTACTTAATTTTCAAAATTACAAATATACTCATATAATTTGCATATTTTTGTAAAATATTCACGTTGTGACAGTAATGACACCATAACGATGTGAGTATATTTTATAATTATGATAGAACAATATAGAAGTTACGCCATAATGATGTGAGTATATTGATAATTATGATAGAACAATATAGGAGTTATTTGTAATTTTTAAAACTAATAAGTATATTTACAATTATAGTCAAACTAAGTGAGTATATTTATAAATTACCCATTTATAAATTCAGTTGAATTTATGCAATTTTTATAACCTAAATTTATATTTACTCAACCATTACCCTTTTAAGAAATTAGGTTAGGTTGTACGGGTCAACGTAACTGAATGCTGATAGAGTGGACATTGTTTTGAATGGAACCATGCCCACCTCACACCATGCCACATGCACCCTTCACCCACACCACAAACATTTTTTTTTTTTTTTTTTTGATGAAAACACACCACAAACATTGAATAGCTGACATGAATTACATGAATTGGAAGTTTAGGATATCCGTCTTGTTTACCTTTTGTAGAGATTTTCGTCAGTTACCTGATTATCCGTAATATTTTCTAATTCAATGCCTTCAAAGTTCAAAATTTAAATTAGAATAGTTAGTTTTCTTTGCAAATTTTCATAGGTCAATATGAAAATTTTAAACTTAGAGGGATAAATGTATAATCTGTGAGACAACTAAAATTCAAGAAAAATCTTCATGTTAGTTTTTATTATAAAACTATAAATTTTGCCGAAATTGTCAGATGCGCCTGCAGTCATGAAACGCATGGTCATTAATTTCCAAACGAGATGGACCGGTGTTAATCAATTAAAGCTTTAAGCAAAAATCATAATTAGTTATAATAAATGGTCTTTGTGGAAGAAAAATGTCTTCCCCGAAGATGTGGCAAGGGATGAGTGAAGGATAGCTACATTTTGACCACCACCCCAATGGGTGGGGAAGATGGGAAATAGAGATTTAATGAATGGGAGCCCAGTTCATTGCACCCGGGTGCATTTAGCTTCAACGCACCCGGGTGCACTGCACCTATTTACTTTTAGATATTTGTTTTAGATTTTTAAAAATCAGTCTGATTTTAAAAAATCTAAAAAAAATATTTAAAAATCTCCAAAAATAATAAAAAATTGATACATATGTTAAATAAACCTATATTAACAGCTTAATGAAAAAATTTTCAAAAAAAAAATAAAAAAAAATAGGTGCAGTGCACCCCGGTGCGTTGAAGCTGAATGCACCCGGGTGCACTGAATTGAGCTCAGAATGAATAAGGGTGAAAGAGAGCAAGGGGCATTCAATTCCCCGCACCATGGGGCTGAAGTAAAAGAGAAAAAATAATAATAATAGTAGTAGTAGTAACATGCCTTTGGCTCATGTAAAATTTAAATATGTTTAAAAAAGGGAAAACGGCTAAAGAAGGATAGACAGTCATGAGAAGAAAAAATATATATATATAAATATAAAATAAATTTTTAGATAAAAGATTAATAACAATAATAACAAATAAATAAATAAATAAGTGGCATTGACTTACAGTCGATTTACATTGAAGCCAATATTGAACCAGCTCAAAATGAGCTTCATTTGCACCAATTTATGAAATTTATTTAATGCATTTCCTTTGTTATTATTTATTTAATACTATCGCTTATTTTAGTCAGAAATTTGTGTGGGCGGCAGATCAGATGAGGATTTAAATTGGTTCATTTCAATCTAAACTACATTTATTTTATGGCCCGCCTATATTATTTTTAAATTAAATTAGTATTTTATTAATTAAATATATTACTAAAATGAATTCCATAATCTTGTGCAAATGGGTCATACCGTCATACTTGAACCTTTAAATATTTTCTTAAATGTGAAACAGTTGTAAGTGAAGATTGCCGACAATAGTAGTAGTGTACCAGGAATGAAAGAGTAGGGATTTACAAAACACAGCTACATGAACTGGCTGTGGCATCCCGAATTTCCGAATTGAACTCCAGTCCATAAAGAAGTCTGGGTCTGAATTTTGGGACCAGGCCTAACAATGTTGGGCGTTAGTTCAGAGCTCGTTTGCTTCTGGGGTGGGCCACGTCAACGCTGAAAGAAAGCATAACAAGAATTAGCGATGCAACTTGGGGTCCGATAAGTTCTTTCTGCGATCAATCCTATTCTTATCCAATTTCCAAAAGTTCCTGCCTTGTCCTATTTTAGGCTGGGTCGGTTCTGAGCATATCATACCCTATTTTTTAAAGTCAGTCCATTCTAGTTTCGATATTTAAAATAGTCTTTATATTAGAGTGTGTTTGTTAATGAGTAAAAGTTGTCAAGTTAAAATTTTTTAATCTAAAATATTTCACTTTCCATAGCTACTTTATTTTTTAATCATTTATTCAAATTTTTTTATACAACTATCCTACTTTTCAATCATTTCTACGCAACTACTCATACAAAACCTATCTATTTTAACATTATGTATTTACTCTTCATCATTATCCCTTTCTTATTGCATAATTTGACAACTTCTACTCTGTACAACTTTTCATAAAAAGTTTTATTCATTCTCAAACACAACCTAAATTTGAAAACTATAACTGCATTATAAGTCTTACTTAAAAACTTAAAATCAAGCTCATAATAATATAATTTTTGAAATATGTACCTTAAATTTATTAACAATTGATAAATTAAACAAGTTTCTATATATTTAAAGAATATATTTATATGCTTGACTATAAAAGATATTTTATGAAATTTATATTAAATATATATTAATAATTCGGATTAGTCCCAGGTACCTGGACCTTAGAACATACCCTACCCTAATTGAATTGGATTTTTTTTTATTTAGAACTAACTCTATCCTATAAGAAAAAAAAAATTAAAACTTACCCTACTCATTTTAGAATACTCAACTAGTCAACATGTGGATATCCTATCTAAATTGCACCCGAAACTGAAATATCAAGATGAGGGCTTTCTATGCAGAGGGAGGTTTCCCAGGTTCCCCTCCCACTCTTCAGCAAAGCCGCTGGATTGCCAGAGTCGGACCTACTCCACAATGTTTGATATCCAAGGAAAAAAAAAATAGTATACTACGAGAATCAAATATTAACATATCCTAGGCTTAAAAATAAAAAGTCGTTGTATTGGTACCCATCAGCTATCTGGGTATCTTAGGAATAGAAACCCTATATTTCGGATTTTTACTACTTTGTGCTTACATTTGGAACATAGGCAAAAATGTAAAACACAGTAGTAGCTTGCTTATATGTAACCGGGTTACATGTAAAACCGGTTTCATGTAACCGATTCCTATGTAGCAGGTATATTTTGAACAAATCTTATACTTACATCAACTTCATTGATTTTTAGGGGAACGGTAAGATTCAATACGTGAAAGTGTTTTGGGACTTTTTTTTTTTTTTTTACTTTATGCGGCCTACATACGATTTTCATCTTTACTAAAATTTACCGTTTTGGACTTTCGTAAATATAACTTTTTATAATTTCAAAAATTAAGTTTGTGTTCCTATTTTAACGAATAATTCGATACATATTATGTACCAATCCTCAATTCATATAGGCGTTTTAAGCCTTTTTCATTTTTAAAATTTTCTTTTCATTTTTATGTGAGCACAAATATAATCATGATATATAACAAAATTTACTATTTTGAATTTTGTATATATATTTTATAAAATTGAAAATCAGCAATTTTTACCCTCATTTAATAAATGATTTAATACATACATATGTACCGAGCTTCAAGACATATTGGTGTTTTGACCTTTTTTTTTCATTTTTCATTTTGTTTTTGTTTTAGATGAGCCCACATTTAATCTTTAATTTTGTTTTCATTTAACATGATCCCACATTTAATCTTTATGTAGATCATAATTTATCATTTCTATTTCAAAAATCCATAGCTTCACGCCCATTTAACGTTAAATGAGAGTGCAAACTGTTAAACTGTTGATTTTGAAATTAAGAAAAATATGTAAATCAAAAAATGATAAATTTTTGTATATATAAAGATTATACGTGGGACTATGTTAAAATGACTAAAATAAAAGGGGCTGAAAACAACTACACATATTGAGCTTGGAATATGCGTATCATGGAATTATTATCTTGCATTCTAATTGTGAAATACTATGCCATGTCAAAAAAGGAAACGGAACATATCTTGGGAATTAGGAGCAAGCCAATTCAAATATTCCTTGGACTCCTAGCTTGGGTGGGTAGAAAAAAATCAAGGAATTTCAAAAGATTAAGGAAAGAACATGGAAGCAAATTTAAGGATGACAATCAAAACTTCTATCATGTGGCGGGAAAGAAATTCTCATAAAAGCAATTGTCCAGGCTTTGTGTAGCTACGCCATGAGCATGTTCAAATTGCTGAAAACTTTTTGTGATAGTATAAATGCAATGGTGAGCAAGTTTTGATGGGGTGACAAGAATGGCAAAAGGAAAATCAGCTAGATCAATTGGAAAGATATGTATCTATCAAAGGCAGGTGGAGGCATGGGATTCCATGACTTTGGTGCTTTTAACATGACTATTCTCGCAAAACAAGGGTGAAGACTAATGACAGACCATGAGTCCCTATGCTATAAAGTGGTAAAAGACAAATATTTCCCAAATAGTGACTTTTGGAACTGTGTCCACAAAGAATAATGCACCATATCCATGGAGGAGCATTCCTGATGTAAGATAGGTGTTAAAGATGGGCTGCCAATGGAGGATAGGGGATGGAAAACGGATAAACTTTCTCAAGGACAAATGGACCCCTTTTGAATTAATTTTTGCTGGACCACTACCAAGGGAGATGGATCTGACCAAAAGGTGGAGAAATTCATAAACTGGCCAAACAGATGTTGGAAGGAAAATGAAGTAAAGATGGTGGTGGGAGATGAAGGACGGAACATTGTCCAATGTGTGCTCATCCCCTTGTCTGCAGAGCGTGATTAAATCTTCTAGGCAAAGGAACCAAATGGGATATCTAGTGTGAAGTCAGGCTATAGAAAATTGTTGGAGTGGGATCTACAACAAAGGGGAAATGATTTTAATCAACCAAACATTGTTGATGTTGATATCCTGAAGCATATTTGGAAGCCAAAATTGTCGTCAAAGATCAAGATTTTTGGCTGGCGCCTTTGCAAAGATGCACTTCCCACACGGCTGAACTTGTTGAAGACAGTTTTGCAAGTTGATCCACGATGTATCCTACGTAACAACCAACAGGAAGATTCATGGTATGTTTTCTGCAATTGCTCGGCGACTAAGATGGCCTTCGATCCTCAGTTGCGAAATCTGATTCAACAATGTGATGCCAGAAGCATTTTGGACATCCTTCAATGGTTCTCTCATCAATCAAGATCACAATTTCTGAAACATTTATCCTTTCATGGTGGCTGATATGGCACTACAGAAATCAACGAAGGGAAACTGGTGAGTCTCCTTGTTTCAGGATATCCCATACAAATGTATATCCATCCTTCACCAATATGAAACAGGGGATGCTTTAAGAAACTGTAAAAATCTGAACCATGAATTGCAAGCAGGATGGGTACCACCAAATAGAGGCCAACTCAGAATCAATGTAGATGCAGGATGCCAAATTGACAGGACTACTGGTGTGGGTGCGGCAGTCAGAGATCATGAAGGGACCTTATTAGCATTGAAATGCTGAGCTTGGCAGGGGAGGGCTCAACCATTGATGAAGGAAGCGTATGGGCTATTGCTGGCGATGAAATGGGCGCAGGAAATAAAGTATTCATAGGTTTTGTTTGAAATTGATTCCCTTTTGTTATTTTTGCTCATTATTTCGCTAGGAAGGATTCGTGATACCGTCGGTCATGTTATTAACGACGTAAAACATATTGGTAGACAGCTAGGGGGTGTAATTTCTCTCATGTCCTCAGATCAAGTAATTGTGTAGCTCATACGCTAGCAGATTATGCAATTTATCAGGCATCTCCATGTGTTCATGGTTGGTTATATCCCCTACTTGCATATCCAAAGCAATGTGTAAAGATCTTTTTAATTTTAATCTAAATGCAGAGCTTCTTTCTCGCCTTCCCCAGAATTCTTCGCAGGGGAGCGAGTGCTAGAAACTCACGACTTTTGCCATAAAAAATAAAAAATAAAAAACCAGAAAAAAAGTTTTGAAGACAACCAATTGAAATAACTTGCCTTATCAATGCCACGCAGGATGTTTCTTTTTTTTTTTTTTCTTGCGCCTCATGCCCATTTACTACAGCACAAGAAATGATGGTGATGATAAGTCACCACAAAAAAAAAAGAAAGAAATGATGATGTCTAAAATAAAATGAATAATAATGTTAAAAACTAAAAAAGGGAAAAGGCAAGATTTAATCATGCTGTGTATATATCGAATTGATTAAAAGGGATCATCTTATTGGATGGAATGTGATGAAATTTCCAATTTCAAAAAATAATTTGTGCTGTATAATTTTTCATATTATAATATATAACAATTACAATATACAACAATCTTACGTTTCTTATTTTCAGCAACAACCTTGTTTTTCTCATTTCCAATAACAACTTAGGTACTTCCCTCATGTCCGCTATTTTCTGATGCACAACCTTTCCTTATACAATTTCCTGATCCAAATCTCTGTGAAATGATGATTATGATAGAACCCTAAAGATAGAGAAAAATTGATTTCTTTTTTCTGTTTCCTCTCCAATCTGGGTTGAAGAGGTGGGCATGATCATTTGCACCAAAGGAATTACACAACCGTCAGAGTTTTGTGAAGCAACCATCATGCAAGATCTACCTTCACCACATACACGTTCTCTGTAAAAGAACAAAACACGACCACCCCAACTCCAACATACATTTTCCAACCACATTCAATCCTCACAAAACTCTTAAAAGAATATTAAGAGAGAAAAATAAAAAAAATAAAAAAAAACATGTTGTAGTGTTTTTCATGGGCTTTCACACCCAAACAAAACCCCTCCCTCCTAAGCACTCCATCATAATTTTACACATGACATATGTACACCAACATGTATGACTTGCCTGTAATAAAACTCCTACCGTGTGAACACAATCCCAATTACACCATGAACAAAGAAAAAAGAATAAAAAAAAAAAAAATTCCAAAAATGATGCATCTTACCGGCCCTCCACGATGTTATCTGAAGTAGACAAGGAGGTGGAAGTTGTGGACATGGACTGGTGAATCTCCTCGAATGTTGGGTAAGACCTGTGAACAGACCACCGGCGGTATTCGGACCAGTTCTTGGGCTCGAGTTTGCTGAGCAAGTAAGCATCCATTGCTTCTTCATCCCCATCTTCAACACCACTCCCCTCCAGCATCTTCATCGCCTGCCTCATCGTTGGCCGGGAATGCGGGTCCGGGTACGTGCAAAGCAGCCCCAGTTGCAGCACTCTCTCTGCTTCCTCAGCAATAGCATCGACTGCCCTTTCTTTACAGAGCAGGCGCCGGTCCACCGCCTCGGCCAGCCTCCCCTGTTGCATCATCGCCCACACCCATTCTACCAGCCCTGGCTGGTCATTCTCCACTGGGCGGCGGCCGCATAGCACCTCCAGGATCAGCACGCCGAAGCCGTAGACGTCGGTCTTTGTCGTCGCCTTGCCGCTCTTCATGTACTCGGGCGCCATGTAGCCCACGGTTCCGACAACGCGGGTGGTTGTCAAGGCCTGGCCGTGGCTGTGCATTCGAGCTAGGCCGAAGTCGCCTAGCTTTCCATTCATCTGCTTGTCCAGCATCACATTGCTTGCTTTGATATCCCTGTGCAGGACTTTCACGCCTGATCCCTCGTGCAGATACAGAACTCCATTCCCCACATCCTTCAGAGTCCGAATCCTTGCATCCCACGGCAGCAGTTCATCTTCCCCACAATCGAAAATCCATTTGTCCAAGCTCCCATTTTCCATGTAATCGTAGACAACCATCAAGCTTTCTCTGTCTCTCTTGCACCAGCCTCTCAACCCCACCAAGCTCCGGTGCTTGAGCCGCCCCAGGCTCGATATCTCCGCCAAGAACTCCTTCATCCCTTTGCTACTGTCGTGAGAAATGCACTTCACGGCAATGTCCGGCCCGCTGGCCAGTACCCCCCTGTAGACCTTCCCGTTGCCACCGACGCCGATCACGTTCGCCTCCGAGAACCTGTTCGTCGCGTCCACGATCTCCGTGTAGGGAATCCGATGCGGCCAGTACTCCACTTCCCAATCCTCCCTCTCCTGCTGCTCCTCATCCCTCCGCCGTCGCCGCAGCCGCCGCACCCAAAACAGAGCAGCGCCTCCGGCGGCTGCTCCCGCCAGAACAACGGCCCCCACCGAGACGCCGGCAACGAAAGCCTTGGACCGAACCCCGGAATCTAGCTTTGGGATGAAGGACGGCAGGTCGGATGTGCTCAGAGCCTGGTGCGCGGAGAAATTGGAGTTGCTGAAGCTCCAGGCCAGCACGCGGTGGCTCTGGACCAGCAGCCCGGTGGCGGCGCAGAAGCCGACGTACATTTCGTCCAGCAGCACCGCCGATAGATTCACCGGCGCCGAAATCAGAGGCCGCGCCGGCCGCGGCGACCCGACTCGCGCCATCGTCACGTTCACTACGGAATCCAGGTAATCGATCCAAACTTGGTAATTGTGGCCGTCGTTGATGGTGTAGTTGACGAAGGCGGCGCCGCCGTCGGCCCAGAAGCCGGCAGTGTGGGAATTGTTGGAGGTGAGGGAGTTGAAGTCGAGACCGACGTGGTTGGCATCGATGTCCTTGAATTCGGGGTTCTGGAAGACGTCGAACTCGACGGCGAAGACGTGGT
The DNA here is from genome assembly GCA_035584095.1 of Annona squamosa. Taxonomy (NCBI): domain Eukaryota; kingdom Viridiplantae; phylum Streptophyta; class Magnoliopsida; order Magnoliales; family Annonaceae; genus Annona; species Annona squamosa. The sequence continues at coordinate 45,038,579 of JAXCLR010000001.1, read as the reverse complement.
TGGCGGGGATGCCGTTGTTGGTGCCGTTGAAGAGGCCGAGATGCTGGGAGGAGCTGGTTCCGTTGATGCCGGGGTAAGGGGCGAAGAGGAAAGCAAGGCCGTGGCCGGGGAGGACGGATTTGAGCTGGGAGACGGCAAAGATGAAGGAGGTGGAGAAGGGAAGAGGGGTGTTGGAGGATCTCGTGGGGATTTTGGTGGGGAAGAGAGCGCGGCCGTTGGAGGAAGAAGTGTCGGAGGTGAGGGAGAGGATGCGGGATTGGAGGGAGGCGTTGCCGAAAAGGGTGATGTTGGCAGGATCGAAGCCGTTGAAGAGGAAATCGACGGCGGAGGATGGGGAGGAGAAAAGGAAGAGGAGGAGGAGGAAGAGTAATAAGTTATTCTTCTTCATTTCATTTCACGCGGAGGGAAGGAGAAGAGGAGAAATGTGGGGCTGCTGGCGGATATACGGATTTTGGAGGTGCTTTGAAAGGATTGTTGGCTTGTTACCGCCAGCGAATTTGGTAACTGGGATTAGTAAGTGGGAGAAGCAGGGTAGCCACGACTGGGGGCACCAAAAAAAAAAAAAAAGGAAATCTGGGAACCGCCAATGGAACGGCAACGTAGATGTCGTATCTCTACGATGATTACTCATTTGGATGGCCATTGATAGCCGGTCCTACCAGCCGTTCGACTTAACACCTCCATCTAATGATATCTATTATATTTAACATTATTTATTTAATTAAGATGCCAATAAATTTCATGCAAGTCAAATATATGCATGTATACATGCTCTTAAAAATATATATTTATGTATAAATTATGAAAAACACTTATAAAAAAAGTTTTTACCAGGAAGGTTTTTAAGTTGGTAGAAAATAATGGCTATGATATAAATAATAATGAGAAAAAATAATAAAGGGTATGTTTGGTAATGAATAAAACTTTTAATGAAAAATTGTGGAGAATAAAAGTTATCAAATGATGTGATATGATAAAGGTACGGATGAGTCGTAAAGAGAATAAAGTTAAAATAGATAAGTTAATTGTTTGGATAGTTGTGTAGAAATGATTGAAAAATAAAATAATTGTATAGGAAAATGTGAAAAAATGATTAAAAAATATGATAGATATGGAGAAGGAAAAGTTTTAGATTAAAAAGTTTTAACTTCATATTTTCTATCAATTGCTAAATACACCCAAAGTTAAAATAGATAAATAAGTTGTATGTATTGTTGTATAAAAATAATCTAAAAGTAAAGTAATTTTATAAAAAAATATGAAAAAATAATTTTAAAAAGGTAATTATGGAAAGTAAATTTTTTTATTGTAAATAAACATGTTCTCCGTGGAATCATTTATCCATATAATTATAATATTTTAATTTTTTTGATACTGAAAAATAACTTTAAAATTGTAAATTTAGTGTTGTTGAAAAATTGTAATTTAGTATTAGATTATTTTATTATATTAATTTTATACATTTGTAAATGAGACTTATTCACAGTAATATTAGAAAAATAAAAGAATTTTATGATAATACAAATGATGTTAAATACAATAAATAAAGTAAATTTTCATAAGTATTAAAATATGAAGAATGAAAAAGAGTTACATAAGGAAGGGTCCGGTGAAAGCAAAGCCCGATGATAAAAGTCATGAAAGCAAATTTAAAATGATATAAATGTTATAAAAGGGGTATTACTTATAAAGTAAATACAAATAAATAAATATTTCTAAATACTTGAGAAGCTTAACTGAAACGAGAATGCAATGATGTATATTAAAAATGTAAAAGTTGTAGTGAAAATTCAAAAATTATTTTTAAAATGAGATACAGATCTTGTTATAAGTACCATGGGTTCTTTGAACACTAGTTTTAGATAAATGGTGCATTTAGAAAGTGACAAAATTTTTAGAGCAAAAATTTTTTGTGAAAAAGTTTATAAGATGGAAAATTTGATGTAATTTGGTAGATGCGATAATAAGAAGTAAAAAAAATAAAATTAAAACATATATGATAATTGTATAAAAAGATGTCAATAAATGATTAAAAAGACAAAATTTGTAAATAGAATAAAGTTAAAAATATATAGGTTAGTTGTATGGATAGTTGCATATAAATAATTAAAAAGTGAGATAGTTATAAAAAATATGAAAATGATTAAAAATATGATAATTGTGGAGAGTATAAAGTTTTAGACCGAAAGATTTTGTTTGAAAAGTTTGAATAGTAAGTAAGCACACTTAAAAAGTTTTAATTTGAAAAATTTTAACTATATCAAAATGTGCCCAAAAAGTAAAAGGTGGTATTTAAAAGTATAAATAATGATAGAAAAAAGAAAATAAATAAAATTTGGGATTTATATAGTGACTATTGATTGGATTTATAAATAAAATTAGGAATGTTAATAAATCGAGTTGGACAAGTTGGAGCCTAATACTAATCCATTTTAAATATCATAACCTTAATCCGTTTATTAACCAATTTAAGAAACCATAATCCTAACCTATTTAATAAATAAGTAGCGGGTTATATAGCAGGTGATCTGGAGGTCTATACTCTAGTCGACAATCATCTCACAAGAAAAACAGAGAGATTGTTTCAATGTACGGGAAATAGAAATAAGACAGCAACAAAAACATGAAATTGATATAGCAATGGAAAAATAAAAATTAGGTAATTAAGGGAAGACTTGACTAAAGAAAATAACTAAGAATTTTACATTTATATGTACATATAATTTTAATGGGTTAAATAGGTTGAACGTTTCACTAAACGGGTTTGACATGTTATAAAATGTCAATCCTAATTTATTTATTTAATTAAATAGTTGAACTTGTTAGTGGATTATTACTTGTTTATTCAAAAAATTCCCACACAAATTTATTTATAAACAAACTAAACAAGCGGGTTAAGAGATTAACTGCAACCTTTAACACCCCATCCGTATATGGTACTCATAAACGTGAACGGCGTTATTTTTTTCCATAACCTTTTGCATTTCCCATCACCAACCTTTGACCGGAATGGTGTTACTGTTTTTTACTTTTTTATTTTATTTTCTCATCCTTAAATACTATTTATGATTTTTGAGCATTTAATGAGATAAGATGCTGACTGATAAAAAAAAATTCTTAAAACCATTGAATTACAGCGAAATTCAAGGAAAAAATATATACATAAAAGCAGATTCTTTTAGACTTATTTATTAAGAACTTTTTGTTTGGTTTTTGTGGAAAAGAAATTCAAAAGGAAAACATAAATCAGAAAATAGCAAATAGAAAGCAAGAAAATAAAAATTAAATTCTTCACTTAAAAAAAGAGAAAACTGTAAAAAGGTTGAATGAGAGAAAACGAAATAAACGAAAATTTTTAAATGCTATTTTTATACCATCAGGAAAATTCTACCATGAAATTCCATTTTCATGAAGATTAATGTTGGGTATTTGTATGCCACAGGACCAGGGTTGAGATACGTGGAGAGATGGTAATGAAGAGCCAGCTGCCAACCTCCGATTGCAAAGGTTAGGTATGCGGCACATTGGTCGCGGTGCATGTTATCAAAACTACTGGCACAAATTTGATACACGTAGAAACAGGATGCAGTGGATTGATTAGCATGTGTTTTAAAAATTTATAAAACCGTCCGGCTTCTGCACAGAGGTGGTTCCACCTGACCTCTTCTATTTTTAATAACTTAATAATTTGTTTATATTTAACATCTTTATTTTGATAAGTGAAAGAGATGTTTCCAATCCATTCCCACAAGGCCACAAAACTAGAGACGATGAGAAGGAAACCCCTTTAAACAATGGATAAACCTCACACGTAGCATTAAAGATGCATGCAGAAAGACTTGTCCACCCAGGAATTTATTGACAAACTCTATGCCGGTGTAAAGTTTGCTAGTGTATGATTAACATTTAACATAATTGGTTTAGCTAAAAGATAAAATTTATTAATCAAAATAAGAATATGCATGTACTACATTTGTTTAAAAATATAACTAAAAAAATTTTAATATATACCTTTTAGTGAGACTATTTTTGGCATAGTTTGATAATGTAGGTGGGAAGAGAGGTCAGAAGTAGAGAAGATAAATTTTTTTAAAGTATGGGAGCAATGTAATATGTTAAGGATAAAGTTGAAAAGAAATAAGATTGTTGAATAAGAAGATAATTTGAGTATAAGAGTAAAAAATAAAAAAAATTATAGTAGTTAAGTAGTTAAGATGTCGCCACTTTGTCCCTGGCATTGTGGTAACACTCCCACCGCAATTTGGATTGGCCAGCATCTCAAGTCTCTTCCCCTGCTTGGGAAGAGTTTTATATACTTGTCCTTCTTAAATGAGGGTTTTCACAAATTTCTCTCCTGTTGTGGGGGCTTTATGTAATTTTTCCTTGCGTAAGGGTTTATTAGAAAATTTTCTCCATTGTATAAGGGTGTGAATGTACTTCATTATAAAATTAAGATATCACCATGCGTAATATATATAAAAAAGTAGTGAAGAAAACAAATTATTTTTTAAAAGTTGTAAAGGAGAAATAAATTTTCACCCACTATGGTTACTGAAGAGTGCTTATTTTAAGGGATACAAAATCTTTGAATGGAATCTATATCCCCGTTCCTTAAATATTTTTTTAAAATTTATAAGACAATTTATAAGGCAAAACTTTAACTTTTTTACAAAACTTTTCACAGCAGGGGTATTGCAGTAAAATCCTGTCATTTCACTCGTTGCTGCAGCTGTCTGTACTTATGCACAGGAACCTTTCCATCGATGAGCTATGCCTTAGCGCCGAACACAATGCATTGCTGCGCACTCAAGACAAAGCCATTTCCAACCAGAATTGACGTTTTTTTAACCCGAAAAAACGTCAAAAAGTTTTCATTCATGCCAAACAGCCCCTTAGTTTCAAACATTATATTCTCATTTTCCTTCTAGGATCTTATATTATCTCGAAATATGTATGTGTTAGCCTGAGCCGTAAAGAGTGGGGCCGCTTAATAAATTAGATGATAGACCACAAGCCATGGTCAAATGAGGAAGCAGACTCAAATAGTATGACTGCTGTTGATAATGGGCACAAAGCAGATGGCGGCAACCAAATACAGATTTGAATTAACGTAGTACTGACAGTGATTGCACGTGACAATATATAATATTATGAGTGTGTTTGGTTGGAGGTAAAACTTTTGATGAAAAGTTTTTGGAGTAGAAGTTGTCAAATCAATAGAAAGTGATG
>JAXCLR010000001.1:45012435-45030844 GCA_035584095.1 Annona squamosa | reverse complement strand
TCCAAAAATAGTAAAAATTGATACATATGTTAAATAAACCTAGATTAACCATTTTATATAAAAATTTTCAAAAAAAATAAAAAAAATAGGTGCAGTGCACCCGGGTGCGTTCCCGGGTGCGTTGAGGCTGAATGCACTCGGGTGCACTGAATTGGGCTCCGGTTAACAGCTAAATTCACCACAACACGGCATCGGGAAATACAGATATCGTTGTACGTGGCAGTGATGTCGGTCAGGTACATCCTCTATTGTTACTGACGTCAGCAACATGGTCAGCAGAATTGTCGTCATAGTCGATGATGTCCTGCTGCTACCGATGTCAGCAGCATGTTCAGCGTAAATGTTTTGAAGGCACGTTTGGTAATTAGCATTTCGGTGGTGGAATTATGAGATGGAGTGGGAAGCCAAAAATTAAATATTTTGAAAATTATATAATTGATACAAAATAACGTAAGTAAAGTTGAAATAATTTGAGTTGTCCGAAGTAAAAAAGATTAGAAAGTACATGTAAAAGTAAAAAATATATATATATGATAATTGAGGAGGCAAATAGCTCTTCCGGAAATTGTACTCTCACACTTTGCCACTGATGACACTTACCAAAAGTTGCAATTGCACTAAAGGCTTTTTATATCAAGTTATATGTAAAAATTATATCAAGTTGATTTAGACTTTTTGAAATGGTATCATGCATATTTTTATTATGATGAAACTCAATTTTAATTATAAATAAAGGATTAATTCCAAATCTAGCCACAAGTTGTAAGATTATTTTTATATATGATCATGCACTTCTAAAAATAGTAAATATAAAAATTTTCCATTTAAAATTATAAAATCTACGTAATAAAATAATCTAATGCAAAATATTAATTTTAAAGTTGTATTTTTAAAATCCTGAATAAATGAGGAGACTAAAGCTCCTAATAGAATTGCACCTAAGGAGATTCAACTCCTAAACTTACTAGAAGAAGGTTGGCTATTCTTACCAACTGGGCAACTGACCGGTTGTTAATATTATCACATTTTAACGCATATATGAATGGACCTAAGCATTTTTCATATGCATTAAAATATCATTACAATGCATATGAAAATAAATGCTAGGATGAGCTTATAATTTTGCTTAACCGCTTGTTTTCGCATTTTGTAGAATTAGCCCCATTTATGTTTTAAACGTTTGCAGACAAACCATCGATGTATGTAAAACACTACACAAGCAACACAATTTATAAGTGTTCTTTTTTTCATTCTCCATTTAATTTAAAATCGCAATTTTGCAAATAGTTGAAACTTATAAAGTTGATTTTGTAAACTGTCATATAGAATACAATTACGCAGGCTCACATAATCTAAATTGCAAAAAATCTGAAATCCTTGAAAATGTTGAATGGGTATTCCCACCATATGCAAGCATATATAGCATGCATCATCGTGCATGTAAACTAGGGGTGCAACTTGGGCCGGGCTCAACTTGATCCTCATTTGAAATAGTGTTAAAATTGCCCATTATAGAACCTGATCCCTATTTTTCAAGTTCAACCTGAACTTGAATTAAAAAGAACTTGAACCCAGGTTGAGCTAAACCATATGTGTATTAGAAATGAAAGAGTTACTATTATTTTTTTAAAATGTGAAACATATTTTTAAAAAATGGAAATTCCATTCCAGTATCCGAAGCAGATCACTGTTGTCTCCAAAAGCCCGATGTCGTTGCTCGTCTTCATTTAATCCTGCGAAATTTTGCCAACTAACCCCGAAAAATCCATATGCTTTCTATCTTCCTCGGAATCCATTTCTACCCCGAAAGATCGAGAAACACCCTCCCCACTTCAAAAAATTCTAGCAGAAAAATTCCTTTCTTCTTGTTCTTTTATTTATTTATTTTTAGAAATTTCGTGCCTTGATGTTTTCTCTTCGTCATGCATTCCCCACCGTGATCCTTTTTTTGTTTTTTCCCTAATATAAACCCCCCGTGATCTTCATGAAATATCAATTATAAGCTAAATGCATGTAGACATGGACCATTACAAGGAAACATTAATGCTAGGTGGAGTAGCGGTGCACTTTTGGCAGCCAATGCAGAAAAAAATGAGAGAGGCGCTCATTCCAATAGAAATTGTGGGGAGCTTCGTCAGTCATTTATAAATACATGATTGGGTCTGGAGATACAAAGTATACAAACCATATTAGAATGAGCATGTTTGACTTCCATCGATTGCATCAGAAAGTAAAAATTGCAAGGGGGTTGAGTGGAGTGGCACTCGGTATCTAACAGTGGAGGCACAAATAGCAATATTTTTACACACATTATCTCATAATGTCAGGAATCGAAGCATAGGAGGTTATTTCTGTCGTGTTGGTGAAACCGTCAGTCGACATTTTCATAGGTGCCTTTCGATTGTATTGAATCTTCATACAGAAGTGATTAAAGCTCCAACGTATACTACACATCCTTTAATAGAGGCAGACTCATTTGTGTTAATTTATTTTTAGGTTTGTGTCGCACCAGCCGTACATGTTACCCTCCTTTACAGTCATGTTTATCATACTAACGCATCATAACAACTTACATAGGGATGTATATGAGCTCTTGCTGGAACTCACATTTCTACAACACCACCACCAGGACTAAATTCAGCTTGGTAGAATAGATATAGGAGATTGACCCAAAATATTTTAGCCGCATGCAATTTCAACATTAGGTTCACATATATATATGCTAGTTGGGAGGGTTGAGCCCACGATAGTAAAGTTCTCCAAGCTGCAATAATGACTCTGAGGATTCATTTAAAGTTCTAACAGGTGCCACTTTAACCTTGTGTCTTAAAAATAAAAAATATCCATATGAGAGGACTATATTGCTGACCATATGTAATGGATTTTAACATGCAGACATACAGGGTCTTAATATCTAGTTGATTTGGGTTACCCATATTGTCCTTGCTTCATGGCACCGTATAAGGGTGTACGTTACCATTCGCAAGAGTATCAAAGGGGTCAAACACCAGAAAATTATTAGGAATTATTTAACTACAATCATGCAAAGTGGAGAGCCCATGTAGAGAGATTATCTGGTATATGGAAGGGCCATTTTTCAATATTGAAAAAGCTACAACATCCACACAATGATTATAGTAGCTTGTGCTATCCTACACAACTACGTGACAATTGTAGATAAATCGAAATTACCAAAGCAACTGCAATTACAAGTGGACGCTTCAATGAATTCAATCGGCATAGAGGAGGAGGTTGAAGAGCCAACCATGATTAAGGGTTTCTCAAATATAGTATTATAATCTTGGAAGGACTTCTGTGACGACATTGCCCAATAAATGTGAATTGATTATCATAGAGATGTGTAGCCAACATCATAGTCATAGCTCTCAACCCTAAGCATCATTTACTTGTATGTTTTTTATGCCTGTAGTTTATGATTTAGCTGGCTGAATACTTGTCATTTGATAAATCAAATGTTGATTTAGTAGAATGATGTTTCAATGAATGAATTGGTTTATTATTCCCATGTCTCATGCCTTCTATCCTTATTTTTACACTTCGTTATATGTGGTTGCTCTTATTAGTTATATCCCAATCATATGATTGTGCTACATCTTGATATTTTTAGTACTGTATAGATATAGGATCTATGGATCCAACATTGAGCAGATCCATGAGCAATGAGTCTCGTCAAGCTTCTAGAGATGGTACTGACAAAAAGTCTGAGCGATCTAATGAAGGAAACTTCTGATGGGCGGAAGAACATGATAGAAGGCTCATTAGGCTTCTAGTAGAGAATAGACAGTGTGGCTGCATATGTGGTGATAGCTTAGCTAAGGCTATAGCCATGCGAATTGCATCAAGACTGAACAATGAACTTAGCCACATTATTGAAGTTCCCCTTAAGTGGGAGCAAGTTCGAAACCGGTGGCGTCATTTCAAAGAGCTATATTAATATATGGTAAGAGTCCAAGATAAATCTGGAATGGGATGGGATGAGTCTCGCATGTGTTTGATGGGTCAAATGAACAATGGGCAGATCATATCGAGGTAGCCAATTAGATTTTTGCAATGTTTTATATGCTTTTGAGAATTTTATTTACTAAATACTTACCAATGTCTTTCATTAAATTTGACTTGTACAGTCTGATCCGAAGATAGCGGAACTCCATGATAAGCGTCAATTACACAGTTGGGAGGACTTAAATGAGATCTACAAGTCAGATGCACCAATCGGTGCCCGATCACCAGGATTTAGTAGGCTAGCATGTCGGAGATGCTCCATTATAGAAGAGGATCCGAGTGGCAAGGAAGGCATCGATTTTAAATCCGAGCCTCTGTTCACCGAAGAAGATGCCCTGACATCTTCGATGAGGACATCTGCACACTCACGACGACATCAGAATCTACGTAGGAGGCCGTCAGGTCCATTAGAGGAAGTGACTGATGCATTCAACAGTTTAGTGAGTCGGCAGCGGCCGCCTCCACAACCACCACCAACTGGGAAGCTCAGCGTTGACCCCCAACGATACACGGATGCTATGACACAGCTGTGGGAGCTCTCTCTCCCCAAGAGGGCACCAAAATGATCATTTACTTTGGTCAGCATCCAGAGAATGCAATAGATTTTCGAAGTATGCCCACTTTATAGATGCGAAGGCAGTTTGTGCAACATATTTTAGCAAATTTCTAGACCTATTTGATTATCGAAATTGTTGATCAATTATGTCATATTGTGTAGACTATTATAGCAATTTGTCTTTTTAATCTAACTTATCAACTTACTTGTTTTATTGATTAAGTTTATGTATAACATTATTTCATGGTATGCCATTAGGATGTCTTTTTCATTCATTTAGCTCTTTTTCATTCACAGGTCGCACCATTATGCCATGTTTCAATGTTGTCTACGTTGGACGTACACCTGGTATATATCATTCATGGTCGGCGGCCCATGCACAAGTAATTCGATATTCGGGAGTATGTTTCAAATCATTTTCTGATCGAGAGTCTGCCGTAGTTGCATACAAGAATTATTTTGACCAGCCGGATAAAAAAAGCAACCTCATGTTGTCATAAACATTTGTGATTATGCGAATTGTGATGGTGGAAATGATCTTAATATTATCATCTTGTGTGACTATAAGTCATGTGGTAAAAGTGTAATGTAGCAATAGCATATGCCATGTATGAAGGATCTATAAAATGGTCATGTAGATTTGTGACTTTAGTAAAGACTCTTGTTTACATTTGACTAATTTTAATCGATCCATATTTAGCTTTTTGCCATTTTTAATGATTTTATAGGATATAAAAAGTGAGTTGATTTAGATCTTCTCTTGGCAATAAGTAGAATAGTAGTCCTGTTTTGGAGACTGAAGATGTGCAATTTTTTTCGTTTTGCAATTTTGGATAAGTATTACAACCACATACATAAACATTAACATCCAACTATAGCAAAAATCTTATTATGTCAATCATAACAAAAGAAAATCATCCGAAATGCAAAAGTAACTATATAGTATAAAAATTATTAGACTTTTGATAATAATGTGTTATTTAAATGAGGTTTTTATTTAACATTTTGTGAAAATTTTATTTTAATAAAACTATTACTTTTTTATCCCCAATATATATCATTGAATATCTATTTAATTCAATAAAGTTATTAATTTGCAAATATTGTAAAAATCATTTTTAAAATATTATGAATAATACCAAATAAATATTTAAATAATAAGATTAGAAATAATCAATTGAATACATAATATCTTCATTAAAACAATCGTCATCTTAATAATCTAAATTTACGTAGGTCAAATAAACATATGTGCTATGAAAAATAATTTTATCATTATCATCATAGAAAATGTATTTGAAAATTCAAAAAATTTATTCATGAAGTCTTTTTTATTATTTCAATAAAATTTCTAATGCACGTTAGCATGCCTACAACAAAAATGACTTCCTAAATTATGCAATTAAGGTGCAATTTGGCTTAGATAAATTTTGTTCAAAATTAATTATGCTCTTATATTATTGGCAAAATCTTCTACTTTAACCTATTTTATGTTAAGTCTTTTTAAGCTTACCATATTCTATTTTTTAAAAATTAGTCATTTTTTATTTCAATTCCAAATTAATTATTTAAAAGAATTTTTATATTATATTTGAAAATTATAATTTTATTACAAATCTTACTTAAAACCAGTGTTGTCAGAACCGAACCGGTGGTTGAACTAGTAAAGGAACTGGTCTGGTTTGAACCTATTCGACCGGTTAAGCAAACCAGTGACGTCAGCATGACATATTTATGATGTCATAAATATTAAATTATTTTTAAATTTTAAGTAAAAATATTAATAAGTTAATCCTAATTTAACATCTATAATATGATTATAAGCCCTTTATAAGGTCATTTATACTTTAATTATAGAATTTGAAACTCAAATAATAGAATTTAATGAAATCTACCTTATCCAACAAAATCTAACAACATCTAACAGCATCTAACAGTATATAATGATATCTAACGGCATCTAACCAGATCTAACGACATCTAACAACATCTAACTTTTAATATCAATAAGTTAATCCTAATTTAACACATATAATATAATCTTCAGCTCTCTATAAGGTCATTTATACCTTAATTATAGAACTTAAAACCTAGATAATATGATTTAATGAAATTTATCTTAATCTAATAGCATCTAACGATATCTAACAGCATCTAATGACATTTAAAATGCACTCGAATTTTATGAAAAAAATAAAATATTAAAAACAAATTTTCAGATTACACATAAATCGTCCAAGGTACTAAGAAATTTACCTAAAATCTAATTTTCCTATTAATTACTCGTCGGTATAAAGATACATGTGATTATAATAATTCATATCTTATGAAAGATAATGTCAATTTAAAAATACAATATTATTAATTTAATTAATATTTTTATTAAATAAAAAATTTATTAAAAATTACATCATTTTGTAGTTATTTTATATCATTTTCGCTTTGTTTTAAGAGAAAAAATATTGAAATCGAGGTTTTGATGCAATATCTAGTGATATTTAAATTTTTTACATAAAAATTATATTTACATAATTTGGGAGATTCTATTAGATTATTGAAGAATTTTTATAAAATTATTTTGAATGCTCTAATGCTCTATACGCATTATTTTGAATGCGTATACATGAATTCAATGGTCCGCTGGACCACTAGAAATTTTTTTCCGCTTCTCCTCACATTCGCAAGGTCACTAATGGTTTCCGCATCGAAGTTGAAAAAGAAAAAACAAGAAAGGTGGATGATCGGCGAGCAAGCTGGCATAATAGTGGGTTTTCCGTTTTTGGTGTCACTCCTTAAGAGCTTGCTCCTTCCAATTTTGTGGCTACTAAGAGAAAATGGAGGAGGGCGGCTCTGCTGCTGTGCTACAATCGATTTGGGGGCAAAATGAAAAGGAGAATGGGCTACCTGCTGGTCGGCCAAAATAGAGGTTGTTGTTGTTTCACCTGCTAGTCACCGAAAATGGAGGTAGCTACTATTTTGCCTACTGCTATTTCGGTTGTTGATCTCGACGAGGAAGACGAGGCTCGCAGGCTGGGGCGGCAAGCGCACAGGCGGGCGTGTCGCGAGGAAGAGTAAGACGAGGCAGCATGGGCGGACGCAGACAATGACGAGGATGAAGACGCGGCCAGTGGCGGGTGCGACCAAAGACGGCGATGGTGGACTTCCCGGCAGACGGTGCGAGCGCATGCAACGACGGCGCCAGTGGGCGGACACGAGGAAGATGAGGCTTGAGGTGGGGGCGGCAGCGCATGGGTGGGCGTGTCGTGAGGAAGACGAGGCGGGCGTGTCGAACCGGTCAAACCTGGTTGGACTAGCCCTTCCGGTTCGACGGTTTGTGCGGTTTTTCTCAATTGAAACGAACTGCTAGTATTCGAACTGGATACGGGCCAGACGGTTCGGTCCAGTTTTAACAACACTACTTAAAACCTATAATTGAAAATAATGTAATTTTGACCTATATTTATTAAATCTACTAAATAATGGATAAATTAAATAAATTCTATATGTATTAAGAATATGCATATATCATAATATATTATTAATTCCCGTTAAAATTTTAGGAACCCACAGTCGTTGTGTGTTACGCGTCCGAGGCGTCCAGCCGTTGCGCCGTTCACAGCATGTTATAAAGGCTGACACCTGACAGTACAACAATATATGATGTCAACCACCAACCCTACTATCGCGTCGTCCCCATATTCCACGGTTTACCACGTTCCCACGCAAATGCAGATTACCAAACATCCCCCAAGTTATCTTCCTTCTCCTTTCCTTTACACCCCACCAAAATTTACTTACAATTGCATTGAAATCTTCACATAATTTCTTTGGTAGGAGGAAAAAACTCATGGCATAATTTGGAATTGCCTGTACCACTACTTTGATTAAGATCTCTTTTCCTCCGCATGAAAGTAATTTGTGCTGCCATCCTTGAACCTTCTTCCATATTCTTTCCTTTATAATTTGGAATACTTGCACTTTTGTCATCCCAAGGCAAATAAGTAAACTAAAATAGATTTAAATTTTCCTCCCTTGATCCCCGAACTGTCTCTCAACTTCTACCTTAGTGCAGTCCTTTGTGTTTTTGCTATAAAATAAAGCTATTTTTTCCATATTTACTTGCTGACTCGTACCTTCCCCATAGATTTTCGAATATACTTTAAATTCTCAATCTCTTCTCTTGTAGTTTTGGTAAACAAAAGTGCATCATCTGCAAAGAATAGGTGTGCTATCGTGGGTCCAAATTTGCTAATTTTAATGTCATAAATTTGTCTCTTTGCTTGGGCCTCCTTTAGAAATGCCAATAAACCTTCTATACATAATAGAAAAAGAAACGATGACAATGGATCACCTTGCTTGATTCCTCTACTTGCTTTGAAGATACCCGACTTGAAACCATTTATAATAACTTGATAAGTATGATAAGTCGCAAATTTTTCATATAATTTTATATTAAATTCTCACCATTAAATATAAAAATGTTAGTTAAATAGAGGTTTATTGTGAAATTTAGTAAAAATTATAGTTTCATAAAATCTTTAATTTTGCTATAAAATGGGTCATTTTGTAATATTTTTAAGATATAAAATATAAAGATAATTACACACACTAAGAGGAATTAAATATGCTAGAGAATTTTAATTTTGAAATATTTATTAGTCTGTTAACATAATCGAGCAAATTTATAGAATGATATAATTGGAATTAAAATTATATTACAAAATTAGGTCGTATAATTTTAAGATAGAATGAATTATTATAAAATAAAGGCTAAAAATTAAATTAAGAAGATTTATGATAATATAAAAATTAATTGACCAGAAATTAATGTTTAAATTCACATTTAAATGTTTTGTAGGTACATTGAACAACCATGCACCGCCTGAGCAAGGGACCAAGCTTGTTTCTGTGCTCCATCATCTTCCCCAATTCCTCTTCAATGGCCACTTGTGTGCCCCACATCTTCCCTCCATCCGACAGCTACCATGTCAAACGTAGGCAAGCTGACCATTAACCACCTCCATTCGAACAACTATAGCAACCCAATTTCAGACACCCAAACTAGCGGTGCTCCACAAGTTCCATCTTCCCCAATCCACCGGATGCCATAGTTCCAACCCACAAGCTTCACCGACCACGCACCCCCATCAAACCTATCCAAACTATGGATCGATAGCCTCCATCAGAGGGGAGGGGTGATTAGGTTCTTGAAAATTCTTTTCGTAATTAAAAGCTTAATCCTTTGTAAGTTTAATTCCCTTGATGAAACATGCTATGAGATAGAATGAGAGAATGCAAATAGAATATAAAATGCAAGCAATCAAACCGCACAAAAGACAATAATATATAATGGTTCGGGTAACCTTCCATACTCCACTCTTCTAAGAACACACATGTTGTGTTTTGGGTTCTACTATTATATATTCAATACAATCTAAAACATCCGTTCTCTTTTAGATTCTAGCTCTATGGGGCATATGCAATAATCATTTGTTGATGAGACCAACTCCAACTAACTATGTCTAATCCTTTTGTAAGACAAACTTAAACCAATCAAGCAAAACCTGTTAGTAAGACAAACTCAAACCAAATCTCTATTTTGCTTTTTCTTGAATTCAGTCTCCAACACCGATCCAAGGCAACAACACAAAATAAAATAGACAAAAGAGAATTTACACTTCACAATGTGTAATCAATCAGCTTCGGAAGCTTCTTGTTGTGTGAAGAATATAATCTTGTAAGCACACTTGAAGTAGTAGCCAAAAGTGTTTTAAGATACTTACAGATAACAAACACTACATACTCACATATAGGAGGTTGGATAATATAAAGATCATTAGATATTCGGATCCTAACCATGCAAGATGCCAAGATAGTCTTAGATCCACTTCGGGTTATATTTATCTTCTTACTGAAGGAGCTGTCTCTTAGAGGAGAGCTAAGCAGACACTCATTGCTCCTTCCACCATGACGGCTAAATTTATAGCATATTTTGAGGCATTCAATCAGGTCATATGACTGTGAAATTTTGTCACGAGACTACGAATTATGGATGGAATTAAAAGACCACTCAAGTTATTGTGCAATAATAACTCAGTAGTCTTATATCCCAATAACAACAAGAGCTCAACGAAGTTAAAGTTCATTAACCTCAAGTTTCTAATTGTTAAGGAAAGATTTTAGGAAAATTAAGCGTCTATAGGGCATATAGAAACAAACTCTATGATTGCGGATCTACTGACTAAGGGACTACCACCTAAGGTCTTTCATAAGTATACTGCTCACATGGGTGTTGTATCACTTGATAATACTCTGGTTTAGTGAGAGTTTGTATTTGTATTTCGTGCTTTTCTGATTGACATACATTTTATTTATTACAGTGTTGGATATTTTCTGCAGAAATAAAGTTTTCAGTATTTTGGTTATTTAATTTTTTAATTTTGGTTTAATCTTGCCAAATAAGTTGGACCAGTTAGAAATAGGCATGTTAGATCATATTACATATAATTTTGATGTTACGCATCCATACTTGATCTATGTCGTTTTGGTTATGTTTGATATATATGACCATGGATAGGTCATGTTACGATAAATGTGACAAAGACCTCTTTGATCCTATGTTAACATAATTAATTGATGAGATCGTTCAAAGATGATTTGGTTATGATCGCAGAAGTGAGTTCATAAGATTATATATATGATTATAAAATTATATGTAGTCCAAGTGGGAAATTGTTGGATTTTTGGACTTATATGTATAATAATTATATATACGCTATTATAAAATTGAAGCTCAAATTATAAAGTGATCTCATAAGGTTTAATGGGCATAAATCATCTAATAGAGTATGAGTCTCCTATGCATAGATTTTTTATTGCTTATTTTCTAATTTTTATTTTTATGATGGACTAAATTAGAAATTAGAAAGATTGGTACACTATATATACGATTGTGATCCCCAGGTTATGCATCTTTTTAGGATTTCTTTTCTAATATCGCATCTTTAGAAAAGATGAGTCACCTCCTCTAGAAAACCCTAGGGCATTAACTTGGAAAACCAAAACACCTCTAGATTCAACAATAATTACTCCAATGGATTCAGGTATGCTTCTGCTTATGATTTATTTTCCTTAGTAATTTAGCATGGAGGATCCTAGGGTGATTATGGATTTTATCAATAAGGTTTTCCCAACGTGAGCTGCTTCCATTTTTTTATCACAAGCACCCAGTAATTAGCAATGTTACCTAGCTACAACTGCATTCATCAACCTGCAATCAGCTAGCTAGTCTTCTTCTTCGGCATACCGAACAATGGCAACAGCACCAACCGGTCTAACTGCATCACTGAGCTAAGCCAATCATCATCCCAATCCATAGCAGCAAACCCAAACAATACTACCAGTAGGACCGACTCTCGTATCAGCTCTGGCAGCCCCTTCATCTTCATCACGTCCGGGCCGTCCGCCCCAAATAAAAAAGTAGAACTTAGAATCCCACATTGTTGGGATTGCTTTCCAAGGGGTGTCCCACAAGCTTATAAAAGGAGGGCTCATCAACCTCAACACACCAAAAACTCCTCCCTCTCATATGGTGAGACAACTCCTTGCACGACCTACTATCAAGTGAGTGGGGCCAAGCAATAAAATTCCCATGATGTAAAGATTTGTTCTTCATATCTATGTGATGTAATTTTATTTTTGCTTTGTAGTTCATTTTCAGTGTCTCGTAGTTGTCAATTTTGCATCTTGATTTTTAGATTAGTTTTACTGCTTTATCAAATGCTTTATTCCTGCTTTGTATTGTTAAACTAAATTTCTTAAAGTAGATTTGATTTAGTTGTTGTTAATTAATTGCAATTTCTCCTCTCCTTTTTCCTTCAGCTCTCTCTTTCTCTCTCCTTCTAATTTCTCTCTCTTTTCTCCCCTCTTTATTTGCTTTCTCTCTCCTCTCTTTCTTTCTAATTCCTTTCCCCTTCTCTCTCCCTGTTTAATTTCTTCTCCTTTCTCTCTATTTTCTTTCTTCTCTAGCTTCTTACTCTCTTCATCTCTTCTTTCTCTCTCTACATTCTCTCTCGCTTCCCTTCTCTCTTCATTATTTCTTTCTTCTCTTTACCTTCTTCTCTCTACTCTCTCTCTCTCTCTCTCTCTCTCTCCTCTCAACTCTTCTTAAATAATTCAAAAACTTTATTACCTTTCTGTGGATTTGACCCAACTCACTATTATTCTACGCTTTCTCACGTATAGTGTTAGCTTTAATGTGTTTCACTTAATTTTAATTAAATTGGTGATCATAGTACTCTTAACGATAAGCACTTGGTTACATCAAAGTAATTGTGGATAAGCATGATAATATCAATTCTATCCAAAGTTCATATAATCCCAACTTTCTCATAGCTTGATAGATAAAATTTCACTCCACTCTATGGTATGCTTTTGCCATGTTCAGTTTAATGGCCACCTCCTCTGTGTGCCCTATTTTTCTCCTTTTTAGCGTGTGGAGAGCTTCATAAGTAATTAACATATTGTCTGTTATGAGCCTTCTAGGGATAGAAGCATTTTGATTTGTTGAGATGATCTTTAGAAGATCAGTCTTTAGCCCGTTCACCCATATTTTTACAAAAATTTTATATGACACATTGCACAAGTTGATATGACAAAATTGCTTACAGCTAATTTTTTTTTCAAGATCAAAACAATACTCGTTTGATTTATTTCTTTCATCATTTCCCATCTTGCCATGAAATTATTAGTCTACATAAAATTCTTGCAAGCCATGAAGATATCATCTCATAGTAGTGACCAATATTGTTGATAGAAGCCAGTTGGCTAGCCATAGGAAGGTCCAGATGCCTTCCATGGGGCCATTTCTTTTAGTGCTTTGAATGCTTCATGCTTACTAAGAGGAGCAATAAATGTTTTGTTGTCTTCTGCAGTTATACATTGCTGTAAATTTTTTGTGATTTATTTGTGACTAATCTTTATTTGTGGAAATTTGTGACTAATCTTATATGCAATTTAAGTATACGTTTTTCTTTGTAATAAAGACTTAGAATGCTCCCAAAAATGATCTCTCTCTCTTTCTTTTTTTTTTTTTTTTTTTTTTTTGTAGTAGATTGCAGTTGTTCCTCTCAACGGATTGAATAATCAATTCTATCTTTGTTTCGAGATTGAAATAGATGGTCAATGCATGCGTTCGTTGGTTTCAATGCAGAAGTGTGAAACCTTTGTTTCCTTTGTCAGGCCCACTGAGAATGAGTAGTCCGTGAGTACGAACACGCAGTACGTACGGATTAGCATTGAAGTCCTGTCCCTATCCGAGAAAGGTCTTCGTTGAGAAAATAAATTCTAAAATAGAATATTATTGCTTAGTCAAATGCCACAGAAAATATTGCAAATCTCGGCTTATGAACATGTCTGCAAGGATGAGCCGACACTACAAGTCTAACAACCAAACGCCCCGGCGATCTTTTTTTTAACATATACGGTGACATTTGATATTACATTTAAGTACTTTTGATAACCTTTACACAATAAAAAATCTTTTTTATAAATACGTTTGTTCAGGAGAAAATATGTAAAGGGAATTGTAAAATCATCAGCGGCAACTAGCAGGAATCGAACTATGCTAATAAATTCTAAAATAGAATATTATTGCTTAGTCAAATGCTATAGAAAATATTGCACACCCTGGCTTATGAACATGTATGCAAGGATGAGCCGACACTACATGTGTAACAACCAAACACCCGACGATCTTTTTTTTTTTTTTTAACATACAAGTACTTTTTATGACCTTCATGCAATAAAAAAAACTTTTTATAAATGCCTTTGTTCAAGAGGAAATATGTAAAGGGAATTGTAAAATCGTCGCCGGCAACTGGCAGGAATGGAACTGCGCTGGCAAAAAAAATAGGCCACAACCTCAGTGGCCCGGCAATCCATGTTTTGTGTTGCATCTATCCACCATCTAATTGTGATTTCCATTATTTCCGAGTACAAATGTCCCGAAAATATTAATGCATATTAAAAACCAAGAACATATATACTCGAGCTTTTGCTTTCCTGGTCACAGCCCATTTCTTGTTTTGAAAATCTAGGTAAACTATCATCTAATTCAGAGCCTCTTTAGCCAAAAGAAAACACAGCCTCGTACAAATCCTTAATTTCAACGTTTTAAGAAATTTCGCAGGTTTTAGCTAGGATACAACCAAAGGGTGTTTACTTTGCACAAACAAGCCCTACATATATCTCCAATATCGTATTAAGCATTACTCTTGTTCTTTATAAAATTTGCCACCACCCTATATTCAGATAAGCGGTCTTTTATTATTATTATTATTATTATTATTATTATTATTTTGACAATGTTCTTGCTTATATTTTGCAGGTGGTTGAATCGTAGAATGTAGCTAATCTTTTGGTCTTTCGGTCATATATGGATTATTTAATTACAAATACTTGGTTGTTTTATAAAAGTAACGCCATTTGGTTAAACGTAGCCAATTCTACGTAAATACGGTAAAAAAGAATAATATTCAATAAATTTATCGAAAATTTACTCAAATAATAATAAAACTTTGACTGCAATTAGCACGTGACTTAGATTCCATTGTATCATTTAATGAAATGGGTCCTTCATGAGCATTACTCATTAGAAATTCAAACGAGGAGGTATGTTGTCTAGTGGGCCATCTTGCAAAGAATAATTGGACGGTTCATAACAACTTCCTCTAGGCCCAAAGAAAATGCTCGTTGAATTTTACGGTTACATTGACTCAAAAACCCTCACTCTTTTCCCGTTTGATGAAAAGGATTGAATTCTAGCTTACGTTCTTCCATGAATAACCTCACCTTCTTTTCCTCCCCCATTAATGATATGAGGGGCATGTGTTGAATTTTTTGAATTTGAATGCGTATGTTGATGAATTCAAATGTTACGTGTTGCGGTTGTAGCACTTGTAAAGAAATGCAAATCAATGGTGTGTGTGTGTACACCCGCCTTCTGTATTTTATATATTTTTATTTCCATTTTTATGCAGGCCTACATGTATTAATTTTCATCATTTTTAGATTTTTATGTATACTATTTTATAAAATTGTAAAAAGAAAAAAATTTCACCCATCTTACACTCCCTCGTACATGAAAAGTTGTAATTTTTAATTTTTTAAATGTTATAAATAAAAATAAAATTTTTAGCTAAGAACTAAAAACACGTGAGCTCACGCAAAAATGAAAAAGTAAAAATATAATATATACCAATCGTTGTTTAGTTAAGTAAAAACTGGTGTACATGATTATTCTTCTGCACATATAATATAGAAATTCATTTGGTTCGACTGACAACATATTTGATGATCCTAAAAATTAAGTTAAAACATATAAGCCTTATTTTCCCACATGTAATTTGAAACTTCAAAGTTTTGTTATGCGAATATCTACCGGTAGAGCTAATTTGCAATTACGAAAAGTTACATAATCCATTTTGCAAAAACTCCTTCAAAAAGCAACTACATGTGTTCCAAAGATAGCACGATTGCATTCATTAATAACATATTGGAAAGTTTTAATACAGTAGTCGTGTACAGCGGAAAATTAAAAAATTTTAGTACGGAAACTTTATAGTGCAAACAAACACATCCCTAAATATTTTCAAAGGGGTATTCTTCTATGCAAACTCATTTATTTTTACAACCAGAAAATTTACTTCATTATTGTATTTAGCATAATTTACGGTGGAAAGTGATCCTATTAGCCCGGACTAAGCAAATGTTTCGCTTAGCCTGTCTAAAAAAATTTTTGACAACAATTTTTTTATGTACATATATATGCAGATGTTTAAAAATCTCAATAAATATATATATCTAAAATGGTAAAACTTTGATTATATGTTAAATATACATAGATAAATAAGCATATTAAGAAAAAATTTAAAAAGTATCATAAATAGATTTTTTAAGATAATCTAAGTGAAACATTTGCTTAGCAGGTGCTAACAAGATTATTCCTCATTTGTATTATCATCGAGCCCTTTCATTTGTCTAATATAATTGTGTACAAGTCTCGTATACAAATGTATAAAATCAACATGATAAAATAGTTTAGTATTAAATATTAATTTTAAAATTATATTTTAAAACCTAAACCATCTAAAATATAATTTTTATATAAATAAATAATTATATAAAGTATTACTATATTCTAATGCATATATAAATAGATCATCTAAAATATGATTCTTATGTAGGTAAATAATTCTATAAAATATTACTATATTCTAATGTATATATAAATGAATCAAAATACCTTTTATAATTTATATATGAATATATATACATAGGCAAATGTGGCTTGTGTACATTTTTGTTTTTGATGAAACTTGGTCTTTACTAAACAAAGGAAGCTAAATACAACAAATAAAGTGAATTTCATATAAGTCATCAATATATTAAAAATAAAAGAGTTATTTTCATTTAAAAAAGATTTACATGGAAATCCTTTTATATAACTTAGATACAAAGAAGTGGAGTCCAATGTAATCAGGTTATATTGAAGTAGAATCACGTAACCCTTTTAAAATTTAAGATTTTAATCCTTGATGGAAAATATAATTCAGTTATTATATTTAACATCATTTATTTATCTAGAAAATTAAGTTTCATCCTAATTAAATATGTTTATAAGCCACATTTGTTGAATGCACATATTCATGTGTAAGTTATGAAAAAGCTTAGATTTATTTACACATGTATTAAAATATAATAGTACTTATAAAATTATTTATTCACATGAAAATGATATTCAGAAACTTTAGACGTTGAAAATACAATTTTATGGTGGATATTTAACATTAAACTATTTTATTAGGTTAATTTTCAAGAGGGCCCCATCAATGATGCAATAAAAGGGTTTTCAAGATGCTATAAACGTGTTAAATATAATAAATTATGTGGATTTTCCATCAAAAATCAAGATATTAAAAATGAATAAGGTTATATAGCAAAGGGTTTTCATAGAAGTGAGAACGATTTTGGACTATACCTATATGAAACTCTCTTTTATATGACCCTATCCATTTTATTTCCTTACAGATTGATAGGTAATTCACTCTATCTATAATATTTATCGCCATTTATATTATTATAGAAATTATTTTATTTGTATAATATCAGTATATATATAGACTTTATCTATAAATGCATGAAACTAATCTAATAAAATAGTTCGATTATTGGTATCAATTTTAAAATTGTATTTTTAAAATATAAACCATGTGAGATACAACTCTTATGTGGAGAAATGATTCTATAAAGCATTGTTACATTATGATACATATATAAATTAATCTAAACACTTTTCATAATTTACACATGAATATATATAAGCAAATGCTATTCTTGGTATATAAATTTCTTAACCAAATAAACATCTCAATCAAGCTGTGTTCTGCTTTTTGACTAGCTTGTCTTCCCATACGATGTCGTAATAAATTATCTTCAGTGGCAAAGAAGTCATTTGATTCGTCCAAAATTCTACCTATAAACTTTATGACTGTATATATGGGGAAGACTTTCATTGAAATATATAAAGGGCGGTTACGTAGAAACGATTCCATGAAACCCTCAAATTTTAAATTTTTGATGTTTAATAAAAAAAAAATTTCAATTCATTTATTATATTTAACATCATTTGCTTATTTATGATAACAAGTTTGAGCACTGATCTTTTCAGACCGGTCGGAATTTTTATTTTTTATTTTTGAAAATAATTTTATAAACTTGTTAATCTAGTTATATTTAATTTATAAACCAAGTTTTATCATTTTTGGATAT
>JAXCLR010000001.1:44990281-45012335 GCA_035584095.1 Annona squamosa | reverse complement strand
AATGATAAAACTTGGTTTATAAATTAAATATAACTAGATTAACAAGTTTATAAAATTATTTTCAAAAAATAAATAAATAAATAAATATTTTCCGACCAGTCGGAAAAGATCATTCGTCAACAAGTTTTATCCAAATCCAATTCGTGGATAGGTTATATTTCCTCAAAAATAAGTATATTCATGTGTAAATAAGGAAAAATGTTTAGCTCCATTCACATATATATTGGAATGTGGTAATACTTTATATAATTATTTATTCATGTAATAATGATATTTATATGGTTTAGAAGTTGAAAATACTGCTTAAAATTAATATTTAGCATAAAATAATTTTATTACGTCAATTTTGCATGTTTATAGATGGGGACAAACGAAATGTTTCCATAATAATGTAAGTAATGCTAAACATAATAGATGAAGCTGATTTTCCATTAAATGTTGAAAATGAAAAAAGTTACATAAAAACGGATTTTCATACAAGCATCCCAGGCCAGCTTTCTCTGCTTTGAAAAGCTGTCCCACCTTCTTTGAAGTTCCTACCACGACAAGTCACAACCCTAAATCTGGAAGAAGAATATAAAGGCCCAAGAAAAGAGTCACAGTCTATGTGCTTGATATCAACTATCAATAGTTAAGAAAGTGACATCCTGCGAGTGAAATTCAACATGTGTGCCGCCAATGTAGAAAGCAACAATGAAATTCAACATGTCTGACATCAATGTAGAAAGCAACAACCCCTATTTCAGCACCCCACACGTCCATATATTACTTACGTCGGGAGACTCCTAAAAATCTACCTTTCTAATTCATATAGAGAAAGAGACTGGACTCTTCTGATTTCAAATTCAATCTTGCTAAAAACACAGGAGGAGGAGGAGAGATTGACCATCAAATATAGCAGATGACTATCTCTGAAAATAAATTGTAATAAATTTTAGGGTGGTAAATTTATTGTGGCAAACGGTTTTAAGGTAAGGAATGATAACTCAATGCAAGTTGTTAATTTTTTATTTAATGATATTTTTTGTTAAAGTATTCTCTAGTATTTATTTATTTAAAATTTAAAAATTGGTTGGATTAGGAACTTATATATTCTAAAAAGTAATGCCAAATGACTGAGTTCGAAGGCTGCCATCTACACGTGTATACCATTTATCCTCCTAGTAATGGGGGTATTTGCAGTTGTCACCTGAATGTGTGGAAGTATTTATAAAAATGTCCCTCCAAAGTAAAGATTGTGAAAGGGTCTGGTTTGTAATATCCAATGTCACAGTGTATATAATACCAACAAAACAATCAAAATCATTTCAAAGCAAATTTGATCACATCCAATTACAGCTCATACACACCAATCGACAGCTATCATATATATTTACAACTCATATCAATCTTCTTATTATGTCACACACATTAGGTAATATGAGTTCAACACCTTCTAATTTTGATGTGGTTGCAATGACTATGTCTCTTCAGAAACTCCAAGGCAGTTAAGGTTTTACAGCCTCTCAGGAGTTTATTTCAAACTAAAGCCTTGAGATTGAGTCCATACTAGCCTATTTCATGAGTATGAAAAAAGAAGGCAGAAGTGCTTAATGCGTTCTGTTTATTAGTGAAAATGCATTAGAATTTGGGTTGAAGAATCCATTCAAAAAGACAAAATTTTGCAGGTTTTCATGCTAGAATCTAATGCGGCCCATGATAGATAATACTTGTACAATAAGTTTGGGCTAACTTGGTGAATCAGTCTTTCCCATAGTACTTATATGTAATATTCTGTAAGCATCGCAAGCCCCACTGCCACTACCACTGTCTTCAATATCTTTCTAGCTGTTCTCAATTGGTAGTAGCTTGGGACTTGATTAGGCAATTTTTGTAATGCCCAGCTCCAGCTGCCAATGAGGGTGAAGCAGCTTTTCTTAATGGAAGAAATTTCTAATTCAATTCATGCGGCTAGCTATGGTATGTTTGTCTTCTATACCAAGAACAATGTCTCTTTTAAATGCATTGTTATTTACATGGTTAGATCTACACCCATTGAGCAAGAATTGAAAAAATGTGTACTTTGTTGTAAGATAAAAATAAAATAAAATTGCAAGAAAGCCAACCGCCCAAAATTAAAAGACAGGCCATGCATCGCTCCTTTGGAACCGATAGGGAGCATTCGAAGGAATAGATTCGTTGAATATCTTAATGAGTTAACTTATTAGATTGAAGCGGTTAATTATGTTTAAAATATATATAATCATTGCAAAATAAAATTTTGATTGATCGTAAAATTAAGTCACGTACAGAGAAAAAAATTCATTTTAATAAATTTTATTTTGAGGCCCCTTAAACTTTTTTATCAACGTAATAGTTAAAATAATAATTCAAACATAATAAACGTCTTATTCTCATAAATTAATCCGAGGCAACAATTCAAGCCAACATCATTTGGTTCCTCATACTATAATTTCTCCTTGCTGTTGGTGGGTGGTGGTGTTGGGGAGATGGGGGAGTGATTTTATAATATATAAGGAAATAATCTTAAAACCAGTTCAACCAACGTAGTTCTTGGCCGGAGTTTAAATTCGAACCATCAACCTCAAGTTAGTTTTAAAGCTTTTTTTTTTTGGGTGGTGTGGGGGCGAGAGAGAGAGAGAGAGAGAGAGAAGTTAGTATTAAACTATTACCAACCATTTTTAGGCATTCTATGCATATGGGTACGGGCTCACAGTCGTAAGTATTGCTGACCATACGACCAGCAGCGAATGGCTTCTCAACAATTCTTTGCTGATGCTCTAGTGCCTTGAAACTCTTGTTAAAACGGTTTTTAAACCAATTAGAATGGATTTGGACTTCATCATTACGGTAGGCCATCAAGCTAAACCTTATCATATATCTAACAGGGAAAAAATTTTGAGTTTATGACCTCATAAAATTGGGCTGTGAAAGTAAAAAAATTAAAACAAAAAACAACACGATCCGTTTATGCAACTGGCGTTTAAGAAACGTTGTCATGCATGCGGATGGCATTCAAGACCATGCTATCAGAGCAAATCGCTAGGTTTGAGCTCCAAACCGTATCAACCACGCATACAACGAGGGGCAGATGATGGCTGGTGCTGCAGAGCACGACACGAATTTCAACCAACACCTATTTGCTCGAGTGGCAAAGAGCTCGGTTGGTTCCTCTTAAGCAAGGTTTTGAATTCAAGTATTGTGAATAGAAAACACCGATCCGGCTTGACCTTAGAAATCCCAGGTCATTATATAACTGGAAAAAAAAATCATTTCACTGAATAAATCTAGTGGCCAGCCAAGAGGATCATCATCATTTATGGGGGAGAAATAATAGAAACCTAGAGGATCATCATCATCATCATTAATGAGAGAGAAAATACAATACTACAGCCGCGAATTTGAATGGAATGGAGCATCCGTCTTCTTGATCTCCTCAATTGATTAACTCAAATTGCCAACCACCACCCCTCGACCTCCCATTTCTCTCACAATTAATTTCATCATCCACATTCCTTCCTTCTCTGCCTAATCTTCCTCTACACAGCAACAAGCATTACACGTGGGCCCTTTACATAAAAACCAAGATCGGCCAATCCAACCATTTACTCCCTCCCTCCACATATTCCAATTTCCAATAACAGAGCAGCAAAGCTCTCAGCCTCGCATACCTCCTCTGCTGTTGTTGCTGCTGATCCCTTCACAAAGACTGCTGATATGACTGATGATAGACTTGAGGTCTCCTTCCGACCCAACCTACCCTGCTTCTGGGCCGGAGGAGGCAATTATAGGCAAACCACTGCCCCCATTGCAAGGCCTTGATTGTGGGTGGTTCCCTCCTTCCGGTTGATGTTTCCGCATTCGAGCTTTGTCCAGCCTTGCACGCCGGACTGCCTCTTGGATGTGCCGATCATGATCCTTGAGCATTTGATCAACATTGCCTGACTGGCGTATCAGGGGACCAGAGTAGTGGATCTTGTTGCCCTTGGGCCCATATCCCAGCTGTGCAAACAAAAACCATTGCCAAGCAGGTGAGGCGGGCCAACCAGAAGTGACTAGCAACTCTAATGCACACTAGACAAAAAAATGCAAATCTAATCAAGGGTGTAACTTGAATAGGGTACCCATGATCACCCACCAAACCAACCTTAAATAGAGTAAGGTAGGGTAGAAAATTTTACCTATGAATACAGGTAAGGTAGAAATTATCACCCAACCCCCTCAATAGGGTACGGGGAGGGAACCGACCCGGATGAATACTCACATGGTTACCTTAATATGTAAATAATTATAAACATGTGTATATAAATAAATACATAATAGTTTCTATCCCCCATTCACTAATAAATTATTGTTAGTTTGATTTTCTAATTCATTTTTTTATAAATTGTATAAGGTTCGAATTTGTAATGACGGATGATCATAACATGAATGTGGATGATGATGTTAATGTGATTATTATATAGATAATGAGGTTACAAATAATGTAGAAATAGATATAAACAACAACAAAATGAAATTAATTATAAACTATAAAGTCTAAAATATAAATGAGTATTGCTATATACTATTTAAAACAACATAAAAATATTTTTTCACATGTCGTCGTTAGTTATTGTAGGAATTGATTTGGAACCAAAACCGTAATCGAACTTATAAGTAATGGAAAGAGTAGGGTATAGTAGGAACAGATCCTGTGGGTATGGATACCATAAACAACTACTCGAACTGAACAGACCCGAGTTGCACCCTAACTCTCATGCACAAAAGAATCTGTGCGCCTATGAATAAAGATGCACATAATAATGAGTTTCGCATCTGTTTCTTTTGCATGACGATTTGAAGGTGGGTTAAAACTAAGTTTTACCAAGTAAGAACTAGCAAGAACATGTAACGATTGCAGAATCAGGGGACAAGTTGGTGATGGATAGAAGCAATGAAACTCCAACATTATTACGATAAACATTGCAACTGGCCAAAAATCCAATTACAGATGACATGGCATACTCAAGAAATCTTTTTACTAGTTCGACAGCTTGATCATGATAATGCAAGAAATAAGGTCGACCATAGTTTAGCACCATAAATTTCAAAATATGAACTTTCACTAGGTCTGTAAGCATTCTATCAAATACAAGACTTATTACTATTTTATATATTTATTTATTATTGTTATTGTTATTATTATTATTATTATTATTATTCTTTTGCATGTGCAAATGTGATTAGAAATGAAAAGCTGAGAAGAGAATCTGACAGCAATTACTTACAGAAACTGGATCCTTGTGCCCTATCCTTCCATCTTCTTTTGCATGAGGCGATGGATCACGCCTCCTTGGGGGTTCTAGGCCCTCAGTCCCATACGCCTGTGACCTTCCAGCTGTACTTGAAGCATCTACCTGAGGAGGACCACTCTTTTCCCTTTGATCATCCAACCTCCTCCTAGCCGCTACTAAACCAGAAAAGGCTGATAGGTCGGCTCCAGCTAAAACCTTTGCTACACCATCCTCATTTTTCTGTGCCTTTGCCCATGCTCCCCGGTGAACTAATGGCCCTGAATGTGAGGCTCTGCTAGGAAAATTCATTTGAGAAGCTTCATTTGCCTCTTCCAACGCATGAGATTGCCTAGGTGGATCAATTGGAAAGCCAGAGGCAACTTCCTCATGGGGATTGAACTTCTCACTACGGCTCTTGGAATTTGAATGACCGTGCCTTTTCTGCAATCATATCAAGCACATAAGGGAGAGAATTACAAGAAATAACACTGAGAAGCAAGACTTCATTTCACACATTGGCAATGAGTTGGTTGCACAACCAATCCGGATCCCCAGCGTTTTAGAACAATAGGTTAAGGCAAGGGCCTAATTTAGGTGAGATAATTAATTAGAGTCCAACTAACCTGCAGTGATGAGGCCAACTCAGCATTGGCATCGGGCGCTGGGATTGCTCTAGATTCTCTTCGTACTTTCCTTTCTTGATCATTCCTCTGCAACTTGCCTCCTAGAGCAGCTTGCCTGTCATTGTCAGAAAAGTATCACAATAACTAGGAGGCCTTGATAATTTGAAACATTACAATTAACTATGAAGATATTTGATAACATTGGTGACGGTCATTTGCTCTCACATTTTTCAGAAGTAGATTCAGAAAGGGAGAGGATCTGATAAGTCTTATTGTTCATCTCAAGGAACTAAAATGAAAAAGAAAGGCACAGAAGTGAAGAGAAATGCAACAATTAATTGTCCTGAAAATCGGTCAGTAATACTTTGCTGTGATCAAAAGGGGATATGGACCGAACAGCTTACTCATAGAACATAGTAAATGCACATCTAGGGCTGTTGCATTTAGTCATAATTGATCAAAGGATGAGACGATGCAGCTGGACCATCTTCCTAGCATGCAATATTGCCAGGGAATGAGGAAAATGATGCTTATTTGTTGCTTTACTGGTGCTCTTCACCGACTGTTTTCCTATGATTAGTTTTATTCCCCCTACTTTTCCTTGCAATGACAAAAGCAGTTTTTGACTTAAACTTGTAACCAGAAAGGCCTAAGCCTTGCCTTGACTTAACTTGATCAATCTCAAACTCCCAATTAATGGATCAAACAACATCTAGTCATACTTGACCATTTCACCGTATTCCTAACTGCTATCCTTCCTGCTCCAAAATAAATTTGGAGCCAAATGATGACTCCTGATACTCACTCGGACAATGAGACTGACAATTCCCCATTATTTTTTTAAGACACTGCGATGTTGTAATATCCTCTTGAGAACAAAACTGTCATACTGCAGTTGATCTTATCATGTGCAAGCATTTTATTGAGAAAAGTACCTTCTGGCTTCTTCGTCGCGCATTTTGGCATCAAATTCTTTGCTTGGAGGATACTTGGGCAAACTTGAAGGGTCGCAAGCAAGTGGTTTTGTTGTAAAGAACTGAAAGATAAAACAAGTGGAATGTTAGATGGAATAAAGATTAACAATTATCACGGCAGATACTTGAAAAAGTCAACAGAATCTTTTTAAGAAAATTTATTGCATGCAAGTTATTACTAGCAAGAAAACAGAAGGTAGCAACAACTCCAACATACAGATGATTACCAAGCTAATACGCTATTATTATATCATAAGGTCATACAAAATGGTATTAGCTGCGTTACAAGAGATCTAGCTTCAATAAAGTTCCTGCCAAATTTTGCATTACTAGATTCTAAGAAAAAAACAAAATAGGTCAAGAATTTCAACAAAGATGTATACAGCTGTTTAAAGAATAAATGCTTGAATGGAAAAGAATAAGGTTAAAAACAACATTAGCTGCTAGTTATTCGCAAGTCCGAAAAAGTATCTAACAAGAATGTAGAGAACGGTTTTGTATTTGAAAAGAACTTTCAAGGCTGGACACCAAAGTTCAGTTAATTAAATAAAAATGCACACCTCACTGTTTAGAGCAGCAACAGCAGTTCCACGATCAGCTGGATCTACAGAGAGAAGTACTTCTAAAAGTTCTAAAGCTGGAGGAGGGAAGTCTTTGAAAGTTTCCCCAACACAGCGTCTATAAGGGTGCTGGGGTTTGAAAATGGTTGCATGTGGCAACTTTGATTTCCTCCAATACTCCTCCGATGGTGAACCACAAAGCTTGAAAATTTTGTGCAACTGCTCCACCTGAATAACAAAAAATATACAACTATACTCATGATCCATTATAAATGAATAGAACAAAATTGAAATTATTTATCTCTCAGAAAACTGAATCAAAAAGATTCAAATCATAATGTCCAAATACTCTCTAAGACTCCCAATTGATTATTATTTGAAAGACGCACGCTCCAGAAGGCTAACAGCTAACACAGATGTCGCTGTTGTAAAAGAATATGACCGTCACAATACCATCTACATTTATGGTTAAAGCAGAGCTTTGCAACCTTCTGTTGGCTTCAAAATTCAAACTCTCAGAAGCCAAACATACTGCCAGCCTATCATTTGATGGAACTCAGGGCATGATATGCTGTTGCCAGTCCACACAGCTTTTGATCAGTACTTACCATCATCGCATAGGATATATGTATGCAAGTGAGATATTGCGAGAAGAAACTAAAGCAATGATTGCCTCACCTAAAATAAGATGACTAGCATATGGGGCTAGCCAGATAACCTCAAGAAACAAGGATGCAGTAAATTGATATGTAGTTAGCATACAAATAGGACAATCTTTCCATGCCAATAATCTAGAGTACAACCAAATGCACCATGGACAAAAACAAATTACAGGAACTAATCACCATGGTTAAATTTGTTATTGTCTGATGAAATATGGATAAACCTCAGCCTACGCTCTCCTCTACAGGTCCTCTAAAGTTTCTAGAAGACATTATGCCCAACAATATCAGCAACAACATTTGTAAGGATCCAATATTTTCAATAGAGTTGTGATTCGGTGCACCTGGGTGCATTGAAACTTAAGTACACCCAGATGCAAAACCCATTTTTTAAATTTTTTTATTTTTTTTATATAACTGCTAATTTAGGTGTATTTAATTTATAGGTCAAATTTTATTATTTATATGTATATTTTTTTATTTTTAAAAATAGGAGTATCTTGGTCAAGTAAAATGACTAAAACCCCTTTGTGTTTTTAAAGATTAAAAATATATATACACATCTTCAAAAATGATAGAACTTAATACATATGTTAAATACACCTAAGTTAGTAATTTTATAAAAAAAAATTCCAAAAAAAATTTTTTAATCGGTTTTGCACCTGAGTGCACTTAAGTTTTAATGCACCTAGGTGCATTACTCTTTTCAATATACACTTTTGATCCAAGCAAGACAGAACAAATGGTAGAATGCTTCAAGAATTTTATATGACCAACGAGTTCCAATTAAATTAAAAAGAAAATTTTATAAGACAGCAATTAAACCAGTAATACTATATGGGGCAGAATGTTAGGCAATTTAAGAACAATGTATACATAGAATGAATATAGCACAAATGAGAATGTTAAGATGGATGAGTGGTAAAACATAAAAAGACAAAATTAGAAATGCAGTAATCTATGAAGATCTAAGGCGAAGCCAATATGTAATCAAATGAGGAAAAGCAGACTAAGGTGGTTTAGGCCTGTTAAACAAAGGCCTAAAATGACACCAGTTAACAGAGTTGAGTTTCAAATAAAAGGCACTAAGAGAACAAGAGGAAGACTCAAAAAAAAAAAAGTGAATAAGAAGACTCAAAAAAAAAAAAAAAAAATGAATAAAGTAATTGAACAAGATATGAAGATGTCAGATATTACTGAAGCATAGTTGATGATCACAAAGAATGATGAAATAAGATCCATTCAATTGACCCCAAATGGGTGGAAAACAGCTTAAGATGATGATAATAATGGCATTTGATCAAAGGGCGAAGCACACCTAACAAGCTTTTAACTATTCAGACCTAAACTGCATCCATTAACATAAACACCCGTAATGCTGCTAATTAGATTAGTTTGACAAACTGTTTGCCCCAAATTCGGCTACAACAAAAATTAATGTTGTAGCATGTTACAACCCTTTAAAATTTTCAATGTAGCCTGTAGGTAGAAATGAGACAGATCAACCCAACAGCCATCAGCCATCAGATCTGGCCAAGGATTACAAGATTCTAATTCAAATATGTAGGCCACATAGAGCAGATGCAGATCTGCATAGGTATGGGGAAACTTAACCAAAAATCAACTGTTGTCAGAGCTACAAGCATTCAATTCAGCCTTAACTATAAAACCAAGAACTAGTGGAGAAATTAGTAGATTACTGTTAGAGTCCAGTAGGAGAAAAAGTCAGTACCTCTCATTGTTATAGGAAACAGAAGGCAAAACTGTGATTAGTCAAAGGATGCAGTCATTGTCAAGAAAGACATGTAATGATATGAAGGTTTCTAGAATAGTAATGCAAGTGAAAATTTCTATTTGGTCTGATAAGGAGGCAAAGACAACAGGTAGACATTTCCATCTATTATCATTACAAGACCTGAGGAACAATGCAAATTATATCAATGTCATGAAAGCTCATGATGCATGATACCAGCACATCTTTATGAGATCCAGGTAAAGTGCCGATGAAATATTCTTGAGGCATGGTGGAACCTCTTCCACTGAACTGGTAACTCAATGAGTGCGATGCTTGGTTTCCCATTACAATTACAAGACCTATCCCCGGAATGCAAATTATATCTATGTCGTGAAAGCTCATGACAAGACACCAGAGCACTTTTAAGAAATCCAGGTAAAATACCAAGGAAATATCCTTTATGCCCAGTGGAATATCCTGGCCTGTTCCAGTGAACAGGTAATTGCAACACTTAGTTCCTTGTGCCGAAAATGGAAAACCAAAGCACACTAATGACTTGGGCCTAGCACCAAAACATAACCAAAATGTTTAACGAGTTAGGACCAGATTACCCCTGACCTGATCAATGCACCCATTTTCTGAAACAAAACAGATAATAGAAGAACAAGGGGAAAAAAAAAAGGAAAACCCTAAAGAATATATTCAAGATGCTGAGTAGGAAAGAACACCAGAAACTAGCAATTTCTTAAGACTAAGAAACAAAGCATAAATTTTTTTAAAAATATATATATAACAAATTATTTTTGATATAAACGGTAAAGGTAAACAACCTCCGTTCTTCCGGGCATGATAGGTTTGCCAGCATATAATTCTGCTAATATACATCCAGCACTCCATAAATCCACTGCAACCCCATAATCAGTAGCCCCAAGTAGAAGTTCAGGAGGGCGATACCACAAAGTAACAACACGACTAGTCAATGGATGCCTTCGATCTGGATCAAAAAAGCTAGCCAAGCCAAAATCAGCTATCTTCAAGACACCATTGTTGTCGATTAGAAGATTTGAACCCTTGATGTCTCGATGTAGAATATTGCGACTATGACAGTGATCAAGTCCCTGGAGCAATTGTTGCATGTAACATTTCACCTGTCAAGTCCAATTCATGCTATTTTTAGGGCACACTGGAGAATGACCTTTGGGATAATATACACAATCGACACACAGCAAAATAATGTTTAGCCTAGAAAGTCATATATTAGTAAACAAATTAACAACACACAAAGTTGGCTCAGGGAACCCAACTAAGGCCAAAAAACCATTAGTCAATTCCCTGCATTTTATGTCTGACTGCAAGGGTAGCCTAACCCTTACAGGCTGCAAAACACATACCTTGGCCCCATACCATGAAAGGCCAATGTACAGGCATGCTTTGGGCACAAACAGTAGATTCGTAGGGTAAATCATGAATGGAAGACCCCTCCAGGACAGGGGAGGAACATGGATTTAGGCTTCGTTTGTGTATGCAGATAGGCTACCCATTTGTCTTCTGAGAATATGTCTCAGCACTTCGCAGGGAAGCAAGAATTTGCTACTTCTTTATTCAGTGCTTATTCCACGCTCTTATTGCTAATTTCCGAAGTTAATAAAGTAGCCAAAGAAAAAGCTGACAACAGCTAAACAAGATTTGAAATTATCACATTACATATTGGACAAGTGCATCAGTTGCAGGGAAAAACTTAGCGAAACAGGGCCTTGGACAGCATATTCCAGCCCTAAATTCACAAAAGCATCGTCTTAACTCTTAAATACAAGTGTGACAACCCAAAGGGAGGGAGGGAGAATTAGAAGAAAACAAAAACAAACTGAGTTCAAAATGGTGAAGTATCACAAGAAAACAGTCATTCTGTACAAAACAAACACCCAAACATATACCTGAGGCTCTGAAAACTGTATACCCGGACAAGAAGCTAACCCAGCAAGATCATGCTCCATGTATTCAAAAACAAGGTACAAGCTGCAAGACATCCGTGATGTCACCAAGCCTTCCAACTTTATTATATTTGGGTGATCAAGTCTTCGGAGAATGTGAATCTCCCTGGCCATGAAACGAACACTTTCAGGCTCAAGATTATCAAATCGTACTTTTTTCAAAGCAACGACTTTTCCGTTATCAAGATCACGAGCCCTGTAAACATTACTATAAGTTCCTTGGCCTATCTGGGAAAAAAAAAAAAACAAAAACGTGATCAGAAAAGACATCATCTCAGTGTCTGGCAGTTTGCATGTGTGCATTTGCAAAAAATGGAAATCTCTTTAATATAAGATAGCTTGAAACATAATGGGAAATAAAGTAGTCAATAATGAAGCGGTCAAAAAGATGCGAACAAAAACAGAGTACCATATTGACAAGTGCATAAACATGGTAGAGAAAAGTTAAAATTCTAAAGCAGCTGAAGCTCATGGCACGGTCTGCTTTTGATAGTCACATATTTTGCAATATTATAAACAATCTGTAGCTAGGTGATTCAACCTTTCTTAACTTGAAGCTTGTCATTAATCATATCAAAGCACAAGCTCATTTCAAATAATTGACACAGGACAATGTAGAAGCTTCACCACAGTTTCATTCTATGAAGTTCCAATATGTGCATCATTTATGGAAGTTAACCCATCTAGCTTCCATTGGCATGCTGCCCCAATAGAAAATTGACTAATTCTTAAGGTGGGGAACTGCTTAGATTTTTTCTGGAGAGGCACTGGTGCTGAGAGAGACAGCTAACTACACAAGTTCAGTTTATAAATCATCAGTACACCAGTTATAACCACTGCCAGTTTGTAAATAGGCAAAATATAATATATTCATGATTGAGCGTAACCAAATTGTTCAACTATTGATTCAAAGAATGTCCAGAAATCTGGAAACTATGACATATGAGAAAATTCCGATTGGGACCAAAAAATAAAAATAAAAAAATGTAGGCGTAGTAATCTTCTAAGAATGCCCTGCAAATTCTCCCAATTGTAAGTTGCGAAAGGACCATCCTAAGTTTGCACTGGCAATAACAGGGCCATTGACATCCTGTCACGTATTTTATTGGTTGGTTAAGACAGTCTATTATAATTAAAACGAAATATTACTGCAAATTTCTCCCATCAGAAGTTGCAAAAGGGCCGTCCTTAGTATGTGCAGGTTGTAACTTGTAACAGGGCCATTGACATCATGATATGTATTTTATTGGTTGGTCAAGACTGGCTGTTATCACTAAGAACGAAAATATTACTGTCAGTTGGGTTTCTTAAGCATGATGATGGTTCAAAAGTTCAATTCTCTTTTCCATCACTGTACCTTAAACATTCAGTATCTCAGCAGTCCTCTCCATGAAGAATCTTTTTGCCACTCAGGAAGGAACTGCATTTGAGATCAAGCTCAGACCATGATTTACGAAGATTAGAGGAGCCCACTGAGCAGGATCAACGACAAAGATTATTCGAACCGAGGTTAGTAAATTCACACAGCTGACTGGAGTTAATATATCAGCTTTTGACGAAACAAACTCTAACCAACAGAAAGATAAAAACCTCTCCAGCGGTCCTTTGTACTCTGCCCATTTATAGATCAGAGAAATTCCGAGATCCACTCACAAGTCACCAAAGAAGAGTATGCCAATCAGGCTAACAAATCAACACCCAAAATAAGGAGGAAAAAAAGGAATCAAGAGAAGCCTACTTTATCGAGCTTCTCGAAAGAATCCGCTCGCCGTGGAACCCACCCCCTGATTGCCTCGCCGGCCACAGCCACCAGCCAGGCAGGCCAACCCGCCGCTACATGCTCACCTTCCGACGCCTTGGGGAGAGTCCCTATACTCAGATGCCGATCATACGTGTGCCTTTCTCTCTTCCTCCCGGAAATCTCCCCAACCGCCTGAATCACACCATTGTTCTGCTTCTTCTCAATTACCACCACCCTCCCATCGCAGCCGTCCACATCGCCCTTCCCATGCACAATTTCCTCCCTCCTCAGCGAAGAGGACGACGAAGACGCCGCGGCCGCAATCCGCACGTTCGTCGTGTACTTGCTCGGCGGCACTCTCTCCTTGGGGCTCTCGCGACTGTCCTCTATAGCAGAACCCTTGCAGAAAACGCAGCCCATTTTTTACCCTGACGCCCTCGCAGCCCTTCTCACTCACACCAGACAACCACCGCAGCTGAAATCGCAGCCGATCCGGCTCTCCGCTGGCAAATCTTCCTCCTCGCCGTCCATTTCATCGAGACTTCATTCCGGATCAAGAAGAATTTCAGCAGCAAATGAACCTCCAGGAACTGAACGCGTCTCTAGGGTTTTCCGTCGTGCTGAAGCAGAAAGCAAGACGACAGAGGGAGACGAAGAGTGCTGGTGTGATTCTTCGCTTTCTCGAAAGAGAAAGAGAGAGACGGAAGGTATTTAATATTTATGGGAAGGGAAGAGTCGGGTTTAGAGCGGAGAAGAGGATATGATTGATATCGCTTGGCACTGAGACTCAGCTTTTTTTTTCCCCCTCTTTTGCTTTCCGTTCCAAGCTTTCTTTTTCGTTTTTATAAAGGGCAAGCCATTTTGACTCGAGTCTCGAGCTTTGGTGGGATGCTCTGCAGTCTGCACTACAGCTGCCTGCAGTGCTCGTGTGATTTTCTTTTCCCTGTCCTCGGTTCCGCTCGGCCGGGCTGGGCTAGACTCATGATTTTCTACTGCATTGTCGTCTGTAGCTTTTTCCAGACCGCTGAAATGATGGAAAAAATGCGGTTATAACAGCCTAGCTCCTATTATTGGGGTCAAATCTCAATAACAGCTACTTCTGTTAAAAGATTATGAGACGATCATGAAAATAAAAATTAAAAAAATTTTGATGGGTGTACCTTTAATATTATCTCATGTTTAAAATTTGAATAATTTATAAATATACTTATATAGTTTAATTATAACTGCAAGTATAACTGTATAACTTTAAAAATTATAAAAATAGTAAATAACTCTAACATAATTTCACCATTTGCGTATTTTAGGAATATATTCACGTTGTGATAGAAAAGTAGCAACGTCGTAATAGTATAAGAATATTTATAATTATAATTAAATTATATAAAAATTATTAAATATATTTGCAAATTATACATACTCTTCATATATTCAACTTATTAAAAAAACTCTTAATTTTTTGGGTAGAGAAAGGGAAGTTCCCATCATCCCATGTTCAGCATCATCAAGATCCACGGTACACTCACGGACCACAAAATTTTATTATTTTCATTAATTTTGGACCATCCGAGTCAGCATCTAACTAATTTTTGGACTAGAACCCAGAACAGCTTTTAGGCCTTTAACTGTCCAAATTATTAGTCTCTTAAAATGGTAGGTTTGCAGTCATCACATTCATCCGATTTTATAAGCCTCCGATGCCGTTGGTATGATGAAGGATTTAATTACGTCCGGAAATGTTATATTTTTCTAGGTCCATTTCATGCACTTCTTCCCTCCATTTTTACTTCCCAAAATTGCGGTATATCATATTTTAATTGTTTTAAAAATTCCTTCTATTACCAGTGTTCTAAGTTCGTTTACTCTCTATTGTTTCTGTTAGTGGAAATTGTTCCTTTTTTAAAATATAATTTATGCTATGGATTTTTAGATCTCTTGGGTAAAAGTAAAAATAAATATAAAAATTATATCGAGGGTACACTTTGAATGTCAATCATTAGGATCCATTTTATGACCAACAAAGTTCAAAATAGATCCAAATACTATGGTATGGATACACGTAAGAATTCGATGTAGCTAGCCCACTTTTGTGATTATATTAAAATCCAATCCAACGTTTGCATTTTAAAATTGAGAGTTAATTCAATGCACCCAGGCACATTAAGCCTCCGCGCACCCGGGTGTACTTCACTCTTTTTTTAAAATTTTTTTTACATAATTATTAATTTAAGTATATTTAACGTATGCATAAATTTTTTTCATTTTTGGAAATTTTAAGACCAGTAGCATTTTTAGTAAAATTACTAAAAATGCCACTTATCATAAAAAATCTGAAAAAATTTAAAAATCTTAAAAATGGTAAAAATTTATACACATATTAAATATACTTAAATTAACATTTTAATGAAAAAAGTTTCAAAAAAAATAAAAAAAAAGGTGAAGTATACCTGTGTGCATTGAACCAACATCTTTTAAAATTTTGCATAAGTAAAAAATCATATTTCATCTCAAACCTAAGAAAATGCCTATGAAACACCAACAATAGCATGGGATGGGAAGTGGTGGCAAGAGCATCTCCGCCACATTTTCTCAATCATAATCTAACAACCTAATAACTCTATATTTTCAACTTTACATTTATATTCTGATCATTTTTAATTTCGATTATGCTATTTATTCTAATTCTATTCTTATTATTTTATATCAGTCACGTAATTTTTAAAATATTCCTTTTTCCATCTCTCATTTCATCCCAAAATCTCACCCGCATTTACATTATCAAACATCCCCTAAATCAAATATTTGCAATGGGCATTTTGATAAAAGTGGTAAAATTGCAAAATTAACATAATAAAATTATTTAGTTTGTATATTACTTGAAAATTCAACATTTATAGCATCCCAAATATTCTTTTTACATTTAAATAATTTTGAGAATTATCCTAATATTCCAAGAAATCTGTAAATGCATCTAAGTTATTTCCATATTTTGTATATGATATAAATATTTTTATGTAATTATGACCCATGCAAAACGTTAATCCTATGATTTTTGTATGATAAATAATTTTAAATAAAATAAATAGATTAGATTTTTATTTAATCATCATTTTGCATATAATATAAATATTTTAGGCAATTATGACCTCTGTAAAACTTTAATCCAAATGATTTTTGGTATAAAAATTTAAACAAAATAAATAAATTAGATTTCGATTTAATCATCAAATTAGGACAAAATACTATAACAACACTAAAAGTAGAAGTAGTCCCAAAATATATAATATATAATTTTTTTAAAAGTAAGAATGATGTAACGTGAATGGGCTGATAATTAAAGAATAAATGAAAGTAATAATTTATAAAATAGAATAATAATTAAAATGTAAAAATAATATGATAAATGTCTTTAAATAGTTAAATTTCCATTAAGGGTCCATTTATCATTTAGTAAAGGAAAAAAATCTTCTCACTTCATCTTACACATCTTATGATCATGTTCGAAAGGATCAAAGATACTTAAGTGAATGTGATTCTTGATTCTCATCACATCACTTCATCTCATCCAAGCTTCTTAAATTTTTTTAAGATGCATATTATAGTTAATATACAATGAAATGTAACCCTTCATTTACAATGAATTACGTCCCTTGTGTAAGTACATTATGCATATATCGCAATATATTAAAAGTAGATATATTACACCAACAAAGATTTAATCTCTGATAAAAGTCCAAGCTTATGTTACAATAAAATCTTAAAAATAAAGACGACATCAAAAAGAAAAATTATTACATTACTACCACATTTGAAAAATTTCTTAGACGCCCATAATATTTTATTCCTAATTCCCCTGCTCCTCTTACCATCACATTTGATCAATTAGGGCTAATGGATCTAACACATGCATGCGTCTTTTGTTTTCTTAATTCTGAAATTTTCGAAACATACTCAAATACAAACTAAGGTTTGCAGCAGGAGGAATTCGATGAAGGGAAAATAGAGTCCGAGTGATTCCATTTGGTGGGTTTCCTTGTTACCGTTTAGGACAAAATCGTCAATTCCATGCGCAACTAACAGTGTTCAAGAAGTCTATGTTAGTGTGGGCGTCGAAAAGATTGGGGATAAAATATTGTGGGTGTATGAGAAAATTTTAAAATATTATGGATATAAGAAAAATAATGGTGAAATGTTCTTCCCATAATAGAACTATTATAACTTTTTTAGTTTCCAAGTAAATAACACCACTGATCAGAATAGTTGCAATCATCCCACAACAACGCATGCCGAAGAAGATTCAGAAGCATCTCATCTCATTAGATGGAATTCATAAAATGAGGAATTAAACGAAATGAGTAAAATATAATAAGTTAATAATTTATTTTTCAATATATAACAACCTTACTTTTCTCACTCATAATATTAAAATTTGTATTTGTTTTTCCATACACAACAACTCTCCTCTCTTCTTGTGTGCAAAATATAATTCCATGGATGCTCCCAAACATGACAGAAGTTTCTTAAAATGACCATGTTGTCTTTAGTCTATTGCTGAAATGAATTGGTCCAGGCGGCAGGCAGGTATTCTGTCCAAAACTCATCGATAATCGGCCGACTTCAATGCGCGGTCGACGGCTGACTGTGAATTAATATTAACAACTGTAAAAAAAGTTCCAAATCGGCTTGATCTTTTCAGATTCCTCGACTGATTGGACCACCCCCGGGAAGTCCGAATCCATCTTTTGGCACTGTTTTGGCTCTGAAGAATTGAAATATTTTCCAAAAGTTCTTTTAAATTTTTACCTACCGCTTTTTGCATGTATCGTAGAGTTTATTCCAAGCATCCCAATTTAAAATAACCCATATATAACCATTTTTTATTGGATGATAACTATTTTTCGATTCATGTATATATTATATATGCATCAAACTATCCGATATTATAAATCCTTACATGTATAATTCTTACAATCCCAAAAAATCAA
Organism: Annona squamosa; assembly: GCA_035584095.1. Classification (NCBI taxonomy): domain Eukaryota; kingdom Viridiplantae; phylum Streptophyta; class Magnoliopsida; order Magnoliales; family Annonaceae; genus Annona; species Annona squamosa. Next base: position 44,993,788 of record JAXCLR010000001.1, on the reverse strand, counting down.
ATAATACCCCCATCAATTGGAACAAGGGTCAAACGAGACATTGCACCTTTATGTTTACCTCGGCGCCTTACAACCATAAAACCATTTATTTTCAAAAAATATCAAATATACATGTAACGCCGGATATTTACAATGAACATTTCATCTATGTAATTACACAAAAGCAATTTTATATAAACCCATTTTATTTTTTACTTTATAATGATTGGTGACAATTTATTCGATTCATTGTATTTAGTATCATTTATTTAACAAAAAAGACATTGTTTCATGCAAGTTAAGGATGTGCACGGGATCTTAATGCATCCTTATATATGCCTTATAATGTAATAATATTTTAAAAATTCTTTACTTACAAAGTAATTATATTTTAGATTGTTAAGATATTGAAAATAAATTTTAAATTTTTATTTAGCATCAAATTATTTTATTAAACACTTGTGAATGGATCATGCACAATAATATTAGAAAAAGTTAAGATTCTTATGATAACATAAATAATGTTACACGCAATAGATGAAAAAGTTTTCATCGTTCATCAAACTAAGAAAACGAATAAAACTACATAGAAGTGAAGCTCTACATAAGTAGAAATCAGAATGAATATGTTAAGGCAATTTTACCCTCTATCACTTAAAACGTAATGATCATTACATTATATGATTTAAAATGTAAAACTCGCTAAAGTTAAAATTTCTATTAATGAGCTATTTTAATCTTAAATATGAAGTAACGTTATTATCATTTATAAAAAAAAGCTACGTACTTAAATGTTTATACGTAAATGATAAATAAAAATAGTATAAAAATGATTCCAACTTTGAACTTGACCCGCTGGAGCTCAAAAAAAGGTTAGTTACTTTAGCTTTAAGTACTAAGTAAAATATTTTATCAAAAAAAAATAATAATAAAATAATCATCTCACAACGAGATTGCGTTCAAATTTAGATTTACTTTCATAGAATTTGTATTTTTAATTTGTGTGCTGAGTACTTCCTAAGTTCCTGTACCAAAATACTTATTTAGTTAATGCAAGTAGTAGTAATCTACGTACTTTTTTTATAAAAAAAAAGAAAGGCAAGCATGACTGGGGTCATTGGAACCTCAAACCTCGGGCACGCACATCAGGGCATCTACTGCTACTAGGATCCAAGCGTCAACAGTACTCTACGTACTTAGTTATAATTTTTTAAGTAGTTAATTGATATATCCGATCCTGAGCGGTCGAACGCTGTAAAATGAACCCCACACATATTAGATTGTATTGAAATTTTATACACTCATTTATCCATATATAAATCATACTTTAGACGGTTTAAACGTTTAAAAAACCACTTTAAACTTGATATTTACATTAAACTATTTTATTACGTTGATTTTGCACCATTTTAAGATGGAGACTACACACATGTTGGATTTGGATGAAAATTAATATGCTAAAAAAGTAAACAATTCTAAATACAATGAGTGGGGTGGATTTTCTATTTATGATCAGGTGGGGCCCATAGTGTATGGATTGCAAGATGCAGTAGCATGCACTGGATTATTTCCCTCTCTATATATATATGAAAAATATTTGTTGACTTCTAGAGTTTTGATCATAGTATATTCAAGAAGTGATAAAAGTTTTGGATGAAAATTTTATATAAAAATTTTTATATTAAAGAAAATAATATAATATGATAACAATGATAATGAGAAGTAAAAAAAATAAAGTTAAAATAAATTAATTAATCATATAACTAGTTTTTTAGAAACGTAGAAATTATTAAAAATTAGAGTAATTGAAGTATAGGAAAATGTGAAAAGTGATTAAAAAATAAAAGAATTATGGAAAGTAGAAAGTTTTATATTGAAAAATTTTATATTAAAAAAAACACACTCTGAAAGTATATTTGGGTTTTTATGAAAAGTAGTTTATATATTTAAGGTGTGTTAGGAAATAATAAAACCTTTAAATAAAATTTCTTTTGGAGTAAAAGCATTTGAAATATGAAAAAATTGAAACTTAAGTACATTAGAGTACAAAATTTATTTTTAAAATTTTTTCAAATTTTTTTATATACTTTCTTATTTAAGTATATTTAATTTATAAGTCAAGTTTTATTTTTTAGATATATGTATATTTTTTAATTTTTAAAGGCATATTTTAGCCAATTTAAAATTAAAAATATATACGTATCTTCAAAAATGATAAAACTTAATATATATGTTAAATATACATATATTAACAATTTACAAAAAAAAAATTTAGAAATGAATTTTGCCGCTAGATGCACTTTAGATTCGAACACCCCAGTACATTGAATCACTACTCTAGATTCCCTCAATCATTGAATTTGGATCTCATACAATCACTTCACATGAATTTCAAATGAACAGGGCATGTTTGGTCTCAAGTAAATCTGATTGGAAAAAGGATAAATTAAGACGTTTAAAAAACAAACAAACTATGTAATATATTAGAGGGCTGATTACATGCGGCGAGTCGCATCCAGCCCCTAATACAATATTTATTTTTTATTTTTAGTTTTTCTTCAGGAACATGTTTTCCTAAATATATATTTAGTCAATATATCAAGTTTTACTATTTTACTATATTTATACATATTTATTTTTATTTTTAAAATCAAGTTTCTTAAGTGGTGAAATTGGCAAAAATATCCCTCAGTGATGATTTTTAAAAATAATTATACACGACATCGATATATGCAACAAGATGTGGCTTTCACACACTTATTTTTCGCTCTATAAGTCCATTTTTTTTTTTAATGAAGAAAATTAGAATAAAATAGAGAGAGCAAGACGGCTTCCAGCCCCATGCGTCCCCAAATGCCTGACTAGGGCGAATGAAGGGGAAGCCATCCTCTACACACACACAAAACAACAAAAGATTTCTCACTTTCAATCAAATTTCTTGTACAATCTGGAGGGTCATTTCTTCAAAAACCAAAACCACCGACCTATATTAATGTAGATTCTGCTAGATTGCGAGCACATAGATTTCCTGTTCTATGCACATGAACAAACAGATCTGTTAAAAATATTTTTTTAGCCTCGTGATTTCATCAACCATGAACCCAGAGCTAGATGAAATATCTTCTTCCCCTGTTAACGAATTTATAAGCATTAATGAGTCACTTTCACATTCCACACCTAGCAACACTGCTTCACTGCTTTTGTCTCAATCCATTCAGGTTTAGCATGCCCGGAAATAGACCGGCATTTAGCTACCAAAAAGGGTCCATCGCTCTCTCTTAAAACAGCTCCGAACCTCATGGAGCTGATTGATATTCCTATATCCACAATTAATTTTACAAGTCTCATTCTTAGAGCAAGCCATTTGACTAGACTTTCATTCAAGTTTAGATACCCTTGCTGACAACAGAGAGAGGATTGATAGTAGTGCAGAAAGTTCATGCACCAAATCACCAGATTTTTGAGAGAAGTGGGAAATTCTTTAGCTATATAGTTGTTCTTGATACTCCAAATTCTCTAACAAATTGT
>JAXCLR010000001.1:44966594-44987201 GCA_035584095.1 Annona squamosa | reverse complement strand
AAAATAAAAAAAATAGGTGCAGTGCACCCGGGTGCGTTGAGGCTGAGTGCACCCGGGTGCACTGAATTACGCTCCGGCGAATCTTACATCCTTTGAAACTTCTCTTCTCATTCTTTGGCATACTCAGCTCAAGTGCTCAACCAAACCAACGGCCGTGTCACGATCAGGAGAGGGAAAAAGTAAAAAAGAAACCAACGGCCCAGTTGTCACGTGCCACGGGAAGTTTTTTACTTTTCTGGGTGGGAAACGTACGGATGCATATTTGCAATGCGCTTTTCTCTCTATCGGAAGAGTATCTTGGGAGGTTGTTGATGCTTACGCGCTTTGAATTAATCCACTCATTTCTTTGATGCTTTCTCCGTAAAAAATGAGAAAAGTCTATTGTGGGATAACATAGGCCATTAAAATAATATGTTTGTGACTTGGCACTAAACGATTTTCTCATGATACTTAAGCATTGGCTGACTTATAATCCCGATGGAAGTGTCACGAATAATGGTACGAACGCCACTGAAACACAAGTGTGTTTTGACTCCGTCATCTCAACGTCCAATAAACGAGGGCTGAGCGGAAGTGGACCTAGTGCTCAGTGGCCTAAAACCCAGAGTCATGACCGCATGGATGCACTACTCTTTCGGAAGGGTTTAAAAATTTTCTGCCATGGAAGAGGTAGGTGATGGATTGCAACTCCGGGAGAACCGCGTAAATGAGGCAAATGTCTGTGCCTAATTTTTCAAATTTTGACTTTTCATTCAATACACTTGTAACTTACTTATGTCAATCATTTAGTCGATCAAGTGGTGATTATGTTTGGTAACATATATAAGGAAAGGGAAGATGAGAAAGTAAATTTTTTTTTTTTTTTTTTGAAAAGTATGAGTTTGATATGATATAATAGGATAAATTGTATATAAATAAGGCAATTATGTAAGAAGATAATTGAAATATAGAGATAAAAATAGAAAAATAAGGCAAATAAAATAGTAAAATAATTGAAATATATAATGAAATGAATTTCCCTTCCTCATTACTACTAATTTCACTGAGATCCCCTTTTACTCTCTTAAGTTTTATTTTGCTTGCGACGGATGATTTAGTTTATGAGAATAACATGAGTTGAGAGAAAAGTGGGAAAAGAAATATTTCTGAAAAATGTAATGTGATGTGATAAAAAAGGATTAAGATGAAAATAAATATGATAGTTATTGAATAAAAATAGGGTAAAAATGGAAAAAAAAAGGATAAGCGGTTAAGAAATTGTTAAATTATTTTTTGAAAAAATGTTGGAAGATAAGTAGGAAATCAATTTCTCACTTAAGTTTGTTACTAAAGAACCTTTAAATTTTGAAAGTATATAGTTTTGATTCCTCCACTATTGTGAAACTCTAAACTATTAATTTTTAGTTTAAATGACTAAAATGCATATTATTTAATTTTATTAAAAAACTTTAAACGGATTACCCTATTCGATTTAAAATTTTAAGCTACTTCTTATAGATTTTTTGTTGAAAAGATAATTAATTTGAGGAACGGTTTGGCCTTTTGAACAACTCAATGTTGTTTTTTCAACCGCAAAAAATGTCGATCATTAAATGCATAGTGGCTTGTGTAGCCCCATTGTCAGCGCTAGTCTAGTTCATGCATTAATTGTGCATTATATGAAAGTACAGGACCCACGGGATTTTATGCATGCATAAATAGTCATGGAGGGCTTTGAGATTCAGCATCTAACACTACTGTGTGCCATCAACCAGAGGTAGCTTGGTTTGAAAGGATGAAGTGACAACTTTTAGATTTTGGGTGTGTTTGGAAAGTTTTAAAATTTTTGATGAAAATTTTTTAATGTAAAAATTGTTAAATCAGTAGAAAATGATGTTTTATTGTAGGAGTAATGATGAGGAGCAAAGAGAATAAATTTAAAATAAATAGATTAATTATATTTATAGTTGTGTAAAAATGATCGAAAAGTAGGATTGTTGTATAAAAAAATGTGTAAAAAATAATTTAAAAATGAGTAGTAATGAAAAGTGAAAAATTTTAGATCAACAAATTTTAACTTGATAATTTTTGTAAATTGCCAAACATACCCTTTGTTACCACTCTTTGAAAAGTTTTCGCATTAACCAAACAATAGATACAAATATTTGGTAAATATAAAAAAGATATTTTGGTCGCTTTAAGTTAAGAATTAATTACATAAGGTTTTGGAGAGTGGAGGGACCAAAGCTACACATTTTCAAAATTTCATATCATTTGCTACAAATATGAAACTTTAGAGTTAAAAAATACAAATTTAAAAACTTAAAAAACTTATATACAAATCTCCTATACTACATACGGGGCTCCTATGGAGGCATGGAAATGTTTTCTTGATATATGTTGTTAAATAGTGCTTAATTATATAAATGGAATTATTCTCTAGGTATAATGATCTTTCCATTGGTGACTGAAAAAATTGCATCCCATAAAATATTTTTTCTTTTGAATTTTTAAAGGCTTAATGTTGAATTAAAAGTTTTAAATTTCATACAACAAGTAAATAATTTCATTATCTTGATACTAACAATGATTCGGGTACATCGTTATTTCGTTGAAATGAAATTTCCATCTTTAACTAAATGAGTTATTTAAATGGTATAATTGGATTTAGATTTTTGACTCAGGCTTTATTTGTCCTTGAATTTGCTCACTGGTGTCCAAAACGAAGAGGTTCTACATGTAAGAAGTGTTACATTAGGGTTATGACTTTGTTTTGATTCTGATATTATGTTCAGATAAGCTTATTCAATTCGAAAATATCTAAAAAGTATAACGGAAATGATGTAGACGAATTGGTTACTTTAAATTTAAAGGAAATGCTTGGTTTAATGTGAGGTTCAATAAATTAATATTTATAACTTAAACTATTAAATATGTTTTAAAATAAATTTATTTAAGACTACATTTTTTCATTGGTAAAAGTTATAGATTTTTCATGGCTCGTAAAACCTAATCACTTAGAACAAATATTAAATGTCGACTTTTAAATGACAGGTGACCTAAATTTTCCTTGTAGTTAAATTTGGCAACTTTTAAATCCCCTTGATATTTGGAGCATGTTTTCCAAACACAAATTTTACATTTTCTCACACAGTTATTGTACTTTTTAATCATCTTTACATAATTACATTTATAATTAATTTATTTATTTTAATTGTATTATTTTTACTTCTTATCATTAGTCTTATATCACGTGATCTGCTACTAATTTAAAAATTATTACATTAAAAATTTTTTATGCTAAAATTTTATTACTTCCAAAATACACCTTTATTTAAAATCTTGAAATGAACATGCAATACAAGTGATTGACTATAAGATAACTAACTTTTTTTAATCAATACTACTTTATACGCATATTACTCTATACATATCTATATCAACCACTTGTACATCCAAATAGTAACTAAGATTGCTAATTTTTTCAATAAAAAAAAGATAGCTAGTTTTTTCATTCGCTGATGAAAACTTTTATATAAAAATGATAACTTTAGTTTTTTTTTATGGAAAATGAATGGACCATCTTTATCCCACCACTCTTAGATCTAGAAAATTGGCAAAGGAAGAGGGAAGGAGAAATCCTAGTATTTTGTTGACAAAAAATTATCCATACATAGCGTTTCTAGAATGAAATGTGGTAGATTACCCTACCACACATAATCGTGCAAAAAATTACATAAAATAAAATCAGTTAAGACAAGCTCAGAGACATAACAAGGTGGAAAGAGAGAGATAAATAGTTTTGGAACATAAAGAACTATTTTAAATAACATAAATTCCCCATAAAAAAATAACATAAATTGATCCACAAGGTCACTAACTCTACCAATGTTGATACTTGATGCCCATGTCAACGTTTCTAGATGAAATTTCTTTGCACCATCCCAGCCACAGGTGACAGCACAGGTCTATCTATCTACTCCTGTAGTCTCCTCCTATGTCTTCAAATGAGACATGGGGGGCACATGCAGCAGGCCAGCGATTTTCTGGACAATCGACAGCATGGCCAGGCAACTGCGACATGGAGGCCCCACCACCTTCATGGTGTTTGTCACATGCCTGTTAAAGCCCCTGCCTGCCCATCTTTTTATCAATATATCTTTCTCTCTCCATCTCAGCTCCAAAAAGTCACTCGATCGAGCACAATTGATTTTGGCCGAGAATTAGGTGATCCATTAATCAACTTAATCTACCCATGCTACTAGCTGATGATGGGCGGGCCTACCGAATCAACGGCAGTGATTATCCAAAGGCTGCGTTTTTGGAGGGGGAATGAACATGGTGCAAGTGCAACACAGGAAGAAGTGGTCCATTGCCTGCATGTGTAACATCAATCTCACAATTATTTTATTTTTAATCGGGGGTTGCCTGTCGACCTTTTCTGCCTCGTTTTCATTCGATGAAATAAATGAAATGATGATTTAAAAAGCATGCATGTGATAGGATGTGAATATCTTGACTATACTTTTATTATTAGTTATCCGGAGATTTGTATGCAACTGCCGACCTTTTTTAAACCGACTGCACTGCTTCTTACCTGCCGCCTATGCAAGCCCGACAGGTCCCTACTGCAGTTAGGAATTCGTCACACGCGCGCATCTGCTACGCCGGCTTGGGATACACGAAGGTTGGCTCTTTGCATTGTAGTCGTAAGAAATAATTTATGGTTTTTCAAAGAAAAAATCAATTTTTCTGACGGATAATTTAATATATATTTCATATTTCCATAGCAGTTATTAATTTTTTTAGTTCTAATTATTTTTTTTAACTTCATTGGCTTTTTGATTTAACCTGATGCCTGAATAGTGGTGTAAGAGTGAAAGTGAAGTTGGGAAAAATAATAACAAGTAGAAATAAATATTCAACAATATATATACCACTATATATAGAAAGAGATGGCGTTCATATTAAATGGACGAATATGAAATAAATAGGAGATTTAAAAATTATAAATGACAAAAAATAAAACAGCAATAAATGGTTAAATATCATATTTAAATAAGCATTTGATATTGTATGTATCTTTATTTATTTTTAGAAATTGATATATATTAGGATGGTACAATTATCACTGAATCTTTCAGCCTATTACCTCCATTTTAGGCTTACCTTGGTGATTAAATCTTAAAAAAAACTTATCAATTCTTTCATTTAACATCGTTTATTTGAAGATCACATTAAGGGCTCGTTTGATAATTTATACAAGTGGTGAACCATCGGGAAATGGTGGGAGCATGTTCCCCAACGTGACTTTAACTTGACCAATTATCATATTTTTCACTTTATCTCTATATATTCTAATTATTTTTACTTCTAACTACCTCTGTAAAACCTATTTATTCTGATTCTACTCCTATTGTTTCCTATCGCGCTAACAGATCTATCAAGATATTTTATTTTTCATTTCCTACCCATCTCACAATCTCACAAAATTTTACCTTCCCAAACGTCTTTAAAAGTTATTTGAATAGACTTCATAGATGGTCAGACTTGCTTCAAAATATGGATTATGTTATATAAGCTTTGAAAAAAAAATGTAGATTCCATTTGGTAACAAGCATAGATGGGAAGCAAATTCAATCATCTCTTTCCACACGTTTTTCAAAAATAATTTAACATCTTGATTACTCAAGTATCCTACATTTTTTATTTTTATTTCTATATTTTAATCATTTTCTCACAAAACTACTTTATTTATTCTATTTTACCTCTATCAACATATCATATTATTTACTGTCCACATTACCAAATGACGTGTTAGAATTATTCAAGAATACATTGAAATAAAATAATAATTATAAAATCATTTATCAGATAATAATGATATTTTAGACTGTTTGAATATTGCACATATTTTTAAAACTGATATACGAATCAAATTATTATATTATGTTGTTTTTATACACTTTTAAATGAGGATTATGGATATATTTGATGAAGATGAAACTTAATCTAATAATTAAATAAACCTTCTATAAAAAAAATTAAATAAACGATTCAAAATATGTAATATTTAGATTAGCTTTTAATATATTGTAAAGATGGGCTCAAAAGGGAACGATACAATTAAATCTGTGGTGTTACATGCACAATCTAAGTACTTTCCACAATTTGGTCCATGAATATGTTTCGCGTATGGCATACTCATTGACTTTGGGAAGGTGTCTTAAAACGCCTGTTCGAGTTCTCAAAATGTTTCCAAGGTAGCAAGCTAGGGCTAATTAATAATGAAATTCAGTATTATTCACTATAATAAAAGTACATGCTCAAAAATTTGTTTATTTTCTATTGTAAAATCTTCCGCAATATTGTTCCATTAAAAAAAATTTTGGGCAATGATTCATACACACGGCTGCACAAACAACTTTTTTTAAAAATGATATAATATTTTTAAATCTAATTCAAATAATTTATCACTGCACAAACAACTTTTTTTAAAAATGATATAATATTTTTAAATCTAATTCAAATCATTTATCATGTTTATCTGAATGTATTTATTTATGATGTCAAAAATCACATATGTTGGTAACTTTTATATACGTACAAAATATTTTTGTAAAAAAGTATTTTTGACTATAGAATTTGGGAGCTCCGCTTCTATATAATCTAGTTGCATAAAAACGGAGTCACGTGACCCATTCAAAATTTAAGATTTTGATTCTTAACGGAAAATCTAATTCATTTATTATATTTAATATTATTTATTTATTTATAAAACTAAGTTTTATCCCGATTAAATATGTTTATAGGTTACATTTGTTGAAATATATATATTCATATATAAATATGACAATGTATTAGAATGTAATAATATTTTATAAAATCCTTTATCTACATAGAAGTAATATGCTTGACGGTTTAAATGTTGAAAATATAATTTTAAAATTAATATTTAACATTAAACTATTTTATTATATCGATTTTCAATTGGTCCATACACAGTGATATTAGAAAATAAAAAAATTTCAAGATATTACAAATGATATTCAATACGACAGAGGAAGCGGATTTTTCATTAATCATCAATATTTTAAATATGAAGGGGGTTAAAAAAAAAGGGTTTTATAAAAGCAGAATGGGAATTCGGGTCCTTTCCTTTCACAAAATTGCAAATCATATTGTGATATTTATATGAAAATGTAAGCATGTCCTTTTTGTAAAGATTTCATAAATGTTAGTAATTTCTTTTTTAAAATTAGAAAATAATTCGGCTGCACAAATATATTGCGCTCGCCGTGTACGTATATAGGATCAGTAGCTTAAATTTTTAAAAAATGTATACAGATAAATATAGTATATAAAATTTTGTTATACATATCAATTTTGATATCATAAATAAATACGCGTGGATAAATATGATAAATGATATAGATTTTTAAATAAGTTATAAAATTAAAAAATCAAAGGTATGCATGTATCAAGTGTCGAATCATTACCAGGAAGTAAATCCCACGTGAACATCACCTTCGAAGGCTAGCATATCTTCTAATTATTTGGATTGGTCAACAAACATTCAGTAGAAGATGATAGAAGGGCAAACAGGTGTTTGGTTGAAGTTAGACTTCGTCGTCCTTTTCATGACCCCAATCAAGAAATTAGCAGGTAGGTAAGTTGCACCCTCTCGCAATTGGTCCCTCTGCAGAATCTAGTTAAGTACACATATTTTCTAGCTAGCCAGAAAAAAAGAAAAAAAGCAGTCCACCCGCTCATGCGAGCACGACATCCACAGATATTTCTTCGTATGGCACTAGTGCTGACTGCTCTTAAAACGCATCAGATATTGAAAGAGGCACAGCAAAACTACAGTCAATCTAGCTGATGAAATAAAAATAATTGGAAAATTTCTGGAAATTAGCAGTAATTTTGTTTCCATTCAATGCCCTGGCTATATTTTGAATGGTTTGTGTCATTTTAGAGAATGATCCCGTCCACTGAATTTATTACAATTAATGAATGGAACCTAAAGATAATTAAATAGCCATGACAATCGTAGGTCTTTCTAGGCCTAGTTTTTGTTGCATGGTAAATGTGGGGAAAAAGCAGAAGAGCAAAAGTTATTTTAAGAGTTAATTTCAAATACAGGGCTCCCCTTGTATGTGGAAGAGGTTTAATATAGTCCGTTTAATTTCAATATTTTAATGTTCGCGGAAAATTCATTCTATCCGTATTATTTAGCATTATTTGTTTACTCGGAGAACCAAGTTTCGTTTCTACCAAAAAAAGAACTAAGTTTCATCTCAGCCAAAGATGTGACAGACCATAGTTGCTTTATATATATATATATATTCATGTATAGATTATATATATTATGAAAAATGATTACATCTATACACATGTATATTAAAATATAATAATAATTTGTAGAATCATTTATTTACATAAGAATTACGTTTAAGATAGTTTTAGACGTTGAAAATATAAATATAAATTTAATATTTAGTAATAAATTATTTTATTATATTAATTTTACTCATTTGTAGATGAAGCTTGCACACAATGATACTAGATAGATGAAATGATTTCTATGATAATAAGAATATTTTAAATATGATAAATGAAGCAGATTTCTTATGAATCATCAAAACCACAAAGATGACTGAGGTTATATAGAAGCATAACCCTTTAGTATATATGATTCTATGGTTCTACCTAGCTAGTCTTTTTTGATGACAACGTCTATAAATTTACCAATATGTATTTTTACTTGTGATTGTAGATAAGTTTAAGTTTTTAAAATTGAGTTAAGATTCTATGAAATCTTAGTTCTATGTGATTTCATTTATTTATTTCATGTTGATAATTTATGAAAAATATACTACATTTGACTCATTTACCATAATCTACATTATTATGTAAGCTTCATCTTTGGTTTAGTTTTGCTATATTTATAAATCTATAAAATTAATATAATAAAATAGCAATATCAATCTCAAATTTATATATTTTAACATCTAAAATAGCATCACTATGTAGATAAGTTATATAAATGCTGTATTTGGTATTTGATAAACTTATTGAATAAAAAGTTTTCTTGTAAAAATTTTTAAAATAGGAGAAGTGATGTGATATGATAGGTAATATGAAGAGTAAAGAGAATAAAATTAAAATATATAGAGTAGTTAGATTAGTAGTTATAGAGAAACAACTGGAAATTAAGATAGTCCTATAAGAAGATATGAAGAAATTATTAGAAAACAAAATCGTTACGTAGAATGAAAAATTTTAGATTGAAAATTTTATATGGATGAGTTTTATAGAATGCGAAACACACCCAAAGTATTGTTATATTCTAATGTATATGTGAATGGGTATAAATATTTTTATATAATTTACATGTGAATATATATTTTAAAATTTTAAACAATCGTTAGTCATCTACATCTTTAATGTGAATGAAACATTAACGAAAGTTTGATAATCTCATCCCATAGTTTTTCTCTCTTTCACATTATCTTAAAAATGATTTAATTGTCTAACAACTCTATTTTTCTGAATTTTACCCATATATGTCAATTGCTTTTTCTACAACTACTCTATTTAGTCAATCTTTACTCCTATTATTTTGTATCCTTTACATAATTTTCAAATAATTTTCTTTTCCACTTCCCACCTCATCTGAAAATCCCACCAAATTTACATTACCAAACCTCCCATTATCCTCCTAACCAAACAAAATTATGCTAAATACAATGGTAATAATGAAGGTAAAAAAATGGATTAGCTTGCATAAAACTGATTTTATTAACTTATTACACAGGGGACTCCTCAAATTATTAATAATGAATTTATAAATTATATATAATTACACAAATCCATATTAGAAGTGTGATAAAAAAAAATAGTTTAAGAATTTTGAAAGATAAACCCTTTTGGACAACCATTATTAGAATTAGCACAAGAGTTTGTTTGGAAATGAAAAAAATGTAGGGGGAAAGATAAATATGGAAATTGAACACAAAGTCTCCCCAGCGGTCAAAGATTTGGTGAAGAAGGTCATCTGGTTTAGACGACCTTTTTCTTTATTGACCTACTAGGTCTGTCAAGCATGCATGCGGGTTAGATTTCCAACACCAAGCACTCGCAGCAGTGATATTTCCACATCTTTGAATGTTAGGTTGCAAGGGGTGCTAAAATTTTCTTTTATTGAGAGAGAGAGAGAGAGAGTGAGTGAGTGAGTGAGTGAGTGATTTGATTTGGTGATGCGGTGGAATTTGAAATTTCCTCAAAATGATTTTCTTTACCTCCAGCTTTATTCCTTATTCAACTGGGTAGGCATATAGCTACTTAGATTGCTAAGACTTTCATCGCCCTTCAATTCATAGATTTATACCTACACTTCTTTTTTTTTTTTTTATCTCTTATATACAAGAGGACAACCAATATTATACATTTTAAATCCTTATGACATGGAGGAAAATGGATGCTGATACAGTGCACCTGTGTGCTTTAACCCATTTTTTTAATTTTTTTAATTTTTTATGTGAATGTTAATATAAATATATTTAATATGTATATCAATTTTTACTATTTTTGGAATATTTTAGATATTTATTTTTAATTTTTGAAAATTAGTAGCATTTTAGGTATTTTACATACACTTAGATTAACAATTGTATAAAAAATTTTAAAAAATAAAAAAAGGGTTAAATGCACCCGGCTGCACTACGGGTGCATTTAGCCTCAACTCGAGAAAAATTCCTATAACCCTCATCACTAGAGTAAAATTAACCTTCACAACTACTAGAAAGACTGCGAGTAGGGAGGGTCGAACCCTCCATTATGGGTAAACATGCCTATTATGCACACCACTGGGCCAAGGCGCTGGTTGTGCCTGCATTTATATGCCTTAACTAACCAATGAAAGGCTCCACTTCTATGAAATCCCTCCTTTATACTACTTTTAAATTTTTACTATCTTGATTATTAATGAATAATCAACTTTGTCTATTGTATTTAACAATATTCATATTATTATGGAAACCCCTTCATTTGTTTAGCATCACTTATATAAAACTCATCTATAAATATATGAAATCATCTTAATAAAATAATTTAATATTAAAAAATAAAATTTAAATAGCATTTTCAACGTCTAACAATCTAAAATATCACTACTATGTAGATAAGTTAGTTTATAAATATTATTATTATATTCTAATACATATGTGAATACATCTAAGCATTTTCCTTCATTTATGCATGAATATATTCATTTTTAAGTGAATGTGACTTATGTACATATTTGGGGTGTGTTTGGAAATGGATAAAACTTTTGATGAAAAGTTGTAAAGAGTAAAAGTTGTCAAATGATGTGATATGATAGATATAATGATGGAGAGTAAATAGAATAAAGTTAAAATAAATAGGTTAATTGTGTGGGTAGTTATGTAGAAATGATTGAAAAGTAGGATAATTGTATATAAAAATATGAAGAAATGATTAAAAAATAAAGTAGTTGTGGAAAGTGAAAAGTTTTAGATTGAAAAGTTTTAACTCGACAAGTTTTACTCATTAACAAACACACCATTGATTTAGATGAAATTTCGTTTCCTAGTTAAATAAATAATATTAAATACAATGAACAAATTAGATTTTACGTCAATTATCAATATCTGAAAATGAAAAGAGTTATACAAAATCGCTTTTCAGAGTCCATTAATAAATAACCGAACAAGATTTACAACTGAATTTAACAGAATATTGCTGACTACCTACTACGAAAAAAAAAAAGATCTTTGAAAGACTAGAATTTGTAGAGCTGCATTGCTGCCGTATTTCAGTCTCCATCATGCCACTTACCCCAAAGATGACAATCTCTGTTGCCATTTCTCAATCAAAATCACCCCTGAAGTAGTTTCAATACCATAAAACTCCGGTAACGTTGACTTAGATGTCCCATCAAATCGCTGTTAAGGAAATTGTGGTTCCTACAAAATTGAGATTTATGTCCATGTTTCATCTTCTACTTTAAAAAGAGTTCTATGCAAATAGGTGGTTTGCTTACACCACTTGGATGATAAATGACTGACATGAGTAGATATAGGGCATTAGGTAAAGTGGTCAAGGATTTGAAATTCGGTGAAGGGCCCTGTATTGAAGTACACCTTCATAAGGTACTCGACCATCCACCAATAAAAAATGGTTTGCTTACCGCAGCATGAGCCTTTTTGTTTTTTTTTTAAAAAAGCATGAGTTGTTTTTAAAAGGATTAAAATGTAATTTTTTGTTCTTGTGATTTTTCTTCCAGAGTTATATAGAAATATTTTCAACCAACTCATCTTTTATTATTTCGCAATTTTACTCCATAATCATATTGTTTTATAGAAATGCCCCATTGATTGACTTTGTTTACAAATTAAACTAATTTCGGTAAAACATTAACCCACTTTGTGTCAAAATTAAGCAACATTGGCATAGCCTAGTTGGTGCCAGGCAGGTCGTCGGATCAATCCCAAGTTTTGGTTTGTATCCAGTCATGAGAGTTTAGGTGTGTTTGGTTATTTTTTCGCATATTTTTATATAACTACTCTACTTTCTAATTATTTCTTCACAACTATCCTTACAACTAATCTACATATTTTAACATTATTTTTTTTACTCCTCATCATTACCCTAATATATCACAGTATTCTCTTTAAGTTCAAAAACTTTTATATTAAAAATTTTTTATCTAAAAGTTTTATCATTTCACAAACACACCCTTTATCTCTTTTGTGAGGAGTTGATCTCCCCCTGTTGTTGTAAGCTTATTATACAAAAAAATAAATTGTTGATCTAAGCTACTTATAAAAAAAAAACTAATAAAGATTACTAGGCTTCATTTGTAATATGAAATCTTAGGCTTCATTAGCAATATAAGATGAGATGAGTTTCAGATATTATAACGCTGATCATAAAAAAGTAGCGTTTGAAAATGTAGCCAACGTTGATGCAAAAGAAGCTTTTTTATATAAAATTAAAAAATAGAGATATTTTTGCAAAATCAATAATTATGAAGTAAAAGATACAAAATCGCAAAAATACAAAAAACCATGCAAATAAACGTCCTAAGAATGAAAACCATCAAGAATTTTGTATAACAAAACAAGCACGATGGACTATTATCCTAAACAAAATATTGGTATGCTTGGATGGGAAAAGCTATAATAAGAAAATACGTCTTTTGCGTACCATTTAAAATAAGGCGATATCCTAATTACGACTACTAAGTTTAATTTTTTTTTATCATTGTCTATAGTTTCAATTATTTCATTCTTATCTTTATTTTAAAAAAAAACTTATTTTGTTAAGATCATCCTTTTATATGTACACTTTTCTTTGTGTTCACGAGATGCACAAATCCCTTTTTTTATTTTATTTTAGTTTTTTTATAAACGCGCGTGCTCCATTTATATCCTTTAGGGGTGAAATTTGATAGTTTTTTTAAAATAAAATAAATCGGCAAGTAAATTTAAAAAATTATCAAAAGTTACCGTACTGGCAATCTATCTGACGCTAGGGCATTTATGAAAATAAAAAAAATAAAAAAAAGTGTTGCTAAAGTGTTGCTACTGACTTAATGCATCATGATCCCTTTTCTAATAATTCACTCTCTTTCACTTCGTTTCTGTTACACAGTTATGACTTGTTTCTTTTGGGTTTTGACCTACAGCTCCCCATTATTTATCAGCGAATGATTTCGAAGTGATCTATGTATTTCGAGAGGTGAGTTCTTCCCCAAATGTATGGTTTAAAATAGACATCACCCCTGATGGCATTTTTAAAAATTTTTTTTAATACAAGAGGTTGATTTCTGTTGAATGTCAGTTGGTCATCATAAACAGTTTTAGCAAATAATTTAAATACATCCGTACACAACTCCACATGCCTTGTCATTTTCCAAATTTAATACCATTAATTGCATGCATAGTAATTTTTAACACAAACATATAAATATTTAAGAATTAAAAGAAGTGCCATCAGGAGAGTGCTCTAGCGGCAAAACCCACTGTGGTGCCATGGCGCTTCTCCCGGAACAGAGTTATTACAATTATCTCTCATGAGAGTAGTAATATTTACAAGATATCCTTCCATTATGAGAGTCATGAAAGTGCCTAGTTTATAATGCCAAGATGCTATGACGTAGATAATAATAATAATAATAATAACAAGAATTGAGAAAGAATGTTTACGAGCTGACTAATAATCAGGGAGGACTGTTTCATTAATATGTTTATTTGGGCGTGAAATAAATGCTCTAATACAAAGAAGCCTAAACACCGGCCAGCACTGAATCTTGTCTCCGTATTTTTTTGTGTAGGAGTTGTGTCTCTTCTATTTATAAATTTTAATACAACTTTAGTATACTATATGGGGTGCTTTGTATATATACATGACTTAAATTATAAAAAAAGAAGGGTGATTTACAAATGCACCCAATTAGTTTGGTCATATTTGCAAATACAATCACATAGTTTCGAAAATTATAAATTACTTATATAGTTTGACTATAATTGCAAATATACATACGCCATTATAATATTATTACTACATCGTCATGATATGAGTATATTTAAAAAGATATATGAACTATGTGGGTATATTTGCACTTTTATTAATTGAGTAGGTATATTTAATTTTCGCGAACATATCCATGTAGTTTGCAAACCTTTGTAAATGCACCTACGCCTTGATAGTGCACTAGCGACATTATAATGACATGAGTATATTTGCAATTATGGTTAAATTATATGAGAGTAATTTATAATTTTTAAAACTATATGAGTATATTTGCAACTATAGTTAAACTATATTGGCATACGTGAAAATTATAAAAAAAAAAAAAAAAAGCCTAAACACATTTTGTATGGACCTAAAGCTAAACACCCATTTCAGAGGCGTTGGCCTCCCGCGTCCATTCACACGCATTTAAGACCGATGACCATTGCCTGACAAGGTCCAGGCAGGCCTTTGGATAGAGCTGAAAAGAGTGGTCTGGGTTCATTCCATTGGCAAATTCTCACAATAGAAAATTGAAATTAGGCCTTCCAGGCTAATGACCTTTTTTTTTATCATATGAACCGAGGACAACTTCAAGAAAAAAAAAATAAATCAAACAATACTTTTGTCCAACTTCATGCTCTAAACTTTCCATCCATATACTCTTAATTTACCCATCTCAAACATTATAGTCATCCAAGTGGTAACAGTTAATGACATTTTTATATTCATTAAAGAACAAACAGACATTATTTTTTGATGATTTCCGAATTAGGTTGAAAATTCTCATACAATTTTAGCTGGCAGGACAGTGATGTGTTGTTCACACCAATAATGAACTGCTATATTTGTCACTGCGGGTATTCCTTCAGGACCATGCCATTCTCCGACTTTCAGATCATTCTGATCTCTCCCAATACGTAGGTGGCATTTTTCTTTTTAAGGGCGTGTTTGAGAAAAGATAAAATTTTTAAGGAAATTTTTTAAGGAAAATTTTATCGACATAAAAGGTTTTTGAAATGGGAAAAAATAACGTGATATAATAAGAATAATAATGAAAAGTAAAAAAAATGAAATTAAAATAAACAGGTTAGTTGTATGAATAGTTGTATATAAGTAATTGAAAAGTATAATAGTTTATATAAGAATATGTGAACTAATAATTAAAAAATAAAGTAGTTATGAAGTACAAAAACTTTTATAAGCAAAATAAACACACCTTAAATTTCTCCATGCAGGTGAATATTTCTAAACAATATTTTATGGCAAACTAATTGGATACAAGAAGGTGTTTAAGATTTTTTTTAAAAAAGTCTTCTGTGAAATATTTAACTATTTTAGCAAACTATACGTGTATTTCCCAGAATATCATATATAATCATCTTTCTTAATTGTTTGTTACTTTAATTACAACTAATCTTCTTACAAAATATTTTAATTTGTGTTATTTTTACTCAATTTTGTGAAAGATATAATCTCTTATATTATTGCTATATTATTTCCTTTCAATTTCTTATGTCGGTGGTCCTTAAAAGTTTTAATTGTTTAGGTTCAGTACAAAAGGTTGAACTTTAGCTAAATAAAAAATTGGTTGGTAATAGTTGATAATATATACTATACACAAATAATAATTCATGATCACGATATTCAATTAGATTGAATAGGATGAGAATTCGATGACTTTTTATAGTTTCCAAATTTATTTTTCCATTCTCTATATAGTATTTCATTTTTTGAACAGATATAATATCTACTTTTTAAATACACAACGATAATACTATTTTTTTTTATCGGGGTGACAATATTTTTTAAAATTCGATATTAAGGTGGGACCTGATACACAATGCACTCGTGTGCATTTAACATTTTTTATTTTTTGAATTTTTTATACAATTATTAATCTAAGTATATTTAATATGTTTCTCAATTTTTCCCTTTTTAAAAGTATTTTAAATATTTATTTTTGAAAATTAATGACATTTTAGGTAATTTCATAATCATGTTGATGGTATACTGCTACTGTACCATGCAAATTAGGTTTATATGAGAGCATGCACTGCCCCCCCCCCCCAAAAAAAAATCTTGTCAATTTGGACAACCTGCTCCACACGTTTCTCGCCATAAATCTTGGACGCTGACATTTGCGCCCCTACGATTTGAACGTTCTATTCAATGCTGAAAATTGGCATCATGTATCCTTGTCCCAGTCATGTACCTAAGAGCTCACCCATCTATAGTCATGCAGCATGCGAGTAAAATTGAATGATTCACAGGTGATCTGAAAATTACTTTTTATAAATATGCACAACATGAAAATTAAGCTTTAGCAACGAACCTAAAAGTTAAAATTTTATTTCTTATTACTTTTGGCGACTATATAATCTCGTTGCTAATCAGCAGTTAAAAATCTAACAATTCCTAAAGGTGTGTTTGGAAAATTACTTAATATTATGTTAGTTATCTAAGTAGTTGTGTAAAAATGAATGATAAATATAGTAGTTGTATAGGAAGATAAAAAAAAATTAAAAAATAAGATAATTATGCGAAATAAAAAGTTTTATATATATACTTGACAATAAAAAAAAATCATGCTAAAACTATTTAATATTTGTAACTATCTTATTTTTTAATCGTTTTTTCACTTCTTCCTATATAACTACCGTACATTCTAATCATTTTTATATAATTATTTATACAATTAATATATCAATTTTAACTTTATTTTCTTTACTCATTATCATTAACCATACCATATTACATTATTCTTTTCAAATTCAAAAACTTTTATACTACAAACATTTTATATAAAAATTTTATCACTTGTCAGATACATCATGAAAAGTTCTTGTTTAAAAAGTTTTTGGTGTGGTCAAATAAACCTTATTTTAGAATTTTAGCAAAGGTATAAAACTTTAATATTCATGTAGTAATGTGAGCTTTACCCACATCTTTCACACTGTGAAACTCGGCATTTAAAAAAAAATTGGTATGTCATTTTATTTTTTAAAAGGTATTATTTTCGCAAATCAAAATAAATATTAAAAATTACCAAAGTTCGCGTGACGAAAAAGCTAGAGGTTACATGAATATATATATATATATATATATTTAAAATATATTTTTTTCTGGTCACATGAAATCGCCCGATCGACGAGTGATCATATAAGATCGCAACCCCCCGATATAGTACTTCGGAACTCCCATCCACAGTGGATCATATGCAGAGAATTAATTTACACAAATTGGACGACCCAAAATTCCCGAATTATTCAGATTTAAAACTGAAATTAAAATATACCATAAAAAAAACTAAAATTAAAATATTATTAAAAAGCTGCAATTAAAACAAGCGAATAGCGGGCCTTTCCGCTGTGAGTTTGTGCCCAAGGCAAGCTCCAACGAGATTCCAGTGAAACCTCTTTGTTTGGGCTCAAGACGACGCCAAAGTCAGTTATAATATTTAACATTCCTTCCTAAATATGCTTATTTTATGGCCCCTTTTTATTTCTAAATAAATGGTACTAAATTAATATTTAAATATCATTAAATTATTATGGCAAGATCCAAATGAGAAGGTTCAACCGATATCACTGGAGCTGAGCTTGCCGATGAATCAAAATTCGACATTAAATGAGTTATTCGAAAATAGAAATTAATTTTCAATATAGCATCGCTTGCACATTCCCAGTCCTTTCCAATGGAATCGGGCACTAAATTCTAAAAAGAAGAAATTAATTCCAATCTAGCATGCTTTGCAAATTTCAGTAAATCGGCCCATAAGAACAAGGCTCGTTCAAAATGTACTTCGACACAACGATTTTATTTTATATTTTCAGTACCATTTTTTATTGAATAATGATCTTATTAACTTGAATTAAGCAAACGTCTTGCTTAACCTATTCAAAAAACTCATTTACAATATTTTTTTTTATTTTTTCTTTATAAACTTGTTTATCTAAGTGTATTTAACATATTTCATCAAAAAAAGTATATTTAACATATAAACCAAAATTTACCATTTTTAGATATGTGTGTACACTTTTTTTTTTAAACTTTTTTCTTCGTACATTTTTATCGAAGTGTATTTAATATAAAAGAGTGATTCTTAAGTAAATATCTCGCTTAGCCCACATCAAAAATTCCATTTATAATAATTTTTTATTTTTTCTTCGTACACTTGTTTATGTAAATGTATTTAACGTATAAATCAAGTTTTTCCATTTTTAAATATTTATATATATTTTAGATTTTTAAAAATAGAGGTATTTTAAATACATATATATATGTAAATGTTTAAAAATATCAAAAAAGTTATACATATATCTAAAAAATGGTTAAATATATTTAGATAAATAAATGCATAAAGAAAAAGGAAAAAAAATCGTAAGTGTATTTTTCCAAGTGAGCTAAAAAGGGTATTTGCTGAGCCAAAGTCAACAGAATCATTCATTTTTAACATATAAATAAAATTTTATCATTTTTTGGATACGTGTATGTATTTACACATTCCGAAAGTATACATTTATCTAAAAATAATAAAACTTAATTTATATATTAAATATACTTAAATTAACAAGTATATTTTCAAAAAGAATAAATAAGAGTATGAAAAAAATAAAAAAATTCAAAAACATACGAATATCAAAAAATAATAATAATTTATTTATATATTAAATACACGATAAACAAGTATATAAAGAAAAAATAAAAAAAAATGTTGCAAATGAATTTTCCGAGATGAGCTAAACAAATAGCCAACAGGATCATCTCTTTTTTTTATTTGTTTATTTTATCACAGGTCCGATGTCATCCGTGGTTATTTATTATTGATTATTAAGTTATTAACATCTTTCCCTTTCTATTTTAATTTTTGAAGCTATTTTCTAATAAAAAAATTTTGTAGTTATTTATACCCACACCTGTGATGGATTAGTACGTTGGCGCGACCTTCCGAGTCAGTGCACCCAGATGTACTGAGCTTCGGTGCATCCATTGCAAAAATTTATTTTTTAAAATTTTTTTGAAAATTTTTTTACACTAGGAAAATGCTATTGATCTTAAAAAATCAAAAATAAATATCTAAAAGTTTTCAAAATTGATAAAAATTGATATACATCTTAAATACACCTGGATTCAGTCGTATAAAAATATGTCAAGAAAATAAAAATAAATGGGTAAAACGCACCTGTATGCATCAGCGCAAAAACAGCAGGTGAGTCTATGATCATTTCGAACTATAAGCAGGGCTGGGACACTGGCCCATTAGACATTTCAGAATAGAACAGAAACAGCTTTAGTTTTTGGAAAAACCCAACCCACCCAACCCATGTAGGCCCAGCATATGCGTATGCGTAATTTGTCACGCTCCTATTTTATTTTTCATTAGATGCTTTATTTTAAATTAATGTGTTTAACACTTTAAGTCTCGTAGCTAAGAATTTTCCCTCTATAAATGTAAAATATGAATACAGAAACATGAATTCAAATTTAATGATTTTAAGAAGATATCAATGGATAATGCAATTCTATGTATAATTATCTTTTTTCATTTTACTATTTCTATTTAGAGATTTCTTTGGAAAAGCTATTTTAATAACTGAACTGAAACAGATGGTCAGACCGGTCCAACCGTGAACTTGTCGTATCCCGATCATTGGTTTTTCAATTCAACCGTGGATCGACCATTAACATGCACTGTTGAACCGGAAAAACCAAGAACCTGTCCGGTTCATACCCAGTTGGACTTTCAAAACAAAATAGTAAACCCTTAAAAGTAAACCACCATTGGCCCTTCAACGATGGGAATTTGACGTCGACACATGAACCAAAGTTGTATAGATCTATTTGTTTTATTATTTGTCTACTTTAGTTGTCTTCATCAGTTGCTTGTGTGGCTAATCGGGCTACAAGGCCACTACGATGATGGTTCGTTGCAATTAAAACTTAATTTTAATTCAAAGTCGCAAACAATTTATTCATCTTATGTGCTTTATTGCCGACTGATCTTTTATTGCGACCGGTCAAAAAATATTTTTTTTTAATTTTTTTTTGAAAAATAATTTTATAAACATGTTAATCTAGTTATAT
>JAXCLR010000001.1:44923496-44944139 GCA_035584095.1 Annona squamosa | reverse complement strand
GACTCCTCTGTGTCCCTGAGCCGAGTTGCACCACTGCTCAAAAAAGCCTTCTCTCTCACGTGAACAGCCTGAATCATTTACTTCCATGTTCCAGACTTGTAGCCATGGCCAGAGCAAAGGCATGTCAGTCACGTCACATGCAAGCATCGGGGACTGCTGAAAATTGAAACAGGTACTCTTGCATTTACTCTTGTCAACTGGGTTTACAGGTCATCATTAATGCATAAATGCTATTTCATATTAAACTGATTACGGTGAGTTTGGTTGGGGAATCAATAAAACTTACGATGAAAATTGACCGAAAGTGATATTTATCGAATTATGTGATATAATAGAAATAATGATGAATAGTAAAGAAGATAAAATTAAAATAGATAAGTTAATTATATTAATAATTATATAGAAATGATTAAAAAATAAGACAATTGTATAAAAAAGTATGAAGAAATAATCAAAAAATATAATAGTTGTAAAGAATAAAAAATTTTAGATTGAAAAGTTTTAACTAAGCACTTTATATCAATTGACAAACACACCATGTATCAAAAGTATAATGTTCAATTTGGGTCAAACCCATTAACTTTCAAAATTAACCTTTACCTAATGTCCATCCATTCTCCACATGCACCTTTTTCAAAACATTTTAAGTTGAAAAAAGATCTTCAATATCTAATCTTACAGCTTTCTATTCAATTATTTGATATAAAAGGTGCGTTTGGAAATGAATGAAACTTTAAGTGAAAAGTTTTGAAGAGTAAAAATTGATAAATAATGTAATATGTTATGGACAATGATGAAAAGTAAATATGATAAAATTAAAATAGATAAGTTATTTGTAGAAGTAATTGTGTAAAAATGATTGAAAAATTGAGTAATTGTATAGAAAAATGTGAAAAAAATAATTAGAAAATATAGTAGTTAAAGAAAGTAAAAAGTTTTAGATTAAAAAATTTTAACTTAACATTTTATACTCATTGCCAAACACACCCAAAATATTCATTAAAAATAAGTTTAACCATGCATGAATTTGGTGTCCCTTCATCCAAAGTCTGCTTTCCGCCAAAATGTTGCTGCGTGTAATTCAAAAAATCCTGACAAAACGGGATGTTTTCTGACGGTATCTACACCACAAAAATTGGCCGGTCTATGGCATTGCGATGCTTGAGGCACAGTGTGACGATTTTTTTGAGGAAAAAAAATTTTCATAGACGCATGGGTTCAAGTAAATGGACTCACAGCATATTTTTATATTTGGAGACAAGTAAATCGATTCACAGCATATTTTTATATTTGGAGCTTGATTATATATATCATCATGTATTTTAGACTAAAATATAACATTTATTTATTTTTACAATTAATTATATTTTTTGATTTTTTTTTGTAAGCATGTTTATTGAAGTATATTCAATTTATATATAAAATTTTTTAGGGTGGAAAATGACTTAAATGCCCTTAAAATTGATTTGTTTAAAAAATCAAAAATAAATATGTAAAAGCATTGTAAAATGATGAAACTTTGTATATGGATTAAATACACTTAGAAAATATGTTTATAAAGAAAAATAAAAATATAATTAATTGTAAAAATAAACGAATGTTGTATTTTTGTATAAAAACATTATGATGTATATAATCATGCTCCTTTGTAGTTTTTATCTTTAAATATTTTTCGAAATTAAAAATGAGATTTTTTTTGAATTTTCGATGATAGAAAATGAGCATGGAAATTGCTCCGTTAATTATTTCCGAAAATTAAAAAATTAAGGATATGGAATTTAGGCAATGGACAATTTTTTTTTTTTTTTAAAAAAAAAGAGCACCTGTTTGCTATGTGAACAACTTCAGGCACCTGTTTGAGGGAAAAAAAGGTGTGAAAAATTTTTTTTGGGAGTAAAAATTATGAAGTTGTTTATCATATGAGCTACTTGGCTATGCGATCAACTTCAGGCACCTGCGTATAATTTCATTTTCAGGCTTGTGTATCTGGGCGTATGCTATGCGTGTTTAGTTTGGAGCAAACGAAATGGAATGCAATGGAATAGGAAAGTCAATGGCATCATTGCCTAACTAATCTATTTTTTTTCTAATTTTATTTTTATGTTCCAATCATTTTCTTATATATATTGTTTCATACTACGTATTATCATATTTATTCTCATTTTATTTCCTATTTACCCGTATCGTATCAAGTCACCTTAAGTCCATTCCTACCATTTTCCTTACTCTATGCTTTCGTATTCACGTAAGAAAGGATCCCAAACCTTGCAATCTCACATTGTCAAACGAAAATTGACAAATAAAGGGATGTAATGTTGTAATTCGAACTCAAAGCCAATCACTCTGACTATAATACACAAAAAAAAAAAAAAAAAAATCTCTCTGGACCGAATGAAGTTGGAGA
Source organism: Annona squamosa (assembly GCA_035584095.1). Classification (NCBI taxonomy): domain Eukaryota; kingdom Viridiplantae; phylum Streptophyta; class Magnoliopsida; order Magnoliales; family Annonaceae; genus Annona; species Annona squamosa. The sequence goes on along the minus strand of JAXCLR010000001.1, from coordinate 44,941,735 downwards.
AAATAGAAAAACTGGATTAGTAAAATTATTGTAAATCCATGCGATTTGCAATTTAGGTTAGGCCCCCTTAATTATCTATACTAATCTCGACATATTTACTACAATTAAAGGTGTTAATAATTATTATCAATCAATTAACCCGCTTGTTCAACCTATTTATAAATAGATCTGAGTTAGGAATTTTGAATAAATAGATTATTATCCGCTAACCCATTTAACCATTTAATTAAATAAATGAATTAGAGTTGAGATTTTATAATTTGTCAATATATTTAATAACTCATTTAACCTGTTTAACACATTTAACTCCTTTAATTCATTAAAGTTAATATATATATATATATGTAAACCACTCGGTTATTTTTCTCTGCTAAGTATTTCTTATGTCATTTGATTTTCATTTTTGTATTGTTATCCTAATTTTATTTTCCCGTTATTATCTTATTTTCATTTCTCTTATGTCGAAAACACCATTTTGTCTCTCCCTGTAAGATTATTGTTTGTCAGAATTTAAGCTTTCAGGTTATTTGTTATACAATCTGTTTACAACCTACCAATCTATTTATTAAATGGGTTAAAGATAAGATTTTTAAATAAGTTAATAAATGAATTAGGGTTGGAATATTTTAAATTGATTAGAATCAGGATCATGATCCAGCCTATTCAACCCGATCCTTTAATATCCCTACCCACAAGCAACATTTTTTAAACAATTTAATGTTGATATTAATATAAAATAATTTTTCCTTTGTATAACACAATCTAGCAACTCTTTCTGAGACCTAATCCTCAACCTATAGCGTCGACAATGCTCTAAGCTTTTTTTACTATCTCACAACTTAGAGTAAATAGCAAAGCCATAGCCCTAGAGGAATTATTACTCGTGGGGGTTATAGGTTGACTCATAAGTATTCTAAAATTGGATATGATAGTTTTTTATTTTTCTACTCATAGGATAAGATGATTTTAAGGAAAAAACTTAACGTAATTAAAATAGGGTAAATCCCAAGATTTGGAAACTTAGGAACTGATTCGAATTAGTAATATATATTTAACATTTATTTTATGAATAATATTATATCTTTGAAGATATAAAATATATTTCAAAATATAAAACTTATTTAATTTATCTATTAATTAGTGCATCCAATAAATGCATTTTAAGCCAACTTAGTGAATCCTAATTGTTACTAGAACTTGACATGTATGTCATCGGTAAGAAGATCAAATCCCATATGGGTAGGAGTACAACTTAGGCCCGTGAAGCTCGAGTTCACTTTAACTCTAATCATAATCTTATTTATAAATTATTAACTTAATCCAAACTCTATTTATGAAATCTAATCCTTAAACCTATTTGTGAAAATAGAGTTCAAATTTAGTTTCGAGTTAAAATTTAGGTTAACAAATTTATTTTTATTTAAAATTGATAAATTTAGAATTTCATATGAATTATAATAACAACAAATAATCTAAGCAAAAATAAAAATAGATAGTCAAACTATAGATTTTTTAAAAAATAATAATATAAATAATATTTTCTAGAAAAAATTTAATCGAAAACAAGTTAAAGGAAGAAAATTAATGAACATAAAAGTCAATGATAAAAATACAAAGATAAATTTAAATGAAAATAATATAATATAATTATAATATGAGATACATATATGCAAACATAAATATAAATAATATAATACACAAATATAAATAAATATTATTCAGATATTATGTTTATACTATATTTCATAATAAATATAAAATAAAAAATCGACCTGCTCTAGTTCACTTGAACTTTAATTCTATCATATTTATAAAATGGGCTCCTTGAATTTAAATTCTTCAAGCTAGAGTTGTAAAAAAATAAGTCTCAACACTATTAAACTTCAAGATCAATAAGCTAGGTTTGGACTCAACCCCGCCATGTTGCACTTTTATATGTAAGAGCTATTTGGGAGCTTTTCTTTTGTCTCTTCTATTATTGATAGTAGGAATTTTTATCTCATCTATTATTAATAGTAGGGAAAATTGTAAGAATATTATTATATTTACGGATCAAGTTTCAAATTTCGTAGGTTTAAGTTCTTCGGCATCAAGTCGAAAAAAAAAAGTTTCGATAATATTAGAATGAAGATTAGACTGGCTAGGTTCAAGCTCAGCTCAAATCAAATTGCACCCCTACAGTTGGCGTTGTTGTCTCCAAGGCGCGAAAGTGTTTTGTCTCGTCCTTTATTCATAATAACAAAAAGTTGTAAAAATACTTAAGTTAGATTTGTAAGATAAAATAAGATAAGATATCTGCATTCTCAGGCTTGTTTTAAAAATATTATTAGCATATTGATTATAAGTTTTTAAGTAAAATGTATATTAAAATTATGATTTTCAAATATAGCATCAACACCAATTTAAAAAACTGATTTAGAATGATTTTCCGAAATTTAAATGTTAGCACAAAAAATTTGAACCCAATTAATCGCAAGGTAGTCAAAAGTTGCAAATTTGGAACCCGCTAATTAGTACAGCTAAGGGAGTTCTAATCGTAGCCGTCACTTGGATGCGCATAAAATGAACATCTATGATGCTGTGCTTGGCACATCTAAGGAGGAAAAATCATTTCCCTGGTAAACTATCATTGGATGTATCTACCTTTGCATCTCCCCTCATTAAGCCCCCTCCGCGGCCCGCGCTAAATCGTCACGACAAAAATGCTCCTGATCTCACCTAAAAATGGCAATTTACAAATTGCCCTTCAAGTTCTTGCAAATTTGTGCGGTAAACACTAAGCGGTGACTCAGTAAGTTTCATATTTTTATGAGTAATTTACAAATATACCAACATATTTTGACAATGATTTGATTGCAATTATACTTTCTTAGCTTTAGAAATTAAAGATAAACCCAAATAATTTTACCATAATAGTAAATAGATAAGTGATCCTGTTAGCTTGGGCTAAGTAAATGTCCTACTTAGCTCACCTTTAAAAACTTATTTACAACAATTTTTTTTAATTTTTTTCTGTACACTTGTTTTATTTAGGTGTATTTAACATATAGACAAAGTTTTACCATTTTTGAATATGTTTATCTACTTTTTAAAGATTTTTAAACATTTATGTGTATATATGTATTTAAAATACTCTTATTTTTAAAAATCTAAAAAAATATATACACATATCCAAAAATAGTAAAACTTGATTTATATATTAAATACACTTAGATAAACAAGTGTATGAAGAAAAAAGTAAAAAAAATTATTTTCAATAAGATTTTTGAAGTGGGCTAAGTGAGACATTTACTTCGTCCAGACTAACAGGATCATTTCTCTTATAAATATACTTATGTTGTCATGAGCGATGCTATCACAACATACTATATTTATAAATATATGTAAACTACATAGTTATATTTGCAAATATAGTCACATGTCATGGCACATGTACCTCGCTATGATGATGATACATATATATTCACAATTATGGTCAAACTATATAAGAACATTTTCACTTTTTAAAATGTGTAAATATATTTACAATTATGTCAAATTAGGTGAATATAATTGCAAATTAACCCTTTTCTAAGGTCACTTTCAACATCAAAGGCTAGATTTGCAAATTGCTAAATTTCCAAGGCCAAGGGTGAAAAAAGTAGAAGTTAAATTGATGTTACATCTAGGGTGTAAAAATAAGGTCGGGTTGAAGTAAACACAAACTAAAGTCGTTTTGTAAAATTTCTACCCAACTTTACTTTCAATCCTATTTTCATGCATTAACCCAACTCTATTTTATCCCTATAGAAATCGATTCGATCAGATTGGAAATCAAGTTAATAAATATATAATATTTAAAAATATTTTGCTCAATTGAACTTATTTTAAAATATAAATTTATATAAAGAATAAAAATTAATCATTTTTTTAGAAATACTTTCCAATTTTACGAAGTATAAAAAATATAATTTCAAAGCAATAATATCTAGTTAATTTTATGTATTGTATGTTATTGTATGAGTATTTTTTAATAATCTAGTATATATTACACTAATATATAAAATTAAGTCCGATCGAGTTTACTGTTATTTAACTCAAACCAATCTACTTTTTAAGTCAGGTCAATTTAATTCAGGTTGTATAACATATTTTTTCAGAAATATTTAACCCCGTCTTATTATATATTGGGTTTAGTTAGTAGGATTCGGAGCTGAGACCATCCCTAATTTCACCCCAGCTCACAGCAGCATTTGATTTGATGCTCGGGCTCATGCCATCATGCACCGGTTCCAAATGCCCCGCATTAATGATGAACGCCGTGAACTATGCCGGCTGTTGTCGGCGTCAGCTAAAACCCAGCCATAATAGAGGCTGGCTATCAATACAAGACGCTAAAAAATTCCATTCTCTTTTGATTTCTACCGGGCCATATTCTCTATAAATAAATGCTCGCATCTGCAGCCGCGATAAGTTAATGTCCGAGGACGATTCCTCACCTGCTTATCAACTAATAACTGCACGGCTGACTTTGCATCCGATGCCGCATCGCATGCCTAGTTGTCTACCGTGCTTTCAGTCCATTTCACCCGATCCTAATTTTAGGGTTCCCATGTACCCCCGGATCTAATAGGCTTTTCATGCATTTGGGTGTAAATTTAAAAAAAAAAAAATTTTTTTATAAAACTGTTAATTTAGATGTAATTAACTTATATAATAAGCTTTACTGTTTTTGAACATGTATATATTTTTTGAATTTTTAAACTCATCCAGTATTTTAATCAATTTTTAAAGGTTTGAAAATAATTAAATTTTAAAATTCTATAAAATTATATACTCATCTCAAAAATGATAAAACTTAGTAAATAGATTAAATAAATTTATATTAATAATTTTATAAAAAATTCAAAATATAAAAAATGATTTTACACCCGGTGCATGAAAAGCCCAATGCACCTAGGTATATTGGATTGAGTTCCATAAGTTTATGATTTAACGCTAATGTTGCTTAAGCAAGGTAACAATTTGGACTTTAAGCACATAATTTATCTAAAGATTGGCCGCGAACTTTTTTTTATTTTTTTTAAATAAAAGTGTATACATGCCTTAAATTAGTTCTTATCAATTTTTTTAAAATTTTAAATTCTTAATTTTCAAATATTTAGAAATGTGTAAAAATTAAAAGATACTATCAATTAGGCATAGGCATTTGGTAATAATCAATAAAAGAGGAAAGCGAAAACTCAGTTTTATATATTCTAGTTATTTCACTTGCTTTAATTATCTTACTTTTTAATTTTTACTTTTATATTTCAATATTTTCTTAAACAATCGTCCTATTTATTTTCACTTTACCTATATCTTATTATATTGCTTACATAATTTTCAAAAGATTTTTCACTTCATGAAAAGCACCTAAAATCTAACTTTCTATTATGGTGAGGGGTCATCATGAACCTTCAATTATTATAATGACAGGCCATCCTCTATCTGAATAATTGATTATAAAAAAATTTAGGGTATATTTGACATTTAATATAACTTTTAAAAGACAAATTTCTTATATAAAACTTTTTGAAACGGGAGAAATGATGTGATATAGTAAGGTTAGTGATAGGAAGTAAAGAGACTAAAAATTAAAATAGACAAGTTAATTATATGGGTGGTTGTGAGAAATTGTTGAAAAGTAAGATAGTTTTTTTTATTAATAAAGTAAGATAGTTATATAGGAATATATAAAAAATAATTAAAAATAAGGTGGTTGCAGCGAGTGAAATGTTTTATATTTGGGCGTATTTGTTAAACCGTAAAATTTTTCAATATAAATTTACTTATTCTCCACAACTATTTTATTTTTAATTATTTATTTACATTTTTCTTTATAATTAACATACTTTTCAATTACCAGGATACTAGTGGCATTGTGGTAATAACTGTTGCTCACATGCCAACGATGGGTTGTTTGAATGAGTTGGATGCAACTGTTTAATAAATAGAAGTTTTACAAATTAATCCCTCTAGTGAGGGTTTTATAATTTCCTCCCATTTTGTGGAGGTTTAAAATTTTCCTCCTATTGTGTGAGTATGAGAAAAAATTTCCCTCCATGTGTGAGGGTGTGATTGGACTTCATTGTAATATGAGAATGTAATGATGTACATAAAAAAATATAAAAATATAATTTTCAATCATTTTTACACAATTACTTATACAATTAACATATCTATTTTAATTTTATTCTTTTTACTCCTTATCATCACCTTATTATATTGCATCATTTTTCTCCCATTTTAAAAATTTTTGCACAAAAAAATTTCATTTAAAAGTTTTATTTCTTCCACAACATACCTTAAAAAATTTTAAGTTGACAAGTTTTCGTAATGGCCAAACATACTATGTTTAGAATTAGCATGAACTAAGTAGCTGCTGGCCAACATACTATGTTTAGAATTAGCATGAACTAAGTAGCTGCTGGCCTACATACAAGGGACTTTTGGATTGCATATAAGGGACTTGAATGGAGGAGAGAGATCATATTAGAATTTCATCATCTAATTGTAAATGAAAAAAGTTAATTGAAAAAAATTATAAAAAATTTAAAAAGTTATCTTGATAATGAGAAATCTCATCCTAACCACTCAAGTTTTTTAAAAGATTTAAAGTTAATGCATCTACTTTAAAGTCTCCCTATACTTGTTATAAACATAACAAAATAAGAAGCTAGTGGAAGGAGTGCTATACAATTAAACAGAAAAATATCTATCCAAAATTAGGCTTAGCCCTTATGGAATCGTTTGGTAATGTGCGTAGCAAGAAAATAAGAAGTTAAATTTTTTAAAAGTGTGAAGGCGATGCGATATGATGAGGATAAAATGAGAATAAGTAGGATAGTTATGTAATAAAATAATTAAAATATAAAAGTAAAAATGAAAAAAGTAATATTAAGATATCAAATCAAATCATTTCTTTAAAAATTTCTTGAGAGAGGTGAGAAATTTGCTTCACCCCATCCCCTAACTCCCTTATTAAATGGTATCTATATATACAAGTTGGTTGGCCCCCATCATAAATTTCTCCCTCTTGGTTGGACAACACTTGTTTAGCAAGTGTTTGGCTTCCACTTCTTAGTTAGCATGATAGAAATGAATTGATTCAAAGCAAAATTCATCGCTTTTAACTTCTTCAGCTAGAGAACTCAGGTTTGATATTGTTTATCTTATGTGGGTTAGCCTATTGATGATGACCATGGAATCACTCTCAATTTTCACCCCACGAAAACTTGAGAACTATAATAGTTTCCATCCACAACGGTTGCTTAATATCACATTCTTTCCCGCATTTAGGGCTACAAAACTTTCTCTAAAATCTCTCATAAAACACAAAATCCCATTTAGCACTCCTACATTTTTCATCCAACACCTACATGGGGCTTATTAAGGGTAATTTCATCCAACACCTATGTGGGGCTTATTCAGGATAATTCAAGAAACTGGAATTGGTGAGAAATATGATGATGTATATTCGAAATGATAAAAGCTACACTGAAAATTGAAAAAACCATCTTAAAAATTGAAAATGCAATCTTAGAATAGAGATATACATTTCATTTAAGGATACCGGATCTTTTGAACACCCTTCATGTTAAAATAGGCGAGACGACCATTGACATTGAAATAACGGTTCAAGATCATATTTGCAAACTGAAATCAGTGTAGAAAATCCATGCACAAGGATTTATGCCTAGGAATAGGAGACAAGCGTCATCTATCAACAACTTGTTTTATTTTTTATATGGATATGCTTATATTACATAATCTCAACCTATATTAAATTTAGGTCTTTTTTTTATGAAAAGGAAAACACCCTATCTCAATTCCCTAGCAATCCGAAAGGGAGATGGGATAGGATAATCCGAGTATTTCATTGCCAAAAAATTGTCTATACAAATTTTTTCCTGTATAGCTTGGGAGGTTACCCTACCAAACCTGTTGATCCACAAAAGAAACAGAAACAAAGTTAGCTAAGGCATATGCAACAACATTTCCTTACCTTAGAACATGATGAGCAGTGACATGGTTAGAAGATGAAAGAATGGACTTAATCTCGTCAATCACCAAACCAACAGGAGAGGAAATAGGTCATTCGTAGTTAGGAAGTTGACAAGGAGGAGCAAATAAAATTCAATTTGAAGTTTTGCTAGGTTGAGCTCTAGTTCCCATCTTGCTCCTAAGAGAAAAGCATGTGCCTCTATGAGCAGAGGCTCCATCGAGCCACATTGTCGTCATCCTTTTGCAGCAATGAAGGAACCCTTAGAATCCTGGATGACAGTAGCAAAGCCCATAGATGAACTCCGATGAAGTATTTGAGCATCCACATTAAGTTTAAAAGTACCATCCGGTGGTTTGGTCCATTTGGGGACGAGTGACCGATCAATTGTGCCCCCTTGGATGAGGGGAGCAACCCTGCAGTGTTGCTCTAGATAATCCTTGCACTAATCAAGGGTATTGGAAAAATCTGGTTGAGTCCCTTTAGCTCTTAATGTATTTCGCAAGAACCAAATCCTCCAATAACAGAGAATGAAAAATGTAAGGTCGTTAGACCTATGACATGATATTAGGGAAATAATCATATCCTGAACAGTGGCCGGAGAGGAGATGCGCCTTGCGGCCCTCAAGCATATCCCCCAAGTAAAATCACAGTTTGAAAATAAATAGTTGATATCCTCAAGACCTAACTTGTAAAAAAAGCACAAGAGATCAACATCAATGCCCCTACTCCACAAGTTTAGAAGAGTCGAGAGTCTATTCTTAAATAGCCTCCACCCAAAGATGAAGATTGTGCTAGGAAGCTTGGTCCGCCAAATTGCCTTATAGATGGAGGATTGAGGGGAGCAACAATATTCCAAGCTAAGCACTCTGTAAGCCGACTTGACAGTGTAGGCCCCGTGAGGTTCATACTTCCAAAAAATCTTATCCTCTTGTGCAGAATGGAGAAGGGGAATCTGATTAATAACATGTCACCCCTCGTCCCTCCCCAGCCGCCACAATGTGATCCTTAATCCATGTACCTGAAGCCTTGCTAATAAAATAACTCACTTTGATGTTGTCCGGGATTGATACCGGAAGAAGTCCTGCCTTGGTGACCATAGTATTTAGTCACTCATCCTTAAAGAATTGAACCCGCTTTCCATTACCAATCCGCCACTTGCATCCAAAACAAATTGCATCTCTTGCCTTCAGAATGCTCCTCCAGGTGAATGAATCAAAAGGTTTTGCTTGACAACTCCAAATGTCCTCATTCGGGAAGTATCTGACTTTGAGAACTTCATAGCACAAAGAGCTAGTGACCGTGGTAAGCCAGTAGTCTTGTTTTGCAAGGAGAGCATAATTGAATATATTTAAGTCCCAAAAGCCAAGCCCACTCGAGAGCTTTGTTTTGCATATCTCTTTCCAAGCCAACCAGTTGATTTTACATTTACTGCCTTGTTCGCCCCACCAGAACTTGCTTAGCATTCCATTGAATTCATAATAGAAGGATTTTTGTAGGAGAAAAATGCTCATTATGTATGTCGGGATCTCTTGTGTAACCGCCTTTATCAACACCCTAGGAGAGTAGCCTACCCTTCCATCCTAGAACTTTCCTCCACACCCGCTCTTTCAAACCTTGAACATATTCCCTTTTGTTATTCCCAACCATGCAAGGAGACCCAGATAGTTCAGAAGCTCATGACCCATGGCTCCCAAGAGGGAATTAATATCACCCGAGTACCCATGTCGGTGTTAGAGCTAAAGAAAATGGATGTCTTGTCAACATTTACATCCTACCTTGATGATTTCGAGTATTGGTGAAGAATAGCCAAGAAGTTACTGACATCCGGAGGTGAAGCCCGTAAAAAGAGAATGACATCATCCATGAACAGTAAGTGAGTGAGGGTAGGCCCCTGAGGGTTGATTTGATTCCATGAATACAAGAGCGAGCAGCCGCATTGGTAATCAGAGCAGAAAACCCCTCGACGCACAATATGAATAGATAAGGGGAAAGCCGGTCCCCTTGCCTTAATCCCCTATGAGGTTGGAAATACCTTATTTTAAAATCATTGATATTCACCCGGTACGTTACAGAGGTAACACAATTCACGATCTAATTAATCTAGCCCAGGCAAAAGTTCATCGCTTCCATGATCTATTGAAGGAAATTCCACTCTACCCGATCATACACCTTGGACATATCCAACTTTATAGTCATTTTCTTTCTTTTTCGTCCCTGCCTTCGACAAAGATAGTGAATGACTTCATAGGCCACCAGCATATTGTTAGTGATAAGCCGACTCGGAACAAAAGCACTTTGCTACTCACTGATAACCTCATGAAGACACAATTTGAGCCTGTACGCCAGGACCTTTGTCAAAATCTTATATACCACATTGCAGAGACTGACGGGGCAAAAGTGAGACAAAGTTTAGGCACCAGCCTTTTTTGGGATCAAAACCAATGTGGTGGAGTTCACTGACCAAAGTTGGGTAGCCTGATATGTGGGGTTCGTCTCCTCCATGAACATTTTACACCAGAGAAAGATCTCCTGACCCACCGTGTTCTAATATTTCTGAAAGAAACTGGTGGACATCCCATCCAATCTAGGGGCTTTTGTGGGGCTCATCGCTTTCACTGCATTTGCCACTTCAGCAAAAACCAGAGGCTTGGTGAGATTATGTCTTTATTGAATAAATATTCTTCGAGAAATCTACCTTTGAACCCAGGAAGCGTTCGAGGGCCCTGAGGAAGGGAAAACCATTTAAGTCTTGCATTTGGCTTTGATCATGAACCCACTGCCCATTTTAGTCTTGTAGAGCCTTGATGGAGTTAGACCGCCTTCGGTTAGACGCCATGCGATGGAAAAAGCTAGTGTTTTTATCCCTAGCATGAAGCCAATGAGTTTTTGCCCGCCGTCGTCATAATTGTTCCTCATCATGTAGTAAGAGATTTATTTTGAATTTTGTCCTCTGTATAACCTCATCCCTCTGATTATTGGGGCTTTGGATCATAAGGGATTCCAATGTCATCTGATTCAGATCAATTGTCTGCCGTAAATTTTCCCTCATCTTCCAATTCCACCTGGTTAACACTTTACTACATGCCTTGATCTTCCATCCCAGGAGTTCAGTAGGAGGCACATCAGTGGTAGGAGCTGAACCCCAAATTTGATTTACAATACAATGTGTTTCTTTGTCTCTAGCCCAGAAAAGTTCATATCGAAATTCCTTAGAAGGTCTTCACTTGCTCCTTTTTGAATCCAACACCATCAATATGGGGCTATGGTCCAATGTGGCCGCAGATAAGTGGAGGAGTTTGGAGAAAGGATAAAGTGATAGCTAGTCTGGCATCACTAGCCCCCTGTCCAAACGAGCTTCCACACGTTGGGGTCCCCTTCAATTGTTTCTCCAGGTCATTGGTTGGCCGACATATCCTAAGTCCATTAGATTGCAGCTGTCTAAGGTATTACGAAATAGATCCATCTGGACCTGAGATCGCTTCCTTTGATTAAGATATTCAGTGGGTCTCATGTCTTCGTTAAAAATCTCCCATGACAAACCACGGTAAGCTTGGCCTGCCCTTTAGTTGTTCCAAAATATGCCAGCTTTGATACTGGTTGTGTGTTTCTGGATGGCCATAAAAGCTTGTGAAAATCATCCCAAAAAATCCGCATAGAAGTGGTAAACAGAGAAACTTAGAATATTTACTGGATGAGCGTTATTCCATAGGAGAGCTAAACCACCGCTTCTGGCAACCGAGTCCACCGTAAAACAACAATCAAAATTCAGTTTCCATCTGATCTGCTCCATTTCCTTTGCTGAGTGTTTTGTTTCACTGAGAAAGATAAGAATGGGATCTTGTTTCCTGACCAAGTCAACGAGGCATCAGATTGCACGGGGTTCCCAAGCCCACGATAATTCCAATCTAAGATAGCCATGTTGCACGAGGTGGGACTGAGGTTGTCCCTTAGCCACCACCTCCTCCACACTACATGATGCGGTAGTTTTCAATCGCTTCTTGTTTTGTTGTTGCCCCCCAAAGTCGCCACTCTGTCCCCTTTTACTATTTTCGTCCAAGTGACTCCCAAAAGGTCGCTCTCTACTTCCACCACCATGCCCCTTGCCAGCCTTTTCCATCTCCCTTTTGGCTTTATAGCAACAACATCACTCAAACTCTACACATGATCAGTTGGGGCTTGACCAAGATGGGCTTTGATGTAGTTCCTTTCATTAATATCATCATTGGACAGGTCCCTTTGAGTAGTGTTGATAATGTGGGTGCTCGGGCATTCCAAAACAGGTGGGTTGTGATCCCTAAAAGGCAATGTATCTTCGTCAACATGGCAGCGCGAGGCAAACATTGCACAAAGACCCCCATCCTTGCTCACAAGCATTGAGGAAACACCACTATAATGGTGAGCAGCATGTGGCTCTCAAACACAGCAGCAGAAGTCCCTGGGTTAAAACATGGTGGGTCGATCTGGGTTTTAAAAGAAAGAGAAATCTTTGGAGTGGATACAGCAGTAGGTGTGTCCGTATGGCATCCAGCCGTAGGCGTGTCCATGAGGTGACAAGCAGTAATCGTGTCTGTGTGGTGTCCAGCCAGTCGTGGCCTACAACGCTCCTCATAACCTGCATTGTCAGACCAAAAGCCACCATTGTTGCGTCGGCTATTGCTGGAATAGGATGGGGAGTGACACTGACAGTCAGGTTTTGCTGTCGTAACTGGTTGCCCACAATTGGCAATGAGACTATTGTCGGCCTGACTGAATTGGAGAGGAACCCCCCATCTGTTGCATCCGTTTGGTCCCTCCCCTCATCAACAACATCCAAGAGGGAGATACTCTTCCCTCCTGTGTATTTATGTGTTGCCACTCGATTCCCTTGGTGATCCCGAGTTCATAGTTTCATCGGTTTGGTTCCGGCTCTCAAACAACTTCCATACCGCATATCCGCTTCTAAAACTTGCTCGGTATTCTTGGACAGCACCGTGCAGTCCTTATACGCATGTCCCATGACCCCACAATAGAAGCAAAAGACAGGGAGTTTCTCGTATTGGAAATTCACCCATTTCCGTTGTTGTGATTCCACTTGTATGAAGATTCCTCTCCTCAACGGTTCAGTGCAATCAACCATGACCAGCAGCTTCAATTTCAAATTGTTGGCAACAATCTCATGCAGCACCTCAAACGACCTACCAATGCATTGTCCCAGGTAGTTCTTATCAACCAAATATGGGATCCCCACCACATGCACCCACATGGGCGTTTTGATGAGCACCACTTGTGCAGTAGTAATTTCCTCTTGAAGATCCTCAAGCAGCACCAGATTTCTCTCAAACAACCATGGTCGGCCAGCCAAAATCCTTGTTTTGTTGGTCTGTTCAGAGAAGGAGATCCGGTACAGGTTCTCCCCAATGTCTGTGAAGATGAAGGTGCCTCGCGTCCGCCATAGCCTCCTCATCGAAGAAAGAAAATACTCCCGGTTGTATGATTTTGAAGTCCATATAGAGTAGACAGACACAGCTGCCTCTCCCGGATCAATCTTCTTAACTGCCCTCATCGATATTGTCCTGGTTTCAAGCTTTGATCCAAGGAGATCTCCCTCACTTGGATTCATCTCAGTAGTCCGGATGGTCCCCTATAGTGTGTTCGTTGTCCCTCCTTGTCGCTGCCCGCTAAGCCCCTGCCACTTGGTAAAGCTCTCCATCCCTTTTCTCTGATCAGAAATAGTCAAGAGAATGGATCACCTCCACCCGTTTCGAGCGAGACTTTAGTCGTCTGTCGAAACGGCTTGAGGAGGAACTATTAATTGGGTAGCAGTTTATTACATTCAGGTCTTAAGACAGTCTTATAATTTCTTAATAATATTCCATAGACATCATACTGATATTCCTATTTTCATCGTAATATTTTTTCCTTACTTTATCAACCAGTGGATGCTCTCATAAGAATTTGGAGAGATATACACGTCACCACTAAAGTGCACATGAAATGTTATTATGAAGATTCCAACGCTCGCCGCTCAGCCGTGGAATAGGCATGAGTACCTGTGAGGGCAGCAACTTGTTTCTTTAATGTTTTAGAACATGTCCTTTTTTAATTGGCACTAATCATATGCGTTCGCACTGAAGTCCATAGGACTTCATTCACTGGTCGCACGATGAATCGCACTTGTCGGATCATGTAGAGGATTGGTAAATAATCAGATGAAAATTTATGATATTTTTACAAAAAAATCCTTGCAATGCAGTGTCTGAATCGAGCAGTAGATAATTAAAAAAACAAATCCATTCTTGTTCCCTCTTTCCTCTCTTGCTAGGGGTGTTAATTCATGGTCAACCTGTCAATCCGCTTATCCAACTGGTTTACAAATGAGTTTGGGTTGAGATTTTTGAATAAATGTGTTATGATCCGCTAAACTGTTTAACCATTTAATTAAATAAATGGATTAGAGTTTAGATTTTATAACTCATCAACCCGTTTAGTAACCCATTTAAACCATATAATCTGTTCAACTCATTTAATTCATTCAACACATTTAACTTGCTTAACTTATTAAAGTTATATATATATACATGTAAACCCCTTCGTTATTTTCCATCTCTAAGTCTTCCTCCAATCACCTAATTTTTATTTTTTCACTGTTGCCTTAATTTCATTTTTCTATTATTTTTTCATTTCTCCTGTGCTGAAAACACCCTCTCGTCTCTCCCTGCGAGATCATCATCTACTATAGTCTAGACTTTCAGGTTATATGTTATATAATCCGTTAATAACTCACTAACTTGTTTATTAAATGGGTTGTAAATGGGTTATGGTTGATGTTTTTTAAATGAGTTAATAAACAAATTAGGGTCGTGATATTTTAAATAAGTTAGGATTAGGATTAGGCTCCAACTCATCCAACCCAATCCATTAACACCCCTATGTCTTGCACATGTCTCCATCTCACGAAGCCTAGTATCACCTCTCCCGTTGATTTCTTTATCGCTTTTCTTGCCGGAGATATCTCCAGCATCCTCCGCCATGATTGATTCTACTACTGCTACTACTATTCACCCTTTTCAAATGTTGATGCTAATGCTAATGCCTCACAACTGTTACCTAATTTGGGCCTTCTTAAGCACAATTAGAATATGTTGAACATGCAGAGCGCCATCATTGTTTTTAGTCACTGCTTCAAGCAGCCCCAGCCCTAAAGTACCCATTATCCAATTTAGTCCTTTTCGGTGCAAAATTTTAGGGATAAATGATGAATAAGATATTGAATGAGTTTGTTGCCAGATATGGGTCCATGGGCATATTGCTTGGGTTGCTTCTTTTTTTTTTAATGGAAGCTTGGGTTGCTTTTGAATCTCTCTGCTTCCGATGCAATGTTGTTGAGGAGTTCTAGAAATCCTTCCACTCGGGTTGACATTGTTGTTGGACTTGAAGTCTTTTGGTGGGAATTCACAGCAACATGTTAGGAATTGTACGCTTAACTTCACCACTTCATTGTAAGATTTGCAGTCAAACAAGGGTGCGAAGAATGGCTCGTCGAGGGCAGTGTTTTGAAAATTAGACCGGGCTGGCCGGTTCGACCGGTTGAACCCATACCGCCAACTTCGTAATTCGGTTTGGCACAGTTCTTTAGTTTTTAAGAAAACCACACGAACCGTTAGAATCGGGCAGTCGAACTGTGAAAATCGGTCGAACCACGGTGTGGTTCGCAGGTTTAAAAAATAAAAAAATGTGCGGGGCCAGCGGGCCCTGCAAACCATCCCTCTCGTCCAGCTCGCTCAACCCCTGTTCTCGCTCGCTCGACCACTCTTCGTCTCTTCTATATTAGAGTTTTGAGAACCCATCGTTTAGCCGGCAAGAATCGACGTCCGGCAAGGCCCCTCTCTCTAGCAGCACAAACCCATCTCTCTCGTCCCGCCCTCCCGTGTTGATTCCCGCTTGCTCGGCCACTCTCTCATACATTGTAGGGTTTCGAGAACCTATCACTGGCAGCCCCTTTCCCCATCGTTCTGCCGGCGAGAATCGTCGTCCGGCGAGGCGACAATAGCTACAGTGGTTACGCCTCCTCCACCGGTTCTACCACAATCCAAGGCTAGCTTGCACCAGCTTTGCCTTCACTGGTTATGCCTCCTCCTGTCCTTCAAGTAAAGTAAAATTAATTTTTTATAAATATCTTATATCCTTCCATTAATATTTGAAATTTTTTTGCAGATATTATGATCAACCATATAAGAATAAAAAAAGATGAAAGAATTGCACCTATTTCAAGTCAATACACTCTTTTTTTTTCTTGATTTGCATGATAATTTTAATATGATGTACTTGAATGTATTGTTGATGCCAAGTGTAATTTTTATATTACATAGAATTTATATATTTAATTTAATTTTGAAATAATTAAAAGAAATTGAATAGAATTATTACGTCATAATTATGTCATGCTAATGTCACAGTTCAAAACAGTTTTAACCACAGTTGAACCGGTTGGACCTGAACTGGACATAAAAACGGTTCAGTTCCTAGTTCGGTTTTTAAAACATTGGTCGAGGGTGATGGTACGGTGGATTCGTGAATGTATTCTCTAGAGTAGAAGATTAGATAAAGCATCTGAGGACAAATGAACTCGTCGGGGGAATTTTTTTAAGAAAACAAAAAGAAAAACGAGGAAACGTTGAAAAGAGTGGTCAATTAGAGATCCTATGTCTACATCACCTCTCCAAGTTTAAGGTCTCATTCTCATTTTAATTTTTGAAAAATTGCAAAGAATAGCTGCTTGTGAACATCTTGTTGTGCGTGGAATTTGATGTCTCGTTCTCTTTTTGTGAATTGAAATTTAATCCTCTACATGTTTCACGAGGACATTGTATGTCCATCCGAAATATCAAAAGTATGGTTCAAAATATCAAGAATATGGTTCTTTTGTATATTAAAAAAGACTTACAGAGAAAAACAATTTTTCTTCCTAGAAATTACAAAGAAAATCCAATAATACACCTTTCTGAGCCACAACTATTGAAATTTCCGAGCTCTTCTATGCTTATGTGTATTTTACTATTTTATGCGTTTCGTTTTCCATATTCCTCTTTTTCCCCATTTGTTTGACACTATTGTGACAAACTTTCAATTTCGATGCCTTGGCCTTCCTTGTTGCAACTGCAGGTCATTTACTGCTACGCATGTTTGGCTCTGATCCTCTTCCTCTCTTTGATTCTAGCTTTTTTTGGTTTTTGATTTTCGAATGGAGGTTCCCCTTCATTTGAGCTCTTGATTTACTAGCTCATATACTGTAATAAGAGAGATTTCCTGCTAGAGAGGCAATGTGGACTTTTCAATTTTCTACCGCTCGTTCCAGAGGTTACGTTGCGTGCTCTTGGTTGTAAAAATTCCATAAAGTCTAATCTGACACTTATAGTTCGCTTGTGAGTGTGGTTCTTCACGTGATGAGCGGACGAAGTTCATGAGATTTCGTTGTGGACGCATATGATCAGTACAATATAATTGATTATCCCCAAATATTATGTACGTAGTTAACAAGGCATGGTATTTTGCGCATGTTTTTTTTAATTTTCGTTTAATAAATTAACTCATTTTGTTTTATCTTAATGAAGTCAATATTATTACCTCATGTTGGCTCATTTAACAAAAGATAACGTATTCAATGTTAGATATCTTGGTTCAGCTAGCTAAATAGTTGCCATCTTATACAATCCATTAGAAAAAATATAATTTTGTTTTTTTAAAAAACTTTTTTATGCATATGCAGATTTTGCGTACTTTTACGGGAGATCGTAGAAGATCATCAATGGGCAATTTTTTATCCGGCCATGCAAATCCAATAAGGGTTTATTTCAAGTACAAAATCCTTGAATGAAATCTATGTGGAGAGAATGTATGATGTGTATGGGGAATGAAAAAATTATATTGAAAGGAGATATTTACACAAAAACATTTTAAATTAAAATTTTTCAATTTTTACAATTGATTATTTTTTTACTTAGTTTTATACAACTATCTTACGTTATAATCATTTATATACAATTACCTATATATTTAATCTTTCGAAAAAAATAATATGATATATAGGGAGCCCAATTCAGTGCACCCGAGTGCATTCAGCCTCAACGCACCCGGGTGCACTGCACCTATTTTTTATATTTTTTTTTGAAAATTTTTTCATGAAGCTGTTAATATAGGTTTATTTAACATATGTATCAATTTTTACTATTTTTAG
>JAXCLR010000001.1:44884959-44923396 GCA_035584095.1 Annona squamosa | reverse complement strand
TCACTTTTTATTGATTTGACAACTTCTACTCCAAAAACTTTTCCTCAAAAGTTTTACCTCCAACCAAACACACCCTTATTCATTACTAAATACACCCTTTATTTCAATCGTTCAATGTAACTCGCCAGGGTGATTTGTGTGTATGAAAGAATATTATTTTGGAAAAATTTCGAAGGAATTTCTTAGTTCAATTGTTAATTTGTCATATCGAAATAATCTATTTTTAGGTTATTTGTTTAATTATAACATTTTTCAAATAAAAACATTTCTTTAAAAAAAAATTTACTTTCCACGATTATGTTATTTTAAAGTTATTTATTTAAATCTTTCTATAAAGTTACTTATTTTTCAATTATTTATATGTAAATTTTTGTATAACTAATTTATCTATTTTATTTTCTATAATTATCTTCATTATATTACATTATTTTCTCTAATTTTAAAAATTTTTACATAAAAAATTTCAACAAAAAATTTTATCACTTCGAAAACACATCTTTTGTTTAAAATTATATGTTGGTGGGTGAAAATTTAAACCACGTAGAGTTAAATAGTTTGAGCCCTTAAGGTACTTATTTTTATTAGTGATTTATCTAAGACTCAATAAAAAATTTCATTGATATGGTCATCTTACTACCAGCTAAACATACATTTTCAAACATAATAAATCATTTGAATTTCATTAGGTAGTCTGTTGAGCCACCAAACCAAAGAATTTCCGGAAATTTCCGAGTCATTGAGCGTGGAATCATGTGCGTGTACTGGTCTGCGCGACGTGCACCACGCCCGGTTGGTGGCATTATAGAATATTCTTTTTTTGAGATCCTTCGTAGCCACTTGCAGCGATTTTGTCGTAAAAATTAAAGATTCTTCCGGTAGTCATCAGTTGGAATCAATCTATTGTTAATGGTGTTGTATATCAGAATCATGCTTATGGACGTTTGATTATTTCCTGATTTATTTTATCTGACTTTAACAGACTCAGAAGATAAGATAGTAATTCATATTCCAATTTGACGCCACAGTCGTTTGGCTACGCAGAGTTACAGAATTCCGTGAAAAAACAACAACAATAATAATAATAATAAAAGGTTGGTGAGATTTAAAGGAATGAGATAAAAAGGTAATGCTGGGGATTGAATACGAGAAAAGTAATATATTAAAACATAAGAAATTGTATTATAAATTGAAAAAAATTATCTTATTAATGAGATATCTTATCCCATCAAACTTCTTGAGTACCCTGTGACAAGCACATAAGTTTTCAATTACTCCTGCTGATAACGCATGACTAAGCTTTTTTCTGCGCTATGTATGAGTAACATGGGCATTTAGAAAAAGGGGCTGGTTCTCATAAGCCAACTTAAAAAATATATTTTTAGGTTTTTTTTTTGGTTTTTCTTTTTGACAAATATCTTGAGCTAGGTGTATTAAATTTATAAACTAAGTTTTACTATTTTAAATATTTTTAAGTATTTTTTATTTTTAAACACAGAAATATTATCATAAATTTCAAATGACATAAAATTATGACAATGTCATTTTAAAATACTTAAAATATCTAAAAATGTTAAAACTTGGTTTTTAGATTCAATACAACTAGTTTATCATTTTTGCAAAAAAACAAAAAAAACAAAAAATACTTAAAAATATGTTTTTAAGCTAGCATAAGTAAGGGCCTTAGTCGGCCTAAGTTTTCTCATAAACAATGATGGCATGATGCATGTATTTATCCCTTATTTTTAAACTTTTTTTGAATTTCTCATAAACAAAAAAAGATGAAACCTGCATATTTATATTGAAAAATATAAAAAGTAATTTTCCATCTAAGCAAATGGGTAGTGCAACGCCGACAGCTGCGATGTATCGGTATCATAGATTTTTTTTAAAAAAAGTCTTCGAGTTCTAAATTTTTAATAAAGCACTATTTGGTAACCGTGATGGGTAAGAGGGTACCATTTTCATACTTTTCAAAAAATGATTCGATGTTTCGACTATCAAATGCTTTTTTCTATTTTTATTTATACATTCCAATTATTTTCTTATCCAATTACGATATTTTCCTATTTTAGTTATATTATATCATATTACTCTCACGCTTTTCGAAAATACTTCCTTCCTGCTTTCCATATTCCTCTTTACCAATATTGCCACATAACACCAACAAATTCGATCTTTTATTCTTTTCACACACATTAAAGAGAACCCACATCCTTAAAATATTCCATTTGAACAAAGTTAAATGATGTGATTTTATCCTTTTTTTTATAGGAGATTTTGTCTTATTAGTAGACGGAACTAGGAGTGGGAATCGGAGCGGGTCGAAACTAGTCAAGGTATGCTGAGCTCTGATCCTACATTTCAAAATTTTCATTCGACCTTTATTTTGTATACAAGTCGGGACAAGGTCGATTTAACCCTTACTTTTTTCTATTAGATTTCGGGACAAAAATTGAGTCGGTATCGGGTCAACAGGTTGGGTAAAAACTACGGATCAAATAAGAAGTTTTTAAGAATTTATGAACCTATTAAGTATAAAGAAAAATCTATATTTTTAACTACTATATGATTCAATCTATTACTAATCAGTCAAAGTAAAACATAAATACTTAAATAAAATATGAATATTTACTCACCTATATAAGAACAAGTTAATAAAACATACCTCATTCAGAATTCTGTTCACAGTTTGAATATTTGAACTACTAATTATTTGGACTCTTTTCATGTCTTTTGTTTGAACTATAATCCATTTATAACTATTAATTAATAGGTTAACAAATTGTTAATGGGTTGTCTAAATAGGTTGGTAATGTATTATTAATGAGCTGTCTAAACAAATTAATTTGTTAATACTGCATTAAATAGATCAAAACTAGGCTCCTAAATGATAAAAAAATGCTAATTTTATACAAACATGTAACATAATCTTAAGTAGCAACATATAGTTAACAAAAATCAAAAGAATTAGAGCATTTCAAGCTTAAGATGCTTAGGGTAAATAGATTGTTAACAAGTTGGATGAGTTGTGCAGGATAAATGAATCATGAAATAGGTTGATAGGCTACTAATAGTCAACTATAATACTTTCATTTAACTTTAATTGTTGTCCAATTAACATGTTACAACTTCACTTCCATGTTATCAAATTATATAAAAGCGAGTCCATGTAATATCATTCATTTTTCAAATATTGATTATTGGTGCACAATTACATTCATTCATTATTTTTTTAACATCCTTTATTCAGCTAAAAGACCAAATTTCGTTAAAATCAAATACATACATGGATCATATTTGCTTAAAAATAGGTATATTCGAATGCGAATTGTGAAAAATATTTAAATATATTTGCATATGTATTAGAATACAATGATATTTTATATAACTATTTATTTATATAGCAGTGATATTTTAAATAGTTTAGATGTTGAAAATGCTACTTAAAGTTTGATATTTAAGGGATATTTGTTTATACGAAAAAAAATTCAAACTAAAATTTTTCACTTTCCATAACTACTATATTTTTTTAATTATTTATTCGCTTATTCATATATAAGTACCATGCTATTCAATTATATCTATACAATTACTTATATATCTAATTTATATATTAGTGTTAAATAATTTTACTATGTTGATTTTACACATTTACATATATGGCTCGTGTACAGCGATGGCAAACAAATGAAAAGATTTTTATAATAATACAGATAATATTAAATATAATGGATAAAGTAAATTCTCCGTTCATCATCAAAATATAAAAAACGAAGAAGATTACGTAAAAGAAGGGTTTCATGGATAGAAGCATCCGGATAAGTTATAAATTAGCTAAGTTAAACCAAACTCGTTTACGGACAGGTTCGTTCGTTGAAGCTTTTATTGTGAACCCAGCCGTCCATTGTCTGGCATTCGCACGTTGTGAGAAGAACCGGACCGTCCTCAGCCGAAAGGTGGTGGAATGCGGAATTTTGGACGTGGGCGAGCGGCAGCCGCGTTATCGTCTATTGCCATGTTGCTATCAGCAGTCACCATGTCGAATCTATTACTTTTGAACATCACCTGACAACCGAACTTTCTTTATCAGTTGATTTATTATTTGATTGATTAAAAAAAAAAGACTATATGCAAATGACCCCAATTTTCTGATATTGCAATTATGTTACATGACTATAATTTCGCAAATAAACCTCCACTACAAAAACTCCTATCCGTTCACTAAAAGTCTTTATATTTTACAGATTGACGTTTAATGATAGCACACCATTAGTGGTGCATCGATGTAAATTATGGCGAAGCCACTATTTTTTTTTAATCTAAACCAGGACTGCTATTAATCTGTGTTTATTTTCATGAATTCATGTGCATTTGAAATATTTATAAAATATAAACTCATTTTGAATGTTTAAACTTATTCAGTCTTAAATAGTAGTTTAAATTTTCTAAAATTAAACTTTTCTTGATCTGCATATTATAAAATTATTTTTAATTTAGAAAACGAGTAGTTTTAGAATAAATTAAGGTGGATGCATTACTCTGATATTTCCCTTTAATTATTTATTTATATATTAAAATATTTCAATGTTTATAAATATTTAAGTAGATTAAAGTTTTATTGTCATTATTATATTTATATATTAAAATATTTCAATGTTTATAAATATTTAAGTAGATTAAAGTTTTATTGTCATTATTATATTTATATATTAAAATATTTCAATGTTTATAAATATTTAAGTAGATTAAAGTTTTATTGTCATTATTTTTTTATAAAAATTGTATGGCTAGGAGCTTGAATGCAGCACCCCTTGCACCGATCGCACCAGTTTCGACTTCAACGATTTGAATAGCAATCCCTTTTCCAGTCTCCTTCGCTTAGCGTTGCAATCACTCCCGCCGCGGTTGCCTTTGTCAATGATTCACTACAGTAATCACCTCTTTGCACAAGTCCTTCTCTTTCGTTTCACTTACTTCGATCATTTACCAAACCATATAAAATTTTTGGATTGAATCTTTATTACAGGAGACAACTTTTTCAATTACTAATAGAATTTTACTCATTCTCAATACATATTATTACATTTTAATCACAAATATAAATTTAATCTAAAAATCCTGTGTGTTTGAAACACCCCCTCAAGCTCCTAGTTAATTTAAACCAGATCTGTTCTTTCGTCCTGAATCTCGATAACTCTCCAGGGCTGCTATTTCTGTCTTTCTGAAAATGGCTACTGCTCTTCTTTCATTTATCCTCATACTGGAAAAAGAAAATGTGCCCGGTTCTTTTGCCGCTTTCGTTATTTTCAAAAAATTCAAGAAATACTACATAAAATTTTAACAATATTTAGAACTTTCGTATATATTAAAAATTATATATATATATATTTTATCGGGGATGACCTTGTGAGATCGGATCCTCTTTCGCCAATGATTCCATATTGTCGCGTATAAATCGTCATTAAGTCGTTGTAAAAAACGTGTTTTATTTTTGTACATGTGTAGTCTAGGTCCTATTCGGCTATTCAGATATTTCACAAGTGAAATTTGTCGACTTCTAAATTTGTTTATTATTTTCTATTTTTGACTGCGCCCTTTGTATTGTTTTTACAAGTAAAAAATAGTAAATAAATATAAAAAATACTGAAATTTAGGGGATGAGAATATGAGATATATCGGCACAACCCAAGCAGGTATTTAGAAAAAAAAGCTTCAGAAACAAAAAGAAATATATTTACACGGTGGCTTACAAGTGACCGTATGGGGTAGGCGGTAAGGCGGAGGCAGCTTTTTTTAATCCACGTACCCTTCTTAAATTTCCCATTAGTTTAGGCAGTTGTCACTCTCAAAAGCATAGTGGACTAATTTTATTTTTAAAAAATTCCGAATCTCAGCCATTCAGCAAGGAGACGTTTCTTTAACAAAATGTTGTATTGGATTATGCGACCTCCCTCTCGAATGATCATGATTCATGTGCTGCATAACTATTTCATATGCAGTCAAAACGTTATATTTTGGATCGTTTTGTGAGCTAGGGGAGTAAAATGGTAAAGTATAAAAGATAAAATGTTTTGAAAAGTATAAAAGTAATGTATAGTCAAGATGAAGTTAGAATAAATATGACAATTGTGTGAAAATGATTGAAATACGCAATCAAAATTGAAAAAGTATGGTATTTATGTAGTTATTAAATTATTTTTTTAAAGGGAGTACAGCCAAAAAGTAAGACAGTGACTTTCCACTTAAGATTGTCATCAAACATGCCTTGGTATGTTTGAAAAAAAAAAGAAAAAATGGAAGTAGTTTTAAAAGAAATATTTTTTAAAATATATAAGGTAAGGATATAATATGATAAAAATAATAGTCAAGAGTGAAATGAATAAAATCAAAATATATTAGACAATTATATGAAAAATGTAAAAAAGTAAGGATAAATTTGAATAAAAAAATTTTTACGTAACTTTTTAATACACTTTTCGATACAATTACCATAGTTTACAATTCCTTCTTAGCGTATCTCTACAGGAACTGTTAAATGTATTTTAACTTTTTTTCACTTTTACTCATAATCATTATTCTTATCATGTCATTATCTTACATATGTCAAACAAAAATCATCAAACTTTTTTTCACATTTTTTCCGATCAAACCAAGCACACCCATGTCTCGATTCTAAATTTCTAATCTCTCTTCATGCCTGGTCGCCCATGTCGCCCATCAAGGCATCAGCCCAGCATTCCCGGATATTTATGATTTTATGAATATATATATTATATAGTTGTAATATTGTTCAAACTATTTGCAGATATTTCTATCGGCATCATGTATTCGTAAGTCGTAGAGTTTGGTGTGGCTGGCTTTTACTGGTGAATGGCAGACGAGGTCAGCACTCAAGCAGCTACTGTTTGCGTGGGATGTTTTCTTTTCCATTTAAAATTCCCCCCACCAACTTTTTATACGACCAAGCCACAGTCTGGCAGGCTTTTACTTAAAGCACGTTTCCCACGCACAGTAGGCGTACGCTGTTGTGGATCTCCCACGTGCATGGTGGGACCCCCGAACTGCTTGAACTCAACGCGTCTCCCACGTGCGAATTACAAAATTGCTTTTTTACCCCTTCTCCTTGTGGAATGCTCCTCACTCTGTTTGGACTTTTGAGGTGGTGATATAAAAGTAAAAATGGTAAAAAAAAATTTTTTTAATAAGAAACTAACATAATACAATAAGAAGAATGATTATAATTATAAAGGATAAAGTCAAAATGGGCAAGATTGTTGTATGAAAATATGTTACAAAAATAGAATTGACAAATAATAAAACAATTATTTGCAACCCTGTATTTGCAGCTAGATATGATTTTAATGGCGAATAATAGTTAACGCAAATTACCGTCTTAAAGATATTTATAGCCAATCCTTATAGTATTGACAGTCAAATACAACTCTTTGGCTACATGAACATTAGATGCATTAAATTAAAAAAAAAAAACGATTGCATTTGTTAAAACCAAATCTAACCAATTTATTTGTTGCAGAATCCTGATCTGAAACCAAAGGACACCAAATGCAACTAAACTAATTGCTTTGATTAAGAAAATTTATTGCAGTGCAGTAAAAAAAGTTAGTTAATTAAGATATCAAATTATATAAAAATTGTGTAATTTTTTTTTAATAGCTTTTACGTGTTAACAAGCAGAGCCTGTATACAACGTGACATGCAGAATTTTGAGCCAAACAATCTTGCTTTACGATGGGCCCCGCCTCCTCAACCCACTCTCTCCCACGTTCCTGGGCCTATATATCAGGAGAGACCCTCCCCGCATTTCATTCGCTCCCACGACCGCAGGCCTCCCTCCCTCCCTCCCTCCCTCTCGGCAGAGAAATGAAGCTGATAGACAAGATCGATGCCGCATCCGACGAGGGGAAGACGATCTTCTCGTTCGAATTCCTGACGCCAAGGCCCAAGGAGGATCTGGAGAAGCTCTTCTCCATGATCGGCAGGATGGCGAAGCAAGGCCCGTGCTTCTGCGACGTCACGTGGCGACCGGGCGGCCGGGAGGCCGATCTCACCCTCAGCGTCGCCGACAGAATGCAGAACACCGTCGGCGTGGACACGCTGCTGCATCTGGCTTCCTCCGGCATGACGGTGGAGATGATCGATCACGCCCTCGACGCTGCTCGGGCGCGAGGAATCCAGAACGTCCTGGCCCTCAAGGGCGACCCTGTGAAGGGGCAGGGCCCAGTGGAAGGCGAATTCGCCTGTGCTTTAGACCTGGTAATCTCTTCTACTTTCTTTCTTCTTATTCGAGTTTCTTTCAACGGCAGAGCAGCTTGGGTCGGCCTGGACCTACTCCCTTTCTAACACATGTTGGTTTGGAAAACCAGCTTCGTTGGGTCGGGTTAGGGTTAATGTATTAGTATTAGACATTTAGAACCTCTCGAAGGATCGTGACTCGATGGCAGCCTCACCAAGATGACAAGTTTGGCCTCTTTTTTGACTTAGGCCCTGTCCTTTTTGTTGGTTGCCTGGAATTTGGAATTTTTGGCATGTTTGGCAATTTGCAAAAGTGGTAAGTTAAAACTTTTCAATCTAAAATATTTCACTCTCCCTAACTACTTTTTTTAATTATTTTTTACACATCTTTTTATATAACAACCTTATTTTTTAATCATTTCTACACAACTACCAATACAACTAACCTATTTATTTTAAATTTATTGTATTTACTCCTCATCATTATCCCTATAATATCACATCATTTGACACCTTTTATTTTTCAAAAGTTTTCGTTAAAAATTTTCTCCATTATCAAACCCATCCTTTGTATCCTATAGTGGGTTCGGGCGTGGCTATGGGATTTTTTACGCTGTCAAATCTGAAAATGTTTGTTCACGTCGTTTGGCTGTTACAACAACCCCAGATGGTTTCAGCCCATGTTGGGATTTGATCGAGGAGGCTAGGTCGTGATCAACGCGGAAAAATTCATAAACCCACCATGCATTAAAAAAATGTTTCATATTGGAATCTCCGACTTGGATCTTGGATACAGCTTGGCTTTCCTTTTCTAGACCTCGGAAAGCTGGAGGTCGGTTTTGGTGGTGGAGAAAATGTAAACCCTCTGCTCCACAGGGGCGTTTGATTGTGGTTTGGATGCGCGCTTACACAGAACCTGGTTTGATGTTAAAGCTAAGTCAACTCGATTTTGTCGCCCTAAAAACTCAAAAAAGAAAAAAACAAAGAAAAAAAAAAGAGTGTGGGCATCCATATATCAGAGTTGGTATTTCGTGCCCGGTCGTAACCTGTAGCCGTTCTTTGTTTTTCTGATTTTTTAGATCTAGATTCAGTCATGCTTCATATTTTTTCTTTCTAAATGTTTTTATGATATGAAAAGATATTTTCTTTGTTTTGCAAAAGCAAATGCACGAGGCTTCTTAAAATCATATTTTTTAACGTGTAGATTACAAAAAATTTTAATTAAGTTAATTTCTCGTGTCCAAACTAAAAAAATTCTTTTGGAATACAATGAACGCATGATTGGATCTAATGGTGTGTTTGGTAATAACAAAAAAAAACGTTAAGCTAAAATTTTTTATTCTTCGTAACTGTTTTATTTTTTAATAATTTTTCCACTTCATTCTATATAATTATTTTATTTTTTAATAATTTTTACACAACTATATATACAACTAGCTTATTTATTTTTATTACTCATCATAATTATTCATATCATATCATATTATTTTATTCAAATTTAAAAAACTTTTATCAAAAACTTTACATACAGAGAAATTTTATCATTTTTCAAATGCATTTAAAAAAAAAAAAAGTGAAAAAACCACAGGAAAGTAGGAAACAAGTTGCAAGTTGCAACATGCAAACCGGTTAAAAAGTCATTTATGTATATACTGCATATCAAATAGACTGATCCAGTAAATGTTGCCGTGGTGCAGGTAAAGCACATTAGAGCTAGACATGGTAATTACTTCGGAATCGTTGTCGCCGGTTATCCAGGTAGTTCTTGAAGAGAAGGTCTATGACTGCATTACTTTTGCTGTAGCGTTTCTACGATGCATTGAAATTTCAATATAAATTTATTTTTCAAATTTTTTATAAATACGTTAATCTATGTATATTTAACTTATATATTAAGTTTTATCACCTTGGAACATTATTTTTTGAATTTTTTAATACTGCAAAAAATCAATGTTGCAAAGTGATATAACTTAATATATAAATCAAGTACACGTATATTATCAATGCAGTGCAGACTTAGTTTTTTTTAGCCCCGGAGTGAAATGGTTGTGCATTTAGTCTTTTGAGATTATGATCATATGCTCCACGGAGCATACAACGCCCTTAATGTTTTTGGGTGCATATACCTATTTTTAAAATATTTTTCCAAAATTGTTAATCTATGTATATTTAATATATGTATAAATTTTTACCACTTTGAAGTATTTTAGATATTTATTTTTTATTTTTGAAAATAAGTGACATTTTAATTAATTTAAAATTACTAAAATATTACTAATTTTCAAAAATAAAAATTAAATATTTAAAATATCTTAAGATAAAAATTGATATATACATTAAATACATTTAGATTAATAATTTTATAAAAAATAAATAAAGAGCATTGGGGGCTGTATGGTGCCGGTAGCATACCACTAACATAGTAACATCCCCAGTCCTGTACCCAGCTATGACAACCTGAAATGTATTGAAAAGGTCCATCCGTCCACTGGATCTTACCATTTTCTCATAGTCTGGCTTTTCTTGACATAGGGTCTGATTCCCGTATCCAGCTGTGACAACCTGACGTGTATTGAAAAAGTCCATCCGTCCACTGGATCTTACCATTTTCTAATAGTCTGGCTTTTCTTGACATAGGGTCTGATTCCTGTACCCAGCTATGACAACCTGACATGTATTGAAAAGGTCCATCCGTCCACTGGATCTTACCATTTTCTAATAGTCTGGCTTTTCTTGACATAGGATCTGATGGTTAGGGTGGATCTGCTTGGATAATTGTTTTATTTTTTTAGAGTACATGCTTGGAGAATTGTTTGGTTGGCGCGTTTCCTAATTAGATCTCCTTGATAAATCTTCTACCATATGGCCGCAAAACCTCGATCACAGATCTGAGGCAAAACCATACCAAACTATTTAAGAGCTTGTATTGCCTAAGTGCGTTTTGTATGTCTTTCACTTGTCCACAGCATCAAGTCCATCTTTTTCTTTAAGCCACAGAGATGCGTGCCTCTGACAAACATTGAAACCCGAACCATTCCGTGGAAAAGTAATCCAATGGGCCCATAAGAAGCGGCCTCACAATGAGACTATCAAGCATCGCCCTGTTATTCACAAACCCGTTTGATGCCAGACCCGAGTTTGGCCTTTTCTCCTTGTCCTTTTGCCGTGGCTTGGTGGGTTCAGTCAGCTATTTGAGAGCCATCAAAACTATCCTTTGATGTATCACATCCACTACATATTTAAGAAAGAAAACTTTCTATCGTTCATATCTAGAGTTGGAATCTTTTGGTTGCTCATCTGACATAGTAGATTCACACATGTGTCTGCATTTGTGATTTTTGTAAGTTTATGCACTTGAGGATTATTGTCATTTATTAGAAAACTGCAGCAGCTCTATATTCTTCATCCTTCTTGGCAGATGGTCATCCCTCCATCATACCAGAAGGCGGCGACACCCCTCTGGAAAAGGACTACAAAAACGAATTGGCTTATCTGAAGCAGAAGGTGGATGCAGGAGCAGATTTGATCATCACGCAGCTATTCTTCGATGTCGATTCCTACCTCAGGTTCGTGAAAGATTGCCGTCGAATTGGAATAACCTGCCCAATCTTGCCAGGCCTTCTTGCAATCACCACCCAAAGAAACTTCAACTACATGGTGAAGATGTGTAGACCCAAGATCCCAAAAGAGATGAAAGAAAATCTGGAACTGGTTAAAGACGACGAGGAGGCTTTGGTGGCTTATGGCATCAAGCTGGGGACGGAAATGTGCAAGAGGCTCCTGGCCAATGGTATCAAGACGCTGCATTTTTACACCATAAACCGAGAGAAACCGGCTTTGGCCATCCTAAGAAATCTTGGGTTAGTAAAAGAGCCTGAAGTCCAACAGCAAAATGGCTTCGCCGAGAGGCTCGCTGTAGCTTGAATACCTTTTCGTCGTCTTTCCACTGCTTTTCATATAGGTCGTTTTTACTGGTCCCACCTGTAATTTTAGGTGTATACTGAGTTCTTGCAGGGAAGGTGGCTGCAACAGTTGCCGAAGCTGTGATTGTATTTTACAAAATTTCATGGGGTTATTCAAAACGAATAAGATCCCAATTGATTACGTTTCGACCTTTTTTAAAAATAATAAAAAATAAAAAGAAAGTCACTTGCATGTTAGGTCGGCAAGTTCTGTCATGTTGCTCCTAATTTCTCCGGAGCACAATTCAGTGCACCCGGGTGCACTCAGCCTCAACGCACCCGGGTGTACTGCACCTATTTTTTTTATTTTTTTTTAAAAATTTTTGCATGGAGCTGTTATATAGGTTTATTTAACATACGTATAAATTTTTACTATTTTTGGAGATTTTTAGATATTTTTTTTAGATTTTTTAAAACCAGTGGCATTTTTCGTAATTTTAAATTACCGAAAATGCCACTGATTTTTAAAAATCTAAAAAAAATATCTAAAAATATCCAAAAATAGTAAAAATTGATACATATGTTAAATAAACCTAGATTAACCATTGTATGAAAAAATTTTCAAAAAATAATAAAAAAAATAGGTGCAGTGCACCCGGTGCATTGAGGCTGAATGCACGCGGGTGCACTGGATTGGGTTCCATATATAGAGGGATAATGATGAGAAGTGTTTGAGAAATGATAAAATTTTTGAATATTGGTGAGGTTAGGAAGTAATAAAACTTATGAAAATTTTTTGAACTTCAAGAGAATGATATGCATGGTATCAGTAATGATAAGGAGTAAAGAGAATAAAGTTAAAATAGATAGTTTAGTTATATAGAAATGATTGTAAAGTAGAATAATTATATAAGAAGATATTAAAAATGATAAAAAAATAGGATAGTTATAGAAAATAAAAATTAATTTTAATTTGGCTTTTTTCCTCATTGCCAAACACACCTATAAAAGTTTTTAAAATAAAAAATAATATAATATGATACTAGCCTATTTTTAATCATTTTTCGGTTCTTCATATACAACTATCATATCTTTCAATCAATTCTACACAGTTACCTTTATATCTAATCTATTTATTTTAATTTTATTCTCTTTACTCCTCATTGTTAATATTCCTATCATAGCAAGTCATTTTTTCTAAATTCAAAATTTTTTACATCAAAAATTTTATTGCCTCCCAAATATACCCTTAGTTTGAAAATTTTTAGTGATAACCAAACATCTCCTTAATGTGTTAATTTTGGCAACCTTCCCCAAATGGCCAGGCGCATGTCAAATATTGTGTCTTCGAGAAGATAGAATAGGATGAGGATGAGTACGATAATACAAGACTACTACTTTTTTGCCAGTGCCGTCATGGTAAATTGGTTTGCGTTAAATGAGCCCAGTGCCAAGTTTGAATTTCCACAACTGCAAATTAACAAAGAGTGCAATTGGTGGCATCGATCTATAGATAAATTTAAAAATATTATTTCCTGTATCTTAGAATATTGTAAGAAATTTGTAAAAATATCCTAGAGCTTAGTTGGAAAAATATTAGTTGAGATGATCATAAAATACTCATAAAAAAGAATACTACTTTACATTCTAAAAAAAAGAATACTACTTTTTAGTCTCAGGCAATAATAATTTATTTTTTTATTTTTAATTCAACATTTCCAAATTCTATCCCCAATGCAATGACATCACTTTTTTCTAACCCTCGTCATTATTTAAGTTGTGAACAAGTTATCCTCCATCCTCGTTTAATTTACTAGCACTTGTCGCGAATGCCACTGGTGATGGGATCAAGCTCCCACGTGGGAGCTGTTGTCCCGTGAGTAGTGTGTATTTGATTTTCTCATTTATTAATAGTAGGAAAAATTATAAGAGCACTTACGCTTGATTTGTAATATTAAATAATATAAGATATATGGATTCTTAGACTTAATTTGTAACATGAGTTAAAGATAAGATGTAACATTGTAATATCAATAAAAATGTAACCAAAATATTGTAATAATAATAACGATAATATTAATTAATTAATTGACACATTGATTCCAACAACTTTATATCGTACGAAATATTCGTGGATAACCCTGTAAAATGTAAGGCTTGTTTCATGCGATATAACTTGTTGAATTGAATTTTTTTTCTCCATTCTCAAGATAATTTTTTTAATTTTCAAGACAATTTTTTCAATTTTTAATATTACTTTTATATTTAAGATCGTGAAATTAATATTTTCATATAATTTCCAAAATATCAAATATTTATAAAATTTAATATAGTTTATTGTCAAATTAAACTTAAAAATTCATTATTCATGAATATTATTCCAAAATTAATCTAGTAGTTAATAAATTCATTTCAAATTACTTTAAGACCAATATATGGGTTTCACAGATTAATCTTTAATATTTTGAGCATGTTGGGCAATAAGAAAAAATTAGGATCTTTCTCAAATATAATCACTACGTTTGACCTTAATCCCAGATATACCTACTACTTTTCAAAAATTTTCTTATATACTTACCATGTTTGCATATAATCCCAAAAATGCTTTCTTCATTATAGACGTTAATAAATGTCATTATGTCATTAGTCCATTTGTGAAATTACCAATATGTTCATCAAATTAAGGTTGAATTCAAAATTTTGAATATCATAACTTGTCATTACCCTAATGGCACAAGAGTTTTAAATATGGATAACTCTCATTTTATTCTCATTTTATTTTATTTCATCTTTTATTATTTTACACTAGAGGTATTTTTGGCATTTAAAAAAGTATAACTAGCATTTAAACAAGTGACGGTTAACTTACTTAATAGTCTTTAACGTAGTGAATATTTTTTGAAATATATGCAAATGTATTGGATATATTTGAGATTAGGGTTAAACATAGTAGGTATATTTGGAAAAAACCTAAAAAATTATCAAATTAAAACTTGTCAATATAACATTTTTCACTTTCTATAATTATTCTTTTTTTAATCATTTTTTCACATTTTTTAATGCAATTATCTTACTTTTTAATTATTTCTATCTATACAATTAATATATTTATTTTAATTTTATTCTTTTTACTTTTCATTATTACCTTACTATATTACATTATTATCTTCAAATTCAAAAATTTTACACAAAAAACTTTTTATCTAAAAGTTTTATGACTTTTCAAACACACTTGTCCATATATTAAAAATAAGTCAAGAAGATTTAAATAATAATACTAAAAAACATATAAAAATATCTTATTGAATCTTTCTTCATTTTCATCCATTTTGTGTTGCAATTTTTGTTTTAATCAACATGTTTTTTTTATATAAAAAAATAAAGACACTTAAATCCTCAAAGAATCGAGATTTCTCTCTAGAAAGTAGAATTATGGAAGAACTAGGATGACAATCTAAGATAGTTCATTCGTTGAAGAATTATAAAACTAGGGTATTTGGCATTCATATAAATTTATCAATTTAAACCTTTTTAATGTAAATTATTTAATTTTCATAAATATTTTATTTTTAATTATTTTTTCATATTTTGCCATATAACTTATTTTCGATCATTTTTTCATAGTTATTCATATAACTATTTTATTTACTTTATTTACTTTAATTTTATTCTTTGTACGTCTCATCATTGTTAGTGCAATATTATATTACTTCTCTCATTTAAAAATATTTTACGTAAAAAATTTTTATTGAAAATTTTTAAAATTTTATGAAATACTAAACATGTTTTTAATTAAAAATATTTTTCTGTTGTGAAGTACTTAAAGAATTAGAATACCTATCTAAAAAGTAGAATGGTGCTAATTCTTAAAAATTATTCATAAAAGAAAATAAAAGGATACCATTTTATAAGAAATTAACTGTATTTATACTTATTTTAGGAATTGAAAGGGGCAATTCTTATAGAAAATTATAGGAGTACAATTTTTTTTTTCTTGATGAATAGGAGTACAATTTTTATGCAAAAATGCATTCATATATTTTTTATAATTTGAGGGAGGCAATTGACCATTCTAGTGGCCTCGCCTATATTTAATTATGTATACATTTTCTACTCCATTGTTCACAAAAGTATTTATTTAGGTTATTTTTTACACATCTTTCTATGCAATAATTCTACTTTTTAATTATTTCTACACAACTATCAATACAATTAACTTATTTATTTTAAATTTATTTTCTTTATTCATCATTGTTACCTCTACAATATCACGTCATTTTCTACTAATTTGACAATTTTTACATAAAAAAAACTTTTCATCAAAAGTTTTATCGGCTTTTTAAACACACTCTTAGTTTAATTTTATCCACTATTCTCATCTAACTATATCATTTATCTCTTTTCCTCTTATATATTACAAAATTTACTTTTTTTTTTTTTTTTCCCTTTCATTCCTACATTTTCTATTCCAAATAACTTATACCTACGATTCTTTGTGTTTTAAACATGCTTACCATCTGTCTTCCTTGAGTATCGTATTTTTCTGTTTTGTAAATAAACACATATTTTTGCAAAATGAAAAAAATAACCTGATTGTAGCAAACCGACATGAATTGAAATAAAATTGGAAAATAGTAATTCAAAATAATACAAAATTATCATGGAAGGCCGAATGTATGATCAAACCAAAACCGTATAAAATTGAAAATCTTGCTTTCCCATTGTCGTGGGCTCCACACGGATGGCAATGGCATCCCCCCCCCTCCCGTGTTCTTGTTAAAAACCAGCGGACGCACCTGCTGCGTAATCGATCGAATCGTCGCCTCCAGCTTCATCCACGGTTAAAAAAAAAAAAAAAAAAAAATTTAAAAATCATAGTTTAAAAAAATTCTCACCATATAATAATAAGACACGGAAACAAGATCTGCAAAAAAAACAATTTTTATTTTTCATAAAGAAAAGAGAAAAAAGAGGAAAAATAAAAGTAAATTGGAAGCGAGGGTGCGAGATTTAACACCCAAGCGAGCAGCAAAACGTCTCACCGCACAGGCATACCTTCACATCTCTCCTCCGCATTCCTCAGACGCAAGAACAGAAGACAAGCAAGAGGTAGAGAAATCTTCTTCGTTTTTTTCTTTGTCGCAAATCACAGTGGCAAATGTCGGATTTCGATCATACGTTCCGTTGTTTTATCTGTCGGTATTGGTATTTGATCGGTTCCTGCATTTTGATTTGGGATCTCTGAGGTTCTTTTTTTAAATTTCTGCAATCCTCTGTAGCCCCGGTCGGCTGTCATTTGGAGAAGACCGTTCCGATCTGACAGTCGTTGTCGTTCTCAATCGAGGCGGCTTTTGTCTCTTTTGCGATTTTTCATTTAAAAATATTCGTTTTTTTGGTTGGAATGTCTGTGGCCAGATTCAGTTCGGGTTGACGTGGAGTTGAGAACGGAGTCTGGATTCGCTGCTGGCGACGGATTGCGAGATTTGGAGAAGTCGGCAACGGCATTGGGCTTTCTTGGTTGTAAGTAATTGTGGCATTTGCGTGGGAAAGCGAGGGAGAGCGACGGAAAGCGTGGGAAGGAAGTTCTTGGGATTCGGATGAGTGGGATTTCGGGGAGAGGAGTGAGATGAGAGGGAGGGAGAGCGGTTGGCAGGGACCACGATGACTTCTGGGTCATTGGGTCTGCGCAGCACAGGGAGCTATGGATCACTGCAGCAGTCTCTGCCGAACAGTTTCGCGTTGCCGATTCAGACCTCGCCTGCTACAGCCCGCAAGCCGCAGAAGATGCTACTCCCTGGCGGACTGCGGGAGAAGGAGAAGCTCATGCCTTGGATCTACAAGATGGCCTGCCGGCGGCGGGTGGGGATGTTCCTCTTGGTGATCGTTTCTGTTGGGGTTTTCATGTCGCTTATGTCTGCTGTTAGTAAAGGTCTGACGAATTGCTCTCTTTGCCTCCTTAGTAGAATTGCAACGTTGTCTGAATTCAAACTGGTTTTCTTTCAAGGCTGTCTATGTATGTTATAAAGCCTTTTGGATGTCTTCATTGGATCCTGAGCCTGAATTAGTAATACTTAGAGGGTGTTAATTACTTGGTATGATGGTAATGCTTTTCATCCGGGTCTTTTGGTGGTGTGGATTCGAATCCCATAAATAGTCTCTTCGAAAAACTGAAGTGATACTGTACACATCTGGCCCTTTCTAGACCCAAGTTCTAGGTATGCTTGTTATTCAGTGATGATTAGACTTCTGGCTGCAAAGCTTTAAACGTTCATTAATGCAGTTCGTGATCATTAGTTGGCAATAATATTAATTCATATTTCAGTGTTTGATATGAGAAGTGATTGAAAGTGCCACCAGGCATTGTAGGATTTTCCAAAATGCCCTTTGTCTGCAGCAAATAGGCCTTTAAAATCAACTACAGTATCCATTTCTAA
This sequence comes from Annona squamosa, assembly GCA_035584095.1. Lineage (NCBI taxonomy): Eukaryota > Viridiplantae > Streptophyta > Magnoliopsida > Magnoliales > Annonaceae > Annona > Annona squamosa. The sequence goes on along the minus strand of JAXCLR010000001.1, from coordinate 44,904,807 downwards.
AGCAAACTTTGTACTAAATTAGTGATCATTCTCATTCAAAGCATCATAGAAAAAATTAAAGGCTTTTTTTTCTATTGTTAAATGTGTACTGGAATTTGAGGTAGCTTTTCACCAGTGAGTGGGAACCATCAGAGGACGATTTTTATGCAGATATGTATTTTTTTCATTGACATTTAACTAGATGCATTAATATCTGAATTCTCAGTACTTTTGTCCATGAATTCTGTATTTTCAGATGAAGTACCAGAGGGCTCTGACACAGACCCTAGATCTTCTCAGCATTTGACTATCATTACTTCCATAGATAATATATCAAGCGATGCCTCCAGTCATCACAATTCTCTTCCAACCTCAGTGGATGAAGATAGTATAGGGGTAAGTAATTTTACTTATGTGTCGAAGGTTCAATCGGTGAATGTTGAAAATAAGACAGGGGTTCTTCCACCACCCCCACCCCCGCCACCACCTCCTCCTCGTCTTCCTCTGGCGCCGCCACCGCCACCGCCACCACCACCACCAACACCACTACTACAGCCGCCGCCGCCGCCGCCTCATCGTCCTCCTCCTCTTTTGAGCATCCTGCCTCATGGACATCCTTGTGAAACTTTTGCACTTCCACCACCACCAGCCGACAAAAAACGGACTGGTCCACGTCGTAAGTTTTAATCCTTCTATTTTTCAAATTCAAATATTGATATTCATGCACTAATTATAATTACTGTGTGTCTGAATCTTATTATTGTATTTTCTTTATTGCAGCTTGTCCAGTATGTTACCTTCCTGTTGAGCAGGCCATGGCGCTTATGCCAGTTGCTCCCTCATCTTCTCCATTACTAAAACAATTAACATATATTAAAGAAGAAACTCCAGGTAGCCCTCCATCGTTTGGCGGTTCTTCTTTTGGTGGATATCCATCCTTGCAACAGAGAAATGATTCTTTTGATGTCCGAGAGTCAATGAGCGTCCACTGTGGGTAAGGTTACCAAGTATTATGCTAAAAAGTTATGTTGTTTAATTGTTTCACATCCATGTACTTATTTTACTGACAGATTTTATCATCAGGTTTGTAAGAGGAAACAGACCTGGCCATCATACTGGATTTGACATTGATGAGGATGCACTAGTTGAAATGGAACAATGCCATGGGATAGTTGTTGCATCAGCTGTATTTGGTATAAATGATCAAAATCATCTTTATGCTGTTTATTTCATTAAAGTTTGTATGTTTGTTCCAAGCAAAGCTTCAAGTGAGTGGAGCTGTTATTGTTTTTCCTTGCAAATGTTGTTGTTTACCAGGAAACTTGTTGTTTACCAGGAAACTATGACATAATTCAACAACCAAAACATATCAGTGAGGCTGCAAAGAAAAATTCTTGCTTTTACATGTTTGTGGATGAGGAGACAGAAGCATATGTAAGGAATTCTAGTGCACTCGATAGCGCAAACAGGGTTGGATTATGGAGAATTGTTGTTGTTCACAATCTTCCTTACAGTGATGCTAGACGGAATGGAAAGGTCTGTTCTTTTGTGCTATCATTTTTTATTTACATCTGAATTTCATATTGTTCAATGGTCCCACCATAAACCCCAAGCCATTGCTGAAAATAACAAACAACTAAATCATTTTTCATTTATGTGGTATGAAATATATTGCCAACATTGTTTAACTTTTTACAGGTGAAGTAGAGACAAAGAAGGAAATGTTAGAATTTGTCATTAAAAAATGGCTGCACATTCCAAATAGAAAATATCATATTATATTAATATACCTTGTTGAATGATATATATATATATATATATATATATATATATGTATGTATGTATGTATGTATGTGCGTATGTATGAGAATTGTGGTTTTGAATAAAATAATACATAAATTTATTCAGATTATAAGTAGATAATGCCATAAAGGAATATCACATTAAAAGCTAAATGTATTAGGACCAAACAAGTTACCAATATAAAAAATTTTCCATTGTAATGATTCATGGATTTTTGTTTGAAAATTCACAAATATTTGTTGGGATCACAGTTATGATTTAGTTAACTATGTCAGATGTGGCTGAAATTTCTTACAAATAAATTATAATAAAAATTAACGACTTCTGAATTTTGAAAATTATTTTACATTTTCCTTGAGATACAATTTTCCATTTTTCACTATGCTGAATTTGCAATTAATATCATGGGTATTTGAAAAATATTACAGCAGACTGTATAACTGTTCGGATGTGATGAAATTTTGACTGATGACGATAGCTTACTGTATAATCATTCTATTCAGAATTTCAATTCATCAGATTTTCTGATTTTAGATATTTTATAGTAAAATTTATTGTTATGGTTTTTGCTAGTAGATATTGATTTCTAATGAAATAACAATAGTTTTTCATCTGATTGTTATTTAATCCAAAAATTGATGGGTGCGTATAGGATTTTATAACAATTGGATAAGTAGCTTAAAGAAAGAATAACTTGAAATGACCAGAATCCTGATGTCTTTGCTATTGAAATTCAATCACTTCATTTTCTAAAATTTGCCCTTGTTCGAAAACAAAATCTTAGCATTTTATTTGTATAGATTATGGTTGAAATTAGACAATGATGAATGTTTCTTGATTTCAATCATGCATTATCTACCCATCATGATTATAGGGTGTAAGTAATGGGTTGAAAAAGAGGTTTGAGTGTTACAAAATTTAAATAATAAACTGCTTGGGCTATGTGTTACTTGAATTTAAAAGACTAATGTTTATATTGACTTTTAGTTTAAATGTTAATTTAATTGTTAGTACCTTCCATAACTTATAAAATGAACACAAAATTTTTTTCAATCCTTTAGCGTTATGATTTTAAGGGCATGTTCCAAATGATACGAGATTCTTGGATTCAGTCTGTATCACCATTCCCAATACAACTTTCCAATTTCCGATACAACCTTTTCAATTTCCAATACAACTTTATCCATTCCCAATACAACTTTACTCATTCCCAATGCATATCATTAAATTCTCATCCTAGATACAGATTTGATCCAAAAATCTTGTATCATTTGGAACACGCCCTAAATGAATTATATGGGTTGGCAGGTTGTACAAGTTAGATACTTGAGTTGATAGATTAAACAATCTCAACCCATGACCAATCCAGTTATCTAGAAACCCTTTTTTTTTTTATTTGTATAGTCTTTTCAACGAAATGAGAAAAATGAGAAAATAATGGATGTTCTTGATTTCCACCTAGTAACAATGAAACTAACAACAGATGCTTTCTGTCTCTCTCTATCTCTATCTCTCTCTCTTCCCAACAGCCACCCCCACTGTGGAGCAGTGCAAGGACTGATAACAATTCTTGCTTGATGTCACTTCCTTGTTTTGTCATAAACGACAATGGTATTGTCTTTAGAGAAATTTGTGGTTGCTACCACTCATTTTTCACTAATAAGTCGATGCTTGTTTTCAAAGACAAAAGAGAGATGACGAAACTTGTTAAAAATTTGAAACAAGAATTAAAATCTTTATGTCTTTGGAATGTAAATGAATTTCAAGCTTATTAGCATCTCATCTTTTGATTGAAGTACACTTTAATTTGTGAAGAAAAATATGAGTTCACATTCCTAGTCATAATTATCCTAATTACATCCTTACACATGGAGGAAAATGCTTGATTAAAGGGAAAAATATAATGCTTGGCAAAGATAACAAAATCAAATGCGTTAACTAGACATTATATTAGCTTCTTTATCAGATTACCAACCATACTACAATAATTTGATATTCGAGAATGCCTTAAGTTAATAGGTGAGATGGATGATGTGGCTTTAGGATGACACTAGATGCCTGAGCATTTAGATTTTTTTTTTTTGATAAATAAGCATTTAGAAATTTGATCCTTTATAGTGTAAGTTGAGATGATTGACTATTGGGTGAACTCTTGGTGGGACTTGAAAGGAAAAGAAATTGAATTAACTTGGATCTCCCTATAGCGAGGGGTGTTAATAGATTAGGTTGGACAGATTAGATTTCAATCCTTTTGAAAAATCTTAGTCATAATTTATTTTTTAACCCATTTAAAAAACTTTAACCTTTTTTTTTGATAGAGAAAAAAACCTTAACTTTAACTAATTTACAACTCATTTAATAAATGAGTTGGCATGTTGTTAATGGGTTGTGTATAGATATTGTAAATAAGTTAAACAAGTTAAAACAAAGCAGGGATTACCAGTGGCAGTCAAGAGAAATTGAGAGAGAGGAGTGGGGAGAGTAGGGAGGGAGAGAGGGAAGGTTATCGGTAGTACAGTAGGCGATGACGATTTTGCGACAGAAAAAAGATTGGACAATGGCAATAAGGATGGAGGGGAGGGAGTTGAGAAGGTTATCGGTAGTATAGTAGGTGATGAAGATTTGGCAATGGCAAAAGGATTGATCAACAGCAATAGGGATGGCGAAAGGGAGGCAAGTGTTGTAGAAGATGTCAATTGATGGAGAGGTGTCAATTGATGGAGAGGGGGATTGGAGAAGGAGAAGGGGAGGGAGAGAGGGAGGGAGGCACTAGTTAGATGTCAAGGATTAAGAAGATTGGGTGTCACAGGCACGGCCAGGCGCATGACGGTGAATTTTCAAGGGGGCCTTGCATGTAGAAGTGAGAAGACATGCTCACGAATTCGTCGGAGGGAGGTTCAACATTTGGGGAAAAATAGGATCTCTAGGGTTTAGGAAATACATATATTGCCTTTGTAACCCAAATCCATAAACTATTTATTCAAAATTTTTAACCCAAATCCATTTATAAATGGATTGAATGATCAAACTGACGGGTTGGTCATGAACATTAATACTCTTGCTTATAATTGTAGAAAGTCGAAGAAGGATACATGGCATGATTTCGGTGACAATAGTATTGACTCAATGACTCAATGATTAGGTTTAACAAATTTACTTGGATCATAGTGATGTGGTTTAATAAACTTAGTGGGTTAAGATAGGGCAAGTTGATGAGTGAATTTAGTTCTCTTAATTGCTTGTGAAAAATTTAGAGTTAGATTCCCATCTAGATCCTTGCGATTATGAACTATTTGAAGATTTTAAAAGCTTTCTCAAGGTATGGGAATCACGCAAGATCTAAGCTTTGCACATCTCAAACAAGTAGATCATAGTGGATCTCATGAATTTCCTAATCGTTTTTGACGTGTCGAACTCCATGATAGAGCCGGCGTGACATGTCTTGATCCTTCTGGATCGATAGAATCATTCAATTAAATTCATCATGATTTTATTGATCAAGAAAGCAAAATGAGGTTGACAAGATCTTCCATATATGTGAGTGATGATTTCGATAACATTACAATTAGAAATTTCATGGATTGCATATCTTCTTCTTCGATCAACCCACTAAATGATGGGGATCTCAAAAGAAGATGATCTCTTAATGCATACCTTCAAGCAAGAAGAGTTGCAACATAGAGATTTCTTGAAGGAAGGAGAGCAGGAGAGGAGAGGAGAGGAAGGAAGAGGATCCCAGTGATATCGTAGCGCATACCTTTAAGTAAGAAGAGTTAGAATGCACATTGTAGAGATTACTTGAAGAGGGGAAGAAAGGAGGAGAGGAAAGGGAAGAAGTTTCTCAGGGAGAGTAAAGAGAGGATTTCTTTTCACAAGAGAAAAAAGAGAATCTCTTCAAGGCTTTGTTGGGAGTGAAAGAGAGAATGTACCATCTTGGGTTTTTTTTAGTTGACAAATTTACTTATCATGCAATTTTGCTTGATTTGATAGGTTACTTATTATGTAAGTTTACTTGTGAGTAGGTTTTTGTTTTCTTATTGTTTTGGTTATCTTTCCTTATAAATAGGATTAATTGGATTCTTTGTAAGATAACTTATTTTGGTAATTGATTGAGAATCTTGTTTTCCTAAAATCTCTGTTCCCTTTCTTCTTGCATGGACATGATGGCCGTGAGCAGTTTCTCTCTCTAAACTTGTCTTTTCAAAATAACTTTTTAGAAATAAATCTTTGTTGCTCCTAAAGCTATTTCTAGCATTGATGATTGTCAAAATTGAATTGAGATCGATCGGAAAAGCAAGATGGGGAAGTAATGGTTTTTTTTTACAAAGAATTTGTTGGTGGAAATTTTAAATATAAAAATCACCATATCTTTCTCTAATACCAAATTGATGTAAGATGAGTAGCCCTAACTTAAGAAGAAAGAAAAACTTTGGAAGAAAAAGGGAATAAGATAGAAACCATAGACGAATTAGGAAAAAAGAAATAAAGCCAAAGAAAGACGTAGAGAATAAGATAGAAGAAAGAGGAAAGATCCTCTCAAAGGGATGAGAATGGAGAAAAAGGGGAATGAATTAGAACAATTACAGATGGAGGAATTTAAAAAATGTGCAAAAGAGAATGGAGAAGAGAGAAGAAGAAGAATAAGTAAATAATTTTAGGAAATAAAATTCTCAATCCGTTATCGAAATTAGCCATCTTACAGATAATCAAAGTAATTTTAGTTATAAGAAAAAAATAACTCGAGCAATTAGAAAATGAAAACCTATGCAACAAACTAACTTAACTCAAGATAGAAACAAACACCCTACACAATTTAAATCATCTATCAATGACATGTGTGAAATGAGAGCACAAAGTGTATAGGGTTGAGAGGAGAGAGGGCGACATGGGTGGTTTTGCATGCATGCCCATACACTATCGTGCGAGCACCTATGGTGTGTGTGTGTATATATCAATATGCATGAGCTTGGATTGAAGACATGCTTGAGTGGGAGGAAGGCTTGCCTTGGGTGCACACAAGTGTGAAGGTATGTGAAGGCTTAGTTTGGGTGTATGCGAGAGATTGACTTGAAGATGTACGTGCTTGCATGAAGGCTTGACTTAACCATGCGAGAGTGTGAAGGCTTGGTTTGAGCTTGCGTGCATGCTTGAATTCTTGATTTGACGTGCATGCACGTGTGCAGAGGCTTGGCTTGGGCATGTTGAGCTTGAATTAGAATCTCTCTAGCATGCACACATGAAAAGTCATCCCATGTCAAGTGGCAACATGCAAGCAAGTGGGCCTACCATTTAACATGGCAGTGATTAGGTAGATGGTGCTGATCATCTTGATGACTTGGATAACTTGATGGGATATCCTAAGGGTAACCACGCTCATGCAGGTCCCTTTGGTGATGATTTTGCCTGTCAACAACATAATAGGATGGTTGTGCATAGCCTAATGGTGATTATGGAGAATGATTGAATGGGGAAGTGATCAGGGCTTATGGTGGATAACTTTGAGAATGATTGAATGTGGAAGCAAGCAGGGCTTTCATGGCGGATAATTTTGTCGGACTCGTTTATCAACAAGTTCAGCAGCAATGCAGGGTAGTTGCTCAAACTAAGATCATATGGGCAGCTTTTCTTTGGGGCTCACTCGTTAGCATAGCTATGTGGAACTTGGTAGGCTGTCTGGGTATGGTGTCTTTGGCTAGCTTGTGGGGCACATCTATCAGATGATGATGTGGTGCAAAGAGGACAGCTTGATGTAGGTCTATCAGGATGTTGAGTCTGTTAATATGGTAGGTAAATGGGTGTAAGCGGGGCCTACCCATAAGGACCTGCTATGATAGCAAAGATTGCATATGGCTACCTTTTCCGTGTGGTTCAAACTTGCTACTCAGATAGTTGATGGTCAAGTACATTGTTCAATTAAGCCACTGTATTAATTATGAACCAAATCCTCATATAATAAGAAGATTAGGTGAAAAACTCAAATGTTGAGAAAAGTGTTTTCCTACAAATTTATCTTCACCAGCAATTTCGAACTTTTAGGCATCTCCAATTTCAATTCTTCTTTTTGTTTTGTTTTGTTTTTTTTTTTTTCAAGACTTTGGATTTTTGTCTTTTGAAGTATTTGAGTGCTCATTTTTGAAGGAAGGAAAATTAATGTTGTTTGTAGCTTTTTTTTTTTTTTTGGATGAGATCCACGTTGTGAATCCTTTCTAGAAGCTCTGAATCCATGCAGCAAGAGGGCTACACTGCTCCTAACCGAGAAGTCTTTTATAAATAAAAAGTCCCCTTAAATATTTCAAAAATATTTCAAAATGTGATACTTTGAAATCATTTGTTTTTGGAACGGGATGTCCAAACGAGGATACAATTGACATGAATTAGTTAGCATACTAAGATCCCTGGATTATTAAGTGAAGGTACTTCTGCTGTATTTTAAGAATACACAGCTGCTTTGAAATAATGGATTGTAGCCGTTTATTTTAAGACTGTCATGTATCAGAACTTGAGACCATGTTATCTGGTCAAAACTTGGATTATATTAACATTTGAATATTGACCTGGGAGGTCTATCAGATCATGAACTGGATTTCATATCAATTCTTGTACAGAATAAGAAATAAATTTGGTAGGCTGCACACTCCAGGTTGTATCCACTTTCACTCCTTTTCTCATTTAGATCGGGGAAAAGTTATGAATTGAACAAATTCGGAAGTATACTATTCACGTAGATATCAGGACAAGATCATTTGGAAGTATACTATTCATGTAGATATCAGGACAAGATCAATCTAAATTATCACTGCCTTTGTTGTATTTTTCCTATTGTATTGTCTTTTTTGTTATCTTTGTCATCATGGCTAATGGTAAGTAGAGTTTGCCAGCAATTCTTGTCATAGATGGGTTCTTATGTTTTTTTTTTTTTTCAATTAAAATTTTTAATTTTAATTGTGATTTGGCAGGTACCCAAACTTCTATTGCATAGGCTTTTTCCAAATGTGCGATTTTCTATTTGGATTGATGGAAAGCTTGAGCTTGTTGTGGACCCATATCAACTTCTTGAAAGGTAAATCAGGAAAAAAATTATCCATTGTCCTACTTGTTTGAGGTTTGTAACATGCGAGGAATCCTCCATTGCTCTAGTGGTGCAGGTCAGGGCAAAACAATTAGATGATCAGGCACTGACAAAACATTATCTTGAAATCAAAAGAATGCTGTTTTATTATGATTATGATCGCATGCAACCAGTTGCATGGGATGATACAATGCATCCTCTTGGTTTTGAATGTAAAAAATAATTCTGGTATAGCCCAGCTTACATCCCTACGCATTTATAATGAAAGTAATTTTCAAAATCTGAAGTAAATATTGATGGATGTTTTTAATGAATTTGATTTAAGCTTTTATTATTAGGCAGAAATTTTCCCATTATCTGCAGTAAGTATATTTGTACATTATTGCATCCATTTTGCAGATTTTTGTGGCGGACGGGTTCCACTTTTGCAATCTCCCGGCATTACAGACGTTTTGACGTTTTTGAGGAAGCAGAGGCGAATAAAGCAGCTGGAAAGTATGACAATGCATCCATTGATTACCAAATAGAGTTCTACAAGGGGGAGGGTTTGACACATTATTCTTCAGCCAAGCTTCCAATTACAAGTGGTGAGTGAATAGCTGTTTCTTGTTTCCCTTGTTGTCTGTTGTATGAGCCATTGCAATTATGTTTTGGTGATTTTGCAGATGTTCCTGAAGGTTGTGTGATCATTAGGGAACACATCCCTATCACCAACCTCTTCACCTGCCTCTGGTTCAATGAAGTTGATCGCTTTACCTCGCGGGACCAGATTAGTTTCTCCACTGTTAGGGACAAAATAATGTCAAAAGTAGATTGGAGTGTCAACATGTTTTTGGACTGTGAAAGGCGCAACTTTGTTGTCCAGGTACATTTTCTTCAGAAAGTCGGGCCTTTTTTGTTGGCTTCCTCTCTTAACCATGACCATTTGATGCTTTTTTTTTTTTTTTTTTTTGAGGTTTGATGCAATATGTTAATGTTTAGTTTTAGCGTCGTCTCTGAATTCCCAACTATTTGATGCTCCACTTTCATACGTGGTTTGATTGATGATTATTGTGATTAAACCATGTAGGCATACCATAGAGATCTATTAGAGCACATGAGTCCTGTTGCTACTGCTATCCCTCCACCGTTGTTGCCAATCAAAGAAACATCAAGAAGATTACCACCAGAGATAGTTCCTGGGAGGGTTGTGAGATTGCCACCACCACCAACGCGGAGAACTTCAGTGAGACATGGGAGAGAGAAGAGATCAGGGTCAAGGCGTCATCGCACAAGAACTGCTATTGATACTAAGGACAACAATTCATTTTAAGATTTTGGTCTTTTTTATTGTTTCAAAATTGTTATTCATTGTACGAGCAGGTGGATTAGGGGCCGGCTGTGTTGTGTAGGAGGGATATGAATATAGGGCAGAGGCGACTTTTTTCCAGTTGTTGTTGTATGGGACTGTCGATATCTCCATATTCTTTTGGGTGTAAGTGTAAATATCTATTTCAATAAAATAGTTGTGTTGTTGCCCTTTCTTGATAACGGTCATTTGGCATTTTAAGAGCAATTTGTATTTCATGGTATCAGAGCGCATTCAGAAGTTTTAGAAGGATATGGTTTTTACAAGAGAAATCCATGAGATTGAAACTGACCCTCGCTCGACCATAATCAGTCCGACTGCCACAATTTAAAGGTAGCTTTATTTTACTTCTGAACAACCATGGCACATAAGTTGAAGTAAAGATTCCATTAAAAAGCACCATCTTATTAAAAGGTTCTATACATCTACTCTTTTTCAACACATTTATTTCGACAAACAGCCGGTCTTTTCTTCCTTCTTGATGGTAAATCGAACATGGAAGTATGAATTAAACCTATGTATGAATTGAAATTGAGATATTGATGCAAGTTTTTTCCTTCTAAATCAGATAGATTTGTATCTAAAAGAGGCTGATGACAAGTACTTTCAAAATTGACTACTTGTTCCTCCGTTAGACGTTGAATGTGTTGTTTTTATCAGCATGAAGACTCCTATACTTACCTAAGTATTGAATAATTGCTCTTTGAAGAAAGTGGCAATTTTTTTTTTAGAAAGTAGATGGGGGCAATTAATGCATAGTCATAATAGATAAATGATAGGTTACTACGACAATTATACAAATGATGTTAAGTATAATGGATAAAGTAAGATTCCCATTAATCATTCATGCGAGAAAAATCGATAAGGTTCTATAGGAGCAAGTTTCGTTGAAACAGAACACTTTAATCAAATGTTATGCCAACTTGAATTATATGTTTTCATATAGTAAATTATGAAATGATATGGTTTCAAATGTTATGGCAATTTGTATTATATGTTTTCATATAGTAAGGTTGTTTTCATATATTAACTTACGTAATGTAACCTTGATTTATAAATGATATGACCTCCTAAGCCTCCCGTGCCAGATGGCATATCAGTAGGCTTCTTTCAAAAGCACTGGGAGATAGTTGGTGAAGACATATGGGCAGTATGTAATGAAGTTCTCAGTGCAGTCTCCACCAGAGACCAAATGGAGTTACTCCAACAAATTAATCAAACCTCACTTGTCCTCATTCCCAAGGTCAAGGGTGCCAATAAGCTTACAGATTTTTTCTCCATCAGTCTCTATAATGTGATGTACAAAGTCATCTCTAAAATCCTTGCAAATCGCCTCAAACATTGTCTGCCTCATATTATATCACCACAACAAGGCACATTTGTACCTGGGCATCAAATAGTTGATAATATACTTATTGTTATTGAGAGGATGGATGTGTTGAAGAGGAGGAGAAAAGGGAAAAATGAGGAGGTGACAGTCAAGATTGACATGTCTAATGCATACGATTGGGTTGAATGACACTACTTATGTGAAGTCATGAGAAAGTTGGGATTTGCTGAAACTTGGATGATGTGAACGTACAGTTGTATTACTTCAAGTACCTATTAAGTATCTTTCAATGGCAGGTACACAAGAAATTGTCCCATATGGGGGACTTCTCCAAGATGATCTATTATCCCCATACCTATTTTGCTCTGTGCTGAAGGCTTATCTGTAATCATCTTAAGAAAGCAAGAATTGAGGTTGTTGAATGGTATCCACACAGGAAGGAATGGCCCAAAACTTGCCCACTTATTCTTCGCAGATGATATCATGCTTTTCATGCATGCTAATGAGAGGGAAGTGAGACATATGTCAGATATTCTTGAGATGTACGTAAGTTGTTCTAGTCAACTTATTAATCAAAGGAAAACAACATCATTCTTCATCAAGAATACAAGACCAACTAACATATACTTGGTGGAGTGGTGGATGGGTTCAAGCAATCAACAAATAAAGAACTACCCAGGACTACCCATGTGGATTGGAAAAAAAAGCAAGATAGTTAAATTCCAAGCAATGAAAGAATGGATCTGGTGGAGGATTGAAGGATGGCAATCCAAACTTCTTTCTTGCAGGGGGAAGGAGGTCTTAATCAAAGTTGTTGCCCAAGCCATACTGAAATACCCAATGAATCTCTTCCTTCTCCCAAAAACATTTTGTGAGGAGATAAATGCTATGATTAGCAAGTTCTGGTGGGGGCAACAATGCAGGAAAGAGGAAAATTAGCTGGGTCTCATGGCAAAAAATGTGTGTTTCGAAGGTAGGAGGGGGGCATGGGATTTAGAGAACTGATATCTTTCAATCAGCTATGTTAGCAAAGCAAATGTGGAGAATTGCCACTGACTCTACTTCTTTGTGTTATCAGGTATTGAAGGCATGATATTTTCCAAATGATGAGATTTGGACTTGCAAGGCTCCAATAGGGATCTCCCTCACATGAAGAAGTTTGACATCAACTAGATTCATTCTTCAATGGGGATGTAAATGGAGAATCGATAATGGCCAAAGAGTGAAATTCTTTGCTGACAAGTGGACTGATCAAACCCTTCTCCCTATTGGACCTCTTCCACAATAGATCACCTGGGACACAAAGGTGAGCTTCTTTTTTGAATCTCAAACAAGAAGGTGGGATGAGCAGAAAGTCAAATTGGCAGTAGGTGATTGGAGATGGAAGTTGGTCAGGAGGGTTCCAATAGCCTGAACTGGGAGGAAGATGGTATGTATTGTGATCTAGAGGCAAATGTGGCCTTTTTTTTGTGTGTAAAGAGTGCTTATAGAATGATTCACCATAACAAACTCGTGGCTTCTGGTCTTATTGACACTATAATGGATTCCCATCATGCTAGGGCAATGAAGGCAATTTGGAAATCTAAAATACCTAAAAAGATTTAGCTCTTTGGATGGAGGATTCTCACAAACTCCCTCCCCACAAGGGTAAACTTATCTAAAAGAGGGATCCCCATTGTCCTTATTTGTCCCTTATGCAACTTGGTGCCAGAGATGAATTCCATATCTTTTTGAATTGCCAATACACGGGTCAAGCTTTTAATGTCAGTCAATTCCATCTCCTTCGACACATGCACTTTGGTAGTTTAAATTAGATCATCACCCATCTAGAAGGAAACACTCTTCACTATCTTCTCTATCTTTTTATTACCATGTGTTGGAGAGTTTGGTATGCTAGAAACAAGCACACTGCAAAAAATACCTATATACCCAAGTAGGGTGTTGCCGATTGGTGCATTATCTTTCTTCACAACTGCTTCTCTGCCTCCCTTTTCTCTAATCTAGATTTTCAGATGCAGTTGGGCCCTGTTAGATGGAGGAAACCACTTGCTGGGTGGTATAAGTTGAATTTTGATGCTACTTGTTCAAGTGACAGTGGGTTGATGGGTTTTGGAGCTGTGTTCAGGAATGAAAAATTGAGCATTTATTGCAGCTCCCCCATTGGAAGGAATCTAGAACTGAAAAACTAAGCTGGATGGAGATCAAAGCTATTTTCCTGAGACTCAATTGACTTGTAGGAAAAGGTTTTAAGAACCTCGTCGTTGAGATAATATATTGGTAATCATTACTTGGTTAAAGGGTATGAATTTTCCCTTCTCTAATCTCCATTTCTGTTAGGAAAAAATTAGAAATATGGAATTAGGTTTCTCTCATATCTCTTATTCCCATTTTAATCGATCTGGCAATTCAGTTACCCATTGCTTAGGTAAGCTTGCTCTTTTAAATCATTTGGATGTAGTTGAATGATGGAGGACTCCACCAAATTGTATTCTTGCCCAGTTGGACAAGGACTCTACTGTTGTTTAGTGTGTTTGAGACTCCTTTCCCATTGTGTTGGAGCATCCTCAACTTCCAAAAAAAGAAAAAAAAGTCCTAACGTCTATGCAAACCATCTAAATTCGAGACAACCCACCCTTCCGGACACTGATGAAGTTCGTAAGACTTTTTAATATCAAAGGAAGAAAGTAAATTCGATTGGCAGACATCGATTGCTGTTTGTTGGGAGAAGAATCAGCCAATAAATTGCATCAAGGCTTTGTCATGTACTCATTCTGCCCCGGCTTCCTCATAATTATGACCCACATTGCAAAAGATAAATGACGTTCAAGTTTGCTGGACAGAGCATGATATCAATGTCTGCTGCACGAATTCCTTAAATCGTTTTCACCACACACATAAGAAGATCCTCAGTTGTTGTCTCCAACGATCTGCAGGTGAACTTTCATAATTGTCGATTCTTACGATGGTCCTATACTACATAACTTCATTGAAATTTTTTTTGTACCACTAATAACTGATGTTTCTTTTACAGATTTGGTTTTTGGAGAGTGCGAAACAGATTTTATAGATCCCAGACAAGCACCTGAATGGACATTGATAATTCGTCGCGATGAGAAGCAAACGCCCGACATGGTGGCAGGTGCGACTTGAGCTTGTTTGCCGTTCCTGTTCGAGATCAACCCTATTTTTATCTTATTTTAATAAATTCTTATCTCTCCGTATTTTTAGTCGGGTCGTTTTTATGTCTATCCTAACATTTTTTTTTAAGGCTAAACAAGTTCCTATTTCGGTTCCAGATTGATTTTTTAAAAATGATTTTTATAATATATTTGAAAATTATAATTTGATTATAAAATTTACTTAAATCCTATAATAATATAATATAAAAAAACTAAATAAAAGACAAATTAAACAAGTTTTTATATATTTCATAAAAGATACATTGAATATTTATATTAATAATTCACATAAAGAATATATATTAGTAATTCAAGTTATATTTAATGTGTTTTTCCTATTCTTTGGTGGAGCTGTGTCTCCCAATTTTCTGGCGGAGATGTGTATTTTTCGATTTGTATGAATGTCTCAGAGCTTCAGTGTAATATATGTTGAGATATATGTAAATATATCTGTAAAAAAAAAGATATATTTGGACTTTGAAACTTGCCAGAAAATAATACCTATCAACCCCATTTTAGGATATACTGTCAACCCATGAGTACCCTACTTAAGATGTTAGTTGCATCCTCAGATGGGAAAAGATATTGGTAAATGCTCCAAGTGTGTGAAAATGTAAATGTATGTACACAACCACACAAATAGTAGGTATTGTTGTCATATTTATTCGCAAATTTCACGCATATATATATGAGCTACGCGCTATCAAACGCCTCCGCTGATGAAATTGACGACCGAAAGGCAAACAAATGCGGAAGGCGGGATTGCAACAGTTACACAGGAAGACTAGTCTCGCTCATCCAAGTATTGGGATGAACGTCAGGTTTGAAAATGTCAAAGCCCTTACTTCAGATTGATGGTTACGCCCTTGATTTTCTTACATACCCGTACTCATACTAATGTTTTCTGCATGTCCTGATTAATTGGTGTCATTTTCAAGACTTGCAAGAAGAAAGCTAGAGGAGGCCTTATAAGAAAACAAGATGATAGAAGCACTTTGATTTAGGTAACATTACCAACTCCCAAGTCCACGCTAACCAGTTATAAGATCCAAACCCAGCTTGCGATCTAACTCCTTTTGTGATGCGGGCTTTGGAAGTGGCCCGTGCTAAGAGCAAATGAGTGGTCAGAGGACAGCATTTTGTTATTAGTATGTGATTCATGTTCATACACCCTTCGAGCTGGAGATATCTGCTGGCTGTGCGCCTGTGCCTGTGCCAGTTTCAATCAGGAAAGGCAAATATCGTTTCTGGGTACTTGCTCGATAGATTCTACTGGCTCCCATCTGACTCTTCTTATAACCGATCAACCAGTAGCTGGCTGCATCAAATATTTCTAAAATAATAATAATAAAGTTGAGTGACTCCAAAATCCAAGTAGATAAATGTTCGCTTGAAATCCAACTGCACTATCGAGAAAATTCACCAATTGATTCGGTCAATGCCTATCAGCAGACACTAATTAATGGATGTTGGGGATCGAATATCAAGCACTTCTTCTTTGTTATGCCTATCGACCTAATCTCTCTCTCTCTGTATTATTCGTGCAATAAGACCAAGAATTTGAATACTGGTCTAGCTAGGAAGGTTATAAATTTAAGTGTTATGAAAATATCCACATTCTAGCTGACAGTTGTTTAGATTTAAATCATCTTTTGTAAAGTTCAAAATAAGTACGGGTGAATTTTATCAGTGAAAATGTCCATACCTAAATAAATGATGTATCTTACCAAACCTCTATCAGGATTTTGGATGTTTTTAATTATTCTATCTACATATGCTATAATTCATTATTTAAAGCTTATCTACATATGATCTAATTCACTATCTAGAGAGATTCTATCATGATCAGCTAAGACACGAAATATTTCTATGACTCAACCGTAGCCTGTTTTACAAATGATGAAAGAGTATGGCATTGTTCGATATAGAATCATGGTTAATTCTAAATGGTCAGAACTTGTATCCATATTTACTGATACAAACGCATATTTTGAAAAAATAGCGCAAATGGTTGAATATTCTGCCTTTAATTCTAAATACAATGCCATCAAGTTCCATTAGATAATGCGGCAACATTTTTTCGAAATGACCTAATTTTCCTAGCCAGTCCTTTTGAGGGGGGGCATGTGCTCGCGGGAGACGTTGTGTTAGAAGTTACATTAAAGAAATCTACATTGGATTTTTGTTTTGAATGTTTATCTTATTTCTTTTATTTTTTAATATCTAAATGATAATGTAGTTTTTACTTTTACTAGAGATAGTTTTGTAATTTCACCTCATTTTAATAGTAATTTGCAAATATACTCACTTAGTTTGATCATAATTATAAATATACTCACATAATTTCAAAAATCACAAATAACCTCACTAGTTTGACTATAATTATAAATATACATACGTCATTATAATATCGTTATTGCACCATCATATCATGAATATATTTGTAGAGATATGCAAACTATGTATGTATATTAACAAAAACTAAATATACCCGCTTAATTTTTAAATTAGAAATATATCAATGCAGTTTATATATCTTTGTAAATATACTCATATCATACCAAGATGGTGAAGTAACGATGCCATAAAGGTATGAGTATATTAACAATTATGGTCAAATTATATAAGAGTTATTTATAATTTCTAAAATTATGTAAGTATATTTGTAATTATAGTCAAATTAAGTGCATGCATTTGCAAATGCCTTATTTTGAACATTAGTCCTAATGGTGTTATCGTATTTGAAATTAGAGGTAGGATTTATAGTCGTATAACTGTGTCATTTTTCTAAAGATGTTTTATATCAATAAATATTAGTATAAGTTGTAGTTATATATATATATATATTTGGAATTACCCATGATTAAAATCATGGAAAAAATATTTTTAAAGCAGATAGAATAATATTTTCTGGGTAAATATGAAAAAAAAAAAAAAACCGAAGTGCGAGGGGGACTATATACAAACACCCATGAGGCTTATAGAAGGCAATCCTTCTTCTTATTATCATTTTTTAACAAACATTATCAGCTTCGGTGAACACGTCCTGCAAGGCACGAGCTCTCCACGTGAAATGATCCTTGGCTTAGCTGGCGCTGGTCGATGCTACAAAAAGCCATTGATACAATACTCGGTTCTCACCTCCACACGCATTTGGAGTCTTGGCATAGTGCATACATATGTATCAGGAACGGCTGAGAAGTCCACATTTTTTTGCCCGTCTCCATAATCATCCATTAACCTCATTTGATTCTCCCTTTCATGTTTTGGTACATTGGAAATTAATTCACGGTAATATTGATTTCAACTTGGAAATTAATTATTTGACCTACATTCTATACATAATAATGAAAATAGATCTTGCGGATAATCATAATGAATTAGGGAAGTGATTCAGGAAACGTTTCTCACCACATATTTAATGTCTTATATTTAGTTAGGGAAAAAATTTCCGCCAGAAAATAATCATAACATACCCTAAGAGTATAATTATTTTTTCACGGTATAAGAGTATACTTATTTAACAAACGCATAAACCTGTCGAAATTTTTAAATCAAGTTTGCTATATACATATATACATATATTTCTTCGAAATGATATTTATGTATAATTTATAAAGAATTATTTTAAACAATACCAATGATTTAGATTTCTCAAAATCACATCATTGGTCCTAAATCAAGAATTTCCAATCTTGAGGAGAGTGGGATATGCATTTCTATTGAACAGCAGCCCAATAAATAAAAAGGCCAGCATTATCTGTTGAAGAAGATTGTCCTAGCTAGCTAGAATGATTGATGACCATGTGAGGGACTGATGCAAATTTATTTGCAAAGTAGACCCTACAAATTGCACAACTATATATAAAATTATCATGTATGTTTTGTGTATATGATAGACTTTTTAAACTTTGGAATATTTCAAAATCGACCATGTTAACTAATGGAGTGCAATGAAACTTATTTGAGTTTAATTTCACAATAATTCATTTTTATATATTAATTTGCAATTATGCATACTCATTTATACTAATACAGAAAATAATTGCAGGGGATATATGATGAGACTGAAGAAATAACCAGGGAACTAAGGTGCACGGTCACATTCAATCTTCATATATATGCGGCCCACTTAATTATTAGCCTTTGTAATTGGACCAATAATTAATTAAAAAACCATTTTTTAATGATGCAAACTTGGGAAATCACACGTTGCATGATTTTGGTGTTGAATGAGGGTGTAATGAATTCTCCATGAAATTGCCCTTAAATGTCGCTTTATCATTGTTAGGTGTGGACAAAATACATGCATATATTCATACATATATACACGCTGCTGTCCGCTTGCACCTACCTCTCCATCCACGCTTTGCATGCTTCATACGTGTCTACTGGCAAGCCTGGCTAGCCCATGCTTGCATGTCTTATGCTGTGGCTGGTGTCCCAGGTAAGGCTTCTTGCTGTGTTGCAGGTTGGCTGGATTCTAATTCATTAAGATAATTGACATTGTAATGATTCAAATATTTTCATTCTGCAAACAATATTTCGTGGACCTCAAAGTTAATTAATTTCTCCTCTTTTATGATCCACCGAAGGTCTCCAACTAATTATACTTCTATATATACTCGCTTTTATGGAACCTATTTAATATGTATATCTCTCTATATTTAAAACCGTAATGGTTTATGAAAAATTTAATTCATCTATTGTATTTAGTAAAATTTATAGTATCTTAGAAACCCTTTTATTTGTTTAATTTCACTATATATATGTCTCATCTATAAATGTATAAAATCAACATAATAAAATAATTTTATGCTAAAATATTAATTTTAAAATAGTTTTTTCAATATCTAAATCATCTAAAATATTACTAATATCTATATAAATGATTCTATAAAATATTATTATATTCTAATACATTTGTGAATGAATCCAAATATTTTTCATAATTTACACATGAATATAAATTTTTTCAACAAATGTGACCTGTAAACATACTTGATTAGAATAAAAATTAATTTTTTGGATAAACAAATGATGTTAAATATAATGGAATTAATGATCAAAATCTTAATTAAAAATTAAGGGGGTTATCTGACTCCGTTTTTATGTAACCTAGTTACATAAAAGTAGAGTC
>JAXCLR010000001.1:44865379-44884946 GCA_035584095.1 Annona squamosa | reverse complement strand
TATATATGTTATTTGTGGAGGGGTGATCCAATCATTTAGGCCGGCTACAAAAAAAAATTATTTTTATAAATATGATTATTTACATGCATTTAATCTATAATTCAAAATTTACCAAATTTTGATTTATTTAGATTTTTTTTGTTTTTTAAACACTAGGACATTGTGGTAATTTTTCACATGTAAAAATTATCATAATGCTACTATGTTTAAAAGAAAAAATATC
This sequence comes from Annona squamosa, assembly GCA_035584095.1. NCBI lineage: Eukaryota > Viridiplantae > Streptophyta > Magnoliopsida > Magnoliales > Annonaceae > Annona > Annona squamosa. Next base: position 44,884,723 of record JAXCLR010000001.1, on the reverse strand, counting down.
TAAATATATCAAAAATTGATAAAAATTGAATTATAAATTAAATACACCTAAAGAGTTGATTGAAAGCTTATATTCTTGTACAAATTTAACTTTTGAAGATTGAATACCTACTAACTTTTAAAATAATATTACATTCTACACCGTGTATATAAGTATTTAATTGAAATGGCCTAGGGTGTCATGATAAATACATATGAATAAAAACAATAAATGTTTTGGATTTTATAAAATGTTTTAAAATAAAAAGAAAGGGATTAAATATACTTTTCTATGCAACCCACTTCCATATGAGCAAGCTCATACAGCAAATATAGTCTTTTTTTATGGTGACAAATATAGTCTTTAGTTCTAATTTAATTATTATTACTTTTTGCTACTAAAATGATTCAACTATTTTCATTATGTAAAGAAGCAAATATATTATTATTTTTAAAGATTTTATAATTATACATACTATTTAAAAAAAACTTACTATTTTTTGACAAATTATTTTTGCTACTGAAAATATTTTATGAGAGTATTTAATTGTAAATTAATATTGCGACTAAGATAGTTCAAAACAAAAATACAAATGGTTTTGTTAAGATAGTTCAACACAAAAATACAAATGGTTTTCTCGTCAAAAAAAAAAAAATACAAATGGTTTTGTTAGGCCAATGCTTTAATGCAGTGGTCACCTGTTTTTGGCCTACTTGTTGTACCCAAAATATTTGGTTCACTTAAATGTAAAATAAATGAAAATAAATGTTTTTAAGTGCTCATTAAGTGCAGGGAGTATCCAACCAAGAGTAGGCCAATCGGTACAGTTCTGTTCATGTGTTGAGGCCGCTGGGGTTTGGATCTGTTTTGAGAGAGTTTTGTGTCTTTTATTTGACGAGTGTTGGTATCTTCTCTTGATAATGTATTTTGGCTATTATCAATTGAGGAAAATTTAAGATAAAAATTGTAAGATGAATTATGCAAGAATTTAATAAAAAGAGATACTATAAAAAAGAATGGGCGCGAAACATAACAAAACAGAAATCATCAAAAAAAGTGCGGCCTGTAGAAACGAATGCCTTGCACTCATTTGTTTTCTCTTATTGAAATAGGTGAAAAAATATTTTCAGTATAATAATTGAAAGGGATATTGATTTATTATCCATGAAAATATCATCGGTGTTTATAGTTACCAAAAAAGTCTTTATTAATATATATATATATATATATATATACACATATGAAGGAAATTTTAATTCACTTATAATGTTGCTTTTATAGGAAAAGAAAACATTCTTACCTACTGTAATGCTTTCTTCGGCAAGTAAAAAATATTCCATTGTGAAAACGTTTTTCTACTAAACTAAAATTTGGTTCCTTAAGGTAAAAAAATTATAAATTAGTGACAATCAAATTTCTTCTTAATTGCTATATAACATATGCGATCGACTTAATTCGACAATAAAGATTTTCTTTATCAACCAGATTTTATCCTTTTGCAACAGAAAATTTTTTTGGTCGATGAGTTTTTGCAACAGTAATTTAGTTGCTAAAAATTAATATTTTCAGTCACGGCCGTGCTGGCGAAGTTACGATTATACTTCAAAAAGGATTGTTCCCATTTAAATACAAATATTAGCCGCACCCGAATCTTGGTTGGTGAAAAAAATATTGATGAGACAGAAAGCTAGCTAGAATAATCTATTATTAGTTGTAACCAATAATTAGGAAGGACGAGCATCTATATATATATATATATATATGGCATCTCATACGCCAATTGTTCCGTCGTCTAAATTGTTAGCTCTTCAGAAAATTATCGTAATCTGCAATCTTATCTGAAAACTTCACCAGTCTAAAAAACGATGAGATTGTTTAATTCAGGAAATAACATACAGAAATTTACAACTTCAGCTGCGCGTCTATGAACCTTTCCTCCACAAGAGCATCAATATTCAGACTACTGTTGTGGGATTTTGGTCGGCCTGGCACCCCAGAGGAAGACGACGGAGTAAGAGACGAATCCAACCTTCTGTTCCTACGTTAGTAATCTTCAGGTCTGTTTTAACCCCTTATTTGCCCAAAAGTGGGCTCCACATATATTAGAATACAATCAAAATTTATATAACTTTTTATTCATATATAAATTTTATAGCAAATAATTTAAATGTTGAAAAAGTCACTTTAAAATTGTTATTTACATTAAATTATTTTATTACATTAAATTTGTACCATTTTTTAGATGAGGTTCATACACATATACGATTAGGATGAAAATTGATATGATAATAGAATACATTATTTTAAATACAATGGGTAGAGTAGATTATGATTTGATCATCATGTAAGACCTATTTTAGTAGTGCTACACCGGAATTTCCAGTGCACTGCCGCTGTAGCTGAATATTCCTTATATATATATATGTATGTATAAGGTATGTTTGGAAAGTGATAAAATTTTTAGATAAAAAAATTTTAAATTGGAAGAAAATGATGTGGTATAGTAGAAGTAATGAGGAGAAGTAAAGATAATAAAATTAAGGGTGTATTTTAAAAATGTTAAAACTTTTAATGAAATATTTTTGGTATAAAATTTTTTAAATTGGTAGAAAATGATGTGATATAATAAATGTACTGCTGAAGAGTAAAGAGAATAAAATTAAAATAGATAAGATAGTATATAGACAATTGAATAGAAATAATTGAAAAATAGGATAGTTGTATATGAATATGTGAAAAAATAATTAAAAATAGAGCAATTATAAAAAGTAAAATATTTTAGATTGAAAAATTTTAATTAAAAAAGTTTTATGATTTTCCAAATATCCCATAAAATAAATAGTTTAGTTGTATGGATAATTATATAGAAATGATTTAAAAGTAAGATACTTGTATATAAAAATATGAAAAAAATGATAAAAAAATAAAATAATTATAGGGAGTTAAATGTTTTACATTAATGTTTTGGTGGCATCTGAGCATGCTCATGATAACTTCTAATAATAAGGTCACGGTGGACCCAATAAAGAGGAAGCTCTACTAGCACCTGTCTTTTTATTCACAAAACTCAGACCTAAGAACTCCCTTAAGAGAACTTAGCTCCTTACCACTCAAACCAATACCTATCACTGTACAAAGTCCCAAAAAAGGAAAAATACGTTAAGGATCCACTTGGTAAGAATGGTAAGCAGTAAATTATTGGATATCTAAAGTATCAAACTACCTTTTTTTTTTTTTTTTTTTTCATTTTTACCAAAACCTAAATCAATGGTGCACAGCTTTCTGACCATCCCGTGGGCCCCACTGATTGATTTGCACGAAAAGACATGATCAGGACCGTTCAACTCGTGATCTAGTGGTTTACAGTGCACCCAACAATAGCCAATGGGCAACATTGCTGCCAATGCATGCATTTCTTACTTTTTTGGTATGAATTTTTGACCAAGTGTTTTTATTTATTTATTTTGAGGACATGGTTGGTTGGTCGTCCAGATCATGGAAACTTTGCCTGCCGTTTCTTACGTACTGAAGAGGGAAGACTGTCTTTGCTTGTAAATCAAATTGACTTGATGGAGTCAGGTATAGACGTTGTCAGCACGCATGCTAAAAGCCATGCGTGTGCATGGCTCATACCTGAAATGGCAGAACGTAATTCTTTAAATAAAAAATTATTAGAAACCCCCTTTTTATTTCCATTTTACGGACATATTACATATTGGGAATAAAGGATTACTAAAAACATTTTCTTAACCACAACCTATTTTTTTTTTTTTTTTTTGGTTTTAATGGACAGACCCTATACTGTTTGAATGTTCATAAATGGCTGAAACTAATCGAATCAATAGGAAAAGTCAAATAATTAAGTAGAAATTATTTTGAATTAAAAACTAAAGATCTTCAAGTTACGTTTGACATGGTGAGAACAAGAGGTTCGAAGTTATTTAGATAATAAACAAACAACCCAATTGCCGTTATTTACATAACTGGGTAACTCGCCAACGCAATCGGTTGCATCGTGCAGCCTTAATATCTTATTTCATGCATGGTAGGGTTTAAATTAAACCGAAACCAAGCGGCATACTAATTATTATTTATTTAGACTGGATATATTATTATATTTTTTATTTTTTTTGTTTGTACCACACAACTCAATTATACATATTGCAATTCTAGCTCTAAGGGTGTAAATATAACAAGATTATTAATAAAGTAATTATGAAGACATTGCTTTAGAAAATGAAAGATAAACTCTCCTCAATATAACTCAAAGCTAGACCTTCCACATCGTAAGTGGGACTAGTGCGGCCGGTAGATGTATTATTACATCCATTGAAATTTAATATGATCCAAACATTTATAATTAAATGGTTTCAAGCGAGGTTATAAAAATGTTGTTTTTCTTGTTCTCTCTCGTACCTAGTGAAGTTAATTTTTTAATATGATAAAATATAACAAATAATTCATATTTTATTATAACATTGACTGGAAAATACGAAGGTTACATGTTCCAAACTGTTCTTCAACGCAATTGGTTGCACCACGCAACGTCTTTGTATTTTCATTACAAATGGAGAGTTTTACATAAATCCAAATTAACTACTTAAACATATATAATGCTAATTAGTATTTGTTTATTCCAAATATAATCTATTCAACCCATTTAACCAAGCAACCCATTTACAATCCATTAAAAAGGGGTATACATATTTTCTAAACCTTAAATCTATTTTTTCTATTTCAATTTGCTATTTTTTCTCACTTTGTCAATGACTCCATAGCGTTTTCTTTGCTGTCATACCATGGTGCTGTCATTATTGTCCTTGTTGTCATCTAGGAATGCTGCCGATAAGATTTTCCTTCCCTATTTGCCTCTCTCTCTCTCTCTCTCCCCGTCTTCATCTTCAATCATCCTCTCTTCATGTCTCTCCTTTCTCCTTCCCTCCATTTCTCTTCTCCATCTGTATTACTGTTTCTCCCTATCTATCCTCTCTCTCTCCAGTTTCTTCCATATAAGAATATTCATCTCCTATCATTTAGTGTTTGTCTACCTAGTAGTTGTTAATGTTTTTCGAAAACTTATGTTGCATTGATGTTTTATGTGGCAACATGACAGTGTGAGTCCTCTTCCCTCTCCTTGAATGCGATAAAGGTAAGAAAAACTATTCATATAACCACATCTTCAAACACAAACTAATTTCTTACCTCTCCTAGTAAAGGAGGAACGAGCCATGGACAATGTCTCAAGACTTCTCTTAGCCATGCGCTAGAGGCCTTAACTTCGCTAGCCTTAGTTGGTTATCAACTCTATTGGACATGAAATAACCTTTTTTCTCATATTTAAGTCAACGTCTTGTAATGTCTACTCACTCACACTCAATTGGGGTTTGCTTCCATACATTTTATGCTTATTACTCCACCACTAATGTCTCATTGATAGTTCTCTTAACAACTTTATCATTTTCATTTTCCTTTGCCTCTTTACATCTACAACTCCATTGAGAAAATATAAAAGTAGTGTGTTGAGTAGGATAGGTTGCTTATCAAGTTTATCTTCTGTGTCCAATCAAACAAAATAAATAAAAATGATCCTCCGTGAAACCTCGGATCAACATCAATACTGTCTATCAAGTTGACACTATAATTGCAACCCGATTAATGTAGGAGTTCTTTTGATCATTGTAAAGACCACTCACCAATTGTCATTGAGATTAAATACCCTTATGTCGAATTGATAGAAGCTTAGACCATCAATGAGATAGCAAAAAGGGTGGCAATCACATTTCAACCACTTCTTCATTTGTACTCCTCCTAAATTTCTCGATTTGCAGACTGCTTTTATCCATCATTAAATTCTCATAATGAGATCTTCCTCTAACCTTACATTCACAAGATTATGTTCGATCTCATAGAAGAAGCACATAAGGGCATTTGAAGATAAGAAAAGGTTCCTTCGTTGGACCCTCAAGATCATATATGCCCCATCTTTGAATACTGAATTGTAAGCTTTGGCTAGTCTTCATCAAGAAATAGATAAGGATATGTACATATATAAAATAATTAAGCGTATTCGGACTGCACTATAATTAGAAAATAATTAAGTGCATTTAGGGTGTGTTTGGGAATGAATAAAACTTTTGATGAAAAATGTTGGAGAGTAAAAGTTGTCAAATGATGTGATATGAGAGGGGTAATGATGAGGAGTAAAGATGATAAAGTTAAAATAGATAAGTTAATTGTATAGTTAGTTATATAGAAATGATTGAAAAGTAGGGTAGTTATATGAGAAAATGTGAAAAAATGATTAAAAATATGATAATTATAGAGAATGAAAAGTTTTAGATTGAAAAGTTTTAAGTTAACATTTTTTCCACATTGCTAAACACAACCTTAGATTGTACCATAATTACAGTGTAGTCTATGTACAATTTGATCATGAATGAGAAATCTACTTCACCCGTTGTATTTAAAATTATTCACATTATCAGCATACCAATTTTCATCCAAATCTAACATATATATGTGCCGCATCTTAAAATGGTATAAAATCAGCATAATAAAATAGTTTAACGTAAATATAAAGTTTAAAGTGGTATTTTCAATATCTAAATTATCTAAAGTATAATTTTATATGGATAAATGATTGTATAAAGTTTCATTACATTTTAATATATGTGGGGTTCATTTTTCAGCGGACTGCGTCGTAATTATGGTGCAGTCCATCTCCATAGGATGGGTTCTTATATATGTGCACACTTTATTTCCTTTACAATAGAACTCTTTTCCTCCATGATTTTTCTGGAAAGCCTAAAATCAACCAAGTCTCTTTTTTAAAAAAATCTTTCATCTCTGGTCATTTAGCATATCTTTATGTCAAACTTGTGCTTCATCAACTTGGATTCATTTAAATGGTATGAATGTTTTATAACATTGATTATATAAATTTTTACTTTTATTAAATCATGCTTGTACACAAATTTGATTTGGATGAAACTTTACTTTTTAGTCAACCAAATAATTTTAAACATAATGTGTGAATTGAATTTTTATTTTAATTATTAAAACGGCGAAGCAATATCAAAGTCATTTATACGGATAACATAGAAATATTTTCAAAAATTAGCCATGATATATTTTAAAAGCATATTATGCGGCGAGATATACTTAAGCATTATATATTTTTGTTGGGATCTCATACTACCGCACGTGAATCACCGATTTACGGATGGCCCCAAAAAATCTATGTTTATTTTTTACGAATCCACATGGATCACGCTATCGTGAAATTAGGCAAATTTTTAAAATTTTGATTTTTCAAAATAAAAATACCAAAAATAATCCTCATCCGCGCATGTGTACATGCCTTCTTATTTTAACAAATGAAAAATTCAAAAAATTTTCAATTTTTATGGAAGTGCAATCTAAGTGGAGGTCATATTTCTTAAAAAAATTTAAAAAAAATAGTTTTTTAGCTGCTGATAAATAGTTCGGATTGAAGCTATATATTTTACATAAGCTAAAAAAGGCAACTACGTCCTTTTATTATTTCTATATTATAATCCATCATTATTCAACAATAAATTATGCAGGTGTCAAGCTCACTCTTTTATTATTCTTGTCCATCAATAATAAATTTTCATAAAATGATGAAATTGAACTTTGAAAAATTGGAGTAGGACTTCACAGCAAACACATGATTTGAATGCCACTGACCAACTATTTTTGACTAGCTTTCTTGCCATTTCCCCCAACCGCTGTCTGTGACTGTGAGCGGGCAAAAGACGGCACCATATGTGTGTGCTTCTTCACCTACAGAGTACTCATGGTGATTTCGTGACCCTCGTACTGATAATATTTCTCATGCGACGCATGCCCACACAATAAAACCAGATCTTCCCAAATAATCATCCATCGTTTTTCTTGGGATTGGGGATTTGAATGAGGAGAATAAATGAAGAAGAGTTGTTGGATATTAAAAAAAAGAAATTATATTGCAAATGAAAAAAGTAATGTTAGAAATAAGAAAAATAAAATTTTTATGTACTGAAAAATCAAATATTATATTGGAAATGGTGAAACCAACTAGTAACTACAAGTCTTGCACTAATTTCAAATATACCACGAGTTTTTAATTATTTTTTTCATACCCATATATTTTGCTCGAAATTTAATTTATAACTATGCCGTAAAATCCTTTTAAATGAGCGGACAGTTTATGTATGGAATGATAAAATTTCCTATATACCTTAATTCTTAACCTCGTTTGCAATTTATGATCTAATTTCATTCGAGCTTTAATTTTTAATTGAAAAAAAAATTAAGCTTCCGGTGGAAATTAGTGTGACCATGAGCAATTTTGTTATTTTACATAAAAGATAATGGGTCTTCTCAAGAGCGTGGTATAACTGGAATTTCTGAGAAAATACATGATAATTAGAGGAATTATTGAAGGTTTATATATATATATATATTTGAAACTAGGTACATAACTTGTTAGTATATTGAAGATTTGCCTGAATAAAAATTCAAAAAATTTTAATAAAAAATTCTATCCTATTCTAAAACTCTATCTTATTCTCACTTATTTCAAAAATTCTATCTCATTTTCAACTCATCCCATCCAGCCGGATGATATTGAATAATCCCCTTATTTTAACTTTGGATAAATCGTTTTCCGTTGCATGGCATCATACAAACCCTTCCCTTTTAAATGAAATTATTGGATGGTTTAATCAATTTTAAAAATAAATGAATATTTAGAATTCTAATCTTAGATCTAAGGTGTGTTTGAGAGGTGATAAAATTTTTTATGTAAAAATTTTCGAAATGAGAGGAAATATTATAATATAATAAGAGTAACGATGAGAAATAAAAAGAATATCCTTAAAATATATAGATTAGATGTATAAGTAATTACATAGCAATGAATAAAAATGAAGTAATTATATAGGAAGAAATAAAGAAATAATTGAAAGTAGAATAATTATGAAGCAATACAAAACAAACACAGAACGTGATCCCGGCACTCGGGTGCACCGGTGCACTTAGCTTCAGTGCACACGGGTGCATTAAACCCATTTTAACTTATTTTTAAAATTTTTTAAAATTTTTTTATATAAATGTTAATCTAAATATATTTAATATCTGTATTTTAGATATTTATTTTTAATTTTTGAAAATCAGCAACATTTTAGGTAATATTAAATTACTAAAATGTCACCGATTTTCAAAAATTAAAAATAAATATCTAAAATACTCAAAAAAGGTAAAAATTGATATGCGTGTTAAATATACTTAGATTAACACTTGTATAAAATTTTTTTTAAAAAATAAAAGAATGGTTAATGCACCCGGGTGAAGGACCTCCATCATATGCTCCCCGGCGCATACACTTATTTTTTAAATTTTTTTTGAAATTTTTTTAAATGACACTGATTTTTAAAAATCCAAAATAAATATATAAAAATCTCCGAAAATGATAAAAATTTATACATACGTTAAATACATTAGGTTTACAAGTTCATGAAAAAATTTTGAAAAAAAATTAAAGAAATAAGTACATGCATCCATGAGCATTCTCGGAATCCCTGGGCGCAGGGGATCGTTTCCAGCAAACACAGCCTTAATTTGAATTTCGTCCTTCATGATTACACGGAGGCATGGGCTTGCTCATACGCCCGCGGGGCACGGAACGGTGTCCGATGCCGGAAGCGTATTTCCAAATTCCAAGTGCAATTGACTCCGCCTGTTGGTTTTTGATGCTTGTGGAAATGGTGACGACCGTCGCCGCGGCCTACCGCTACAGCCACCGAGCAATCCAAAATGTAGGTCCCACATCATCTTTGAGGTTGATATTGGGATGTTTGGTTTAAACAAAATAAGGATTAATCCTGACGAGTTATTTGTCCTAGGGTCAGTTCCTTAGACGGTCTGGATTTCAAGATGCCACTGCGATGAGTACTGGGTGGCGTTCTTAAACGGTTCAAAACAAACAGAGATGGTTGATGGTGTGTGATTGCCATTGGACAGGAAGTAAGGCTGGAAAGAGATGGCCCACCCAATTGAGAGACACGAACATCACACCAGCCTCTTAAGTCTTCCCAAGGGGGCGGATGGTGATGCTTATGATTTGTAGCTGGTAGATTTCCTGGCCCTTCACTTCCCTCCCACAAAATCAAAATTTCACCTCGCTTGTTCTCTTTCTATTTTTGCATCTGTCTCTGTTTCTCGGCATATCTTTTTGGCATTAAAAGGGGTCATTTTGATGCCTTGCTTGTGACTTTCGGATACCACATTTGGGCTGGAAGAGTATTTGTCACTTGGGTTCGTTTATTTTTTGGAGCTCAGTTGTAGTTTTGGCGTCAACATCTCATCTGGGTGTTCTTCATTTCGAGCAGTGAGGCAGGAAACTCCACGTTTTGAGCTGAAAGCGTGCAAAGATCCCATCTTTTTGGGGGGTGCCATATGCAGCAGTCAGCTTGGTGACCTGAAAGAAGAAAAGCAAATGGCGGCAGGCAATGGGGGGCTGCTGATCCCTGTCCTCGGCTTCGCCTCCTGCGTTGGATTCATTTACATGCTTCTGGGGGACTTCAGGTTCGATTTTCTGCAGCAGCAGGAACAGCCCAGGTATGAGTTTGTGAGGAGGAATGGGACGCAGTTCTACTTGGATGGGAAGCCCTTCTATGTTAATGGCTGGAATTCGTATTGGCTGATGGGCCAAGCTGTGGAGGAATTCAGCAGGCCGAGGGTGATGGCCATGCTTCGAGCAGGTGCAAAGATGGGGCTCACCGTTTGCAGGACGTGGGCTTTCAATGATGGTGCCTACAATGCTCTTCAGCTCTCGCCTGGCCGTTTCAATAGGCAGGTCTTCAAGGTATTGAATCTAGTTCCTCTTTTCTATGCTATTGGTATTATTATATTTGGGTTGCTTCTACCTCCATTTTGAATGCCGGGGACTTTACTGTGCCTGGAATCTAATTGAGGAGTAAGAACTGAAAACTTCCACAGATGACTATTAAACTGCCTCATTTTTATGAGGAATATACATAAACGGAACGGAATGAGATTTTCCGGTTCCAGTTTTTAAATCTAAATTTCTGAGTAGAGACTTGAAAGGGTTATTATCAGTGTTTGCAATGGAGAAATGATAGGCAAGAGTTTACTTGATGACATTGTTTTGGATGAGTACGCATTATTGGTAAAGAGATCTGCAGGGTACGTTCAACGGATTTTTCCTGTGAATTTCTTATATGTTTGTTTAGTAGTAAATTGCTACCTGTGGAAGTTCCTTTTATTTATGATACTGTCTCCCGTTAGGATTTTCATTTTTCACTTGAGATTTCATTGTTCAATATATTTTGTGCTTTGATCTTCACAGAGGAGTTTCAGTAGCACAAAATTAACGAGTCCGTGGATGTGAGTGTATGAATATTTCGCAAGTCAATCTGAATTGGTTTCCGTATTTCCTAATTCTCTAGATTTCTTCATGACTATATGCATGCCATACTTTTATCATAATGCTGGGTATTTGTAAATATTCTAATGAAGTGCATACGCAAACAATCAAACAAGAATATGTTTTGGAGGAGTTTATTGTAGGTTAGTTGCAAGTGATCTCCTATGGTTCCGAAACAACCTTCAGTTTGGGGAGATTAAGATACTTCAATGTCTCTGCTATTCAATTTTGCACTCTGTTTTGTATTTTGATATATGAAGATGTTGCCAGGCATTGGATCGTGTCATTGCAGAGGCAAGGCAGCATAACATAAGGCTGATCCTTAGCTTAGTCAATAATTTGCAAGCGTATGGAGGGAAGACTCAATATGTCGAATGGGCTTTGGATGAGAACATTGCTTTGAGTTCTTCTAATGATTCATTCTTCTTTGATCCATCCATTCGGCAATATTTTAAGGCGTACCTCAAGGTAGTTTTTCTTTCTTCTGTAGCTTTGTGTTGGAAGTGTCTTGATATTCAAAGAACATGTCTGCCGAGTTGCCACTTGGAAGAAGATTCAGCAATTTTAGCCAATTGTAATATACAGACTTAGCAACTGGTAGTTCAGTTGTTTATCCACCAAAATTATGTTGCTCTTAAAAATGGATCAGCGCTAGCTGTGATTCACTAAGTTCTTCAGTAGCCTTCGAGTATTCTAATGCATTTCAAACATCTAATTATCAGAGGTTTTCAGATCTAGTTGTGCATGAGATTGCAATTTGAAGTGATGACAAGTGCTGGACAAAATTATCTACACTGACAATCAAAATGAATCTAGCTTTCTTTTAGCTTTCATTTCTTTTTTGCAAAGTACCATGACCAAAATCTGGAGCCTAGATGCAATTTGAGTAACAAAGAGGAAGATGCAATTTGGTCGCATCAATCTTGCTGAACTGATTTTCATGATTCAGTTCCTTGTTTATGTCATTATCCATTGAGGATAAAACAAGTCACCGTCAATTAATCAGGAGCTCTAGACTACAATACTGCTCCATAATAATGGGGACACATCATTAATTGACAGGGACTTGTTTCATCCTCAATGGATAATACTGACATTAAGTTTTAGACTGTTCCCATTTGACATTGGACCTAAGGGGACATTTGGTAATATGTAAAATTGTGAGATTGTGGGAAATGGTGGGAAATGGAAAAGAGAATATTTTTGAGAAATGTGTGATTGATAGAAAATGATAGAAGCATAGTTTGAATAAATAGGTTTGTTATATGTAAAGGGTAGGAAAAATGATTGGAATGTAAGAGTAAAAGTGAGGAAAATAGTGTGATTAATGGAGCAATGATTTGCTTTGGGAAACCAAATCCCATGGTTTTCCATGGTTTCCCACACTTGCACGTTAACGAACATGCCCTAAATAACAAGTTGGGAGGTGGGTTTGGGAATTGACTTGAAGTTCGGGTAGTTGGCTCTTAGCATTCATGATCTCTTTTGAAAATTGATTTAGTGCTTTAGTTCCCCGAATCAGAATCTACGCAGGGGTGCCATGTGGTATGGGTATTGGCAACATTTTCCACTCATTCTCTTCTAATCTGTGTTCAGTTCCATTCATTTCAGTCGTGCTTCTGAACATCTTGAATTGTGAATAAGTATTTACCCCTGATGTTTCATAGTCAAACATGCAATTTCTTTCAGACAATGCTGACAAGGAAAAACAGCATCACTGGCATTGAATATCGAGATGATCCTACGATCTTTGCATGGGAATTAATGAACGAACCGCGCTGCACATCTGATCCTTCTGGCGATACTCTCCAGGTGAGCCTTCTAGCAACACATTGAGTCCACCATTTACTCAAAAACTTCAAAAATGGTTCAGCTTATCAAGTCATTAATCCCTCTTAAGTGTATATGTGCAAAGGAATTAGTGGATATGGGTAAATAAGAAAGGCCATTCTAGTTAGAGGGTTGATCCCATGCAGCTGGCTGCATGGGACCCCCCATGGGTCCGACCATGGGACCTTTTTTGATTTTTTTTTTTTAATTTTTATAAATATGTAGGGCTTAGTATGTTTAACTATAAACCAAGTTTTACGACATTTTTTCATAATTTTTGAGTTAGAAAATTACAAAAATGCAACTGTGTTTAAAAATAAAAAAACTTAAAGCATCCAAAAATAGTAAAACTTGGTTTATAGGTTAAATACACATATCTCTACATGTTTATTAAAAAGATTAATTTTTTTTAAAAATTTTTTAGGGGTCCTATAGCTGGATGCATGGGATCAGCCCTCTTCTAGTTACGCCACAGTTGGAAATTTGGGTCTTACTGATCTGTCAATGTATTCGAAGAATTGCAGGATTGGATTGAAGAGATGGCGGAGTTTGTGAAATCAATTGACAGAAACCATTTATTGACAGTTGGTCTTGAAGGTTTTTATGGCCAGTCCAGTCCTGAGAAGTTTGACGTGAACCCTGGAGAATGGGCGAGTAACATGGGAACTGATTTCATTCGCAACTCAAAAATCTCAAACATTGATTTTGCCTCTGTACATGTCTATCCTGATCACTGGTAAGCTTTGCGTAGCACCAAACTCCTCTTCTGGAATTTTCTTGTGGTTGCTGGGCTTCTGTTTCTTTCCTAGGTGCAGATTGCTTCACAGCAGATGGTCTCTCTTCTTTTTTTTCAGGATTGCTGAGCAAGAACTCAAAGACCAACTAAAATTTGTCTACAAATGGATAAAATCCCACATTGAGGATGGTGACAATATACTCAAGAAACCTGTACTGGTTGCAGAATTTGGGCTTTCAAACAGGAGCAAGAACTTCAAGCCATCTCATCGTGATGCATTTTATCGATCTGTGTATGACATAATCTACAAGTCAGCTAGGGAACACAGATCTGCGGCAGGTGCCCTTCCTTGGCAGTTCATGGCAGGGGACATGGAAGAATGCAATGACGACTATGGGATTGTCCCGTGGGAGAGGCCTTCCATGTACACGGTTATAACAGAACAGTCATGTCGGTTGGCAGCAGTTCGGCATGATCTGGATTCAGCAAAGGGCAGCTCAGAAATAGCTTGCTAAGGAGGTGATTACCATCTTGCATCTTTTTCTTTTTGTCTAAATTTAGTTTCTTTTTTGAAAGGAGATGGGATCCTCCTCATTTAACGTCCTGAGACTGTTTCCTCTGTAATATGTTTTATACTACAAAGAGATGAATGAGTGATGTAAAATGACAGCAGTTAATGAAATTCATATTTTTAATGTAGTCGCGTTGTGTCATTTTCAAGAGTCTGCCACTTGCAAATGGAGCCAACAAACTGTCATCAAGACTCTCTAGATCAGGCATCACTCTTCTCAAATCTCTGTACTTGGTTGATTTTCTAGGAATAAAGCAAAACTATGTAAGGCATAAAAATGTCTGTTGTGGAATGTGAAAGCCCCCCATACCATGTTGTTAGGAGATGGGAGGTGAGACAGGGCTATAATGTTGGTTGCCTGGATCTTGGTCTGCTGTTGAGGCGCTTTAATAAGTATCAATGGCCGGATTTTGGCATTACAGCATTGTTGTAGCCCATCCAAGTAAGGGATCAACATGATTTTGATCAAGTTGATCATTTTGTAAGTTTTAAAGAAGTCTGATCAACTCATGGTCCATTTATTATGCATTTGTCAGGCCCATCCACATAAGGATTGATGTCATTGTTTCGCGCACACTTTTTGTAAACTAGTCAAAGTAACCAAGGAGAGATACTAAGAACACGCATATTGTACTTCAATTCAGTAGGCAACACAAATACCACTGTGGGAAAGCCTTGCACGGCTAACCCAACATTAGCGCATTAAGCGGTGGCTGGAACAGCCACCTTTATTACTTGTATCAAACCATCACTACATGCTTGAGCCTGTGTTTCTGAGCAGATTTGAGTTGCTTAATGCCCACAGGTACAAGTCACACAAGTGCAGCCTGCACCACACTTGCACTTGCCATCATGCTCGGCCACCGGAGCAACGTCAACAGCCACCACAGTATAGCTGCAAACACACAATGCCCAACTGATCACTAATCTTTAATTTCTGTGCTTATTTATTTATTTGTTACAGCAGAAATTTTTTGACACATCCACAACCAACTTCATTTCAATCGTTTGAGAACAGGGAGTAAAATTGGGGGGAGCAGAAAGTGATATAGATGCGTAGGCAGTCAACAGAGATAAAATACATGAACCTTTTGTCGAGAAAAAGAAATTGCCAGTAAAACATGTTGTACATCTACATTAATACATGTTGTACAAGGTGTTTAACCTCCTATTCAAGCACACCACCCTTAGGTGCATCATGCCAAATTGCCAATGCTATTGTTGCATTTTTGTTTGTTTTATAAAAGGGTGCCCTTTTTTTTTACTAGAAAATAGGGTGCCCTTTGATTAGGTGTAAAAGTGTATACTGGTATATGGGTGTATAAGATGATGAGTTTATAGAAAAATAAATTGAACAGAGTTTTGGGTGTGCATCTGAAAAATAGACGTATGATTAAAAAGATAGAGCTAAATGACTGAAATAGATATATATCTATTTAAGTAATTGTAAATAAATATGTTGGACCATTTATTAGAGAGTAAGAATAATGATCCGGCCCATGCATTGTGATATATGAGTGGTGAGGGTTGTTTAGGATAATGGGCAGGCAATGCAATTAGAGCTGTTGGGAATTTGCAGTGGGATTGTGTGAGGTAGCATGCATATATCATCAGCAGTAGTGAGTGTTGGAATATTAACTAATTATACCTGTTTTCGGCCATCTCCACGGTTTCCACTCCGTAGGAGTTCCCCTTCTTCCTGCACGACAGATTCATAGGGTCCCAATATTATTTGCTTAATTAATAGAGAATATATAAAATTGGTTGCAACATGAATGAAGACGAAATGAATATTCTAATAACATAAAAATAAGTCTTGATGAGAAAATTTTTGAGGATAAATATGAAATATAAATAAACTTTTTCAAATGGAAAAATAATGTTTGGTGATTAAAAATATATTACTAGTTAGTAGTAGGAAAATTTGATTTATTGATAAATTCCTAAAGGAAAAATGGATCACATATTTTTTTTACGAAAATGTCACTGATTTTAAAAAATAAAAAATTTAAAAGTATCCAAAAGTGGTAAAAATTAATAAATATGTTAAATACACCTGGATTAATAGTTTTATTAAAAAGTTTCAAAAAAATATGAAAATAGATTTTTGCACCCAGGTCCAGGTGCCCCAAGGTCAATGCACCTAGGTACACTAAATCTGGACTCAAGGAAAAAAAGCTTAAGTGTTTTTAATTTCTACTTGATGCATAATAGAGTGTAAATGGGTTGGGTTGAAATCTCTTAATTGTAACATTATTTGTAAAACTTTAATTCAACTTTTATGTTCCATCCTATTCTTCCAAACCATAAGCTAATCCTAAATTAAACATATCGAAATCAATTTGATTTAGATTACAAACAAGGTCAATTGACAATTAAAAGAAGAGAAAACAAGAAATCAATGAAAAAAGGAAAAAAGGAAAAAAAAAAAAAAAGGAAAGAGGGAGTAAGAAACTTTAACTGCTTTATATTTTTATACTCAAAATTTGTATAGTTTCATTAGCATCACTAAAAGGTAAAAAAAAATTCTATTTTTATCGAAAAATAGATTTGAAATATTTTCACAAAATGTATTAAAAATTTTGGAATATTTTATAGAGTTTGATTTCATATATACTTTCATTATGAAAATCTTATGAGAATTTATTTCGTAAATGCTATGTTCAAAATTTGCTTTAAAATAGTACAGGTAATCTCATTATTTAGAGATATTGCATCTATATGTCTATCAAATTTAATAACAAAATATTTAAAAAATAAATTCTTAATTTTGATTTACGAGTCATGGTAACTAGGGGTGTAACTGGAAGGGGTATAGCCTAACATTAATTCTAGTCAATTTAGAAAATTTTAATCTAAATCTATTTATAATCCATTTACCAAAACCTCAACTCTAATTCATTTTTAACTAATTTATGACGTGGGCTGTGAGTTATGAATGGGTTGCAATAAAGTTGATTTATATCAATTACATGAAACAAAATAAATAATGAATTTCTAAAAAAGAAATAAATTTTTATAGTTTGGAAAGGAATTTGATAAACAAAATAAGTAGGATAGTTGTTCGAAATCTCAATATTGAAAAACGGACACCTAATAACAGTTTCTGTTGTTTTAGATTAAATGATAAATTATGAAGAAACTTAAATTACATTCGTTTGTTAATTAATTTTCATATTGTCTTTCCTATAAACAATGCAATACCTAATTGTTAATGTACAAAAATTAATTTTGTTATAAAATGGAACAAGTAATGTATTTGCAGCAACAAATAGTGCACCAAATGTTGAAATATCCGCCACAAGCAGGCCCTGGGGGTAACAAATAACATTCATGTGTAAAAGTATAGTTTCTATTTTTTTTTAATGTTTATATCTATCTTGATTTTAGTATGCATGACTTTTTTTTCATAAACAAATAACATTTACACGATTTTCACCTAAGTAAATTAATCCTAAAATATAAAAAATAAAAATATTCTTTTTCATCCTGTTCATGAGTTATATATTATAACTATTACTAAATATATCATTAATTAGTGCCAGTGTATGCTATGATTCTATGTGCAACTTTACAATAATATTCTATCTAGTTGGTCTTGTTCGATTATGTTTATAATATATTACACTCAATACAAAAACGGACTGAGTTGACCAGCGTACATCAACTCACTTAATTTTTCGTCCATCAAAATTGTTGAGCTAAAAATTGATTTCTCAAATCTTAACAAGTCCTCTGGTTTCCTGCAAGACTCATTATTTGGATTAGTGTACACGAGTTAAGTAAACAGAGACTGATTTCAAATTTCCATCTCGTCACCCTTTTGTCTTTTGGTCGTGGAGAGATCCCGTGAAATTAAAAAGAAATAATCAAATTTACTCCTCTCAACAACATAGGTTTGGCTATTAAACTAATTAAAAATCTACTGGTCGAACAAACACACAAGGAATACAAGGGCCTCTTTGGAGGTGCCGGTTCAGGGCATGCTTGTTTACAATAAAAAAGTTTTAAAATTAAAACTTTAACTCTTTATAATTATTTTTCACGTCTTTCTTTTACTTTTCAATTATTTTTATAAAACTATCCACTTATCTATTTTAACTTTTTCGTTATTTCTCTTATTATTGTTACGCTCATTTTCTGTCAAATCATTAAAATTTTTTCATCCCAAAGTTAAGACATTTAGAACTCTGGGTGCTGTGCTGGTCCGGTGAAGAAAACTAGAATTGGGCTGCATGAAAATCAAAGCTAGCAGTTGGCAAGAAGGCAGCACAAACAGGCCGTAAGTCAGATTACGTCTCTAATCAACGTGTGATTTATGAGCCCACCAACAAAATTAAAAGCACAAAGATGAGGTGAATACATACCAATTGAATTAGCATGCAGGGCATATACGTAGATATGTATACTTACACGCACTGGGTCTTGTCAGCGCAGTCGCAGTTGCCGCAGCTCGACATTCTCAAGTCGATGGATCGTTAGGAAGAGCTAGAAGAGTAGAGAAGATGGATGGAGATGGTGAAAAAGAACGCAATGGGCGACGAATTTATAGCCGTTGATATCATGCATGGGGGATGGGGCCGGGCCGACCACTCGATCGCAATGAAGATAGCATGCAAGTGCTAGCCATCCAAAAGGAATATAATGGTGGCTGGATTTCAACCTCTCCTGTCAAATCGCGTCCCTTCTCCCTCCCTTTAACTACTGCTTGGAATTTATGCTCACCTTTGATGGTTTTGATGTATATATATATATATGTTTTCGTTGATCTGAAAG
>JAXCLR010000001.1:44847786-44865279 GCA_035584095.1 Annona squamosa | reverse complement strand
GCTCTTATTCGATTGGATGTTTTCAAATGGGCAGGTTAGCAAAGATAGGAACCCCTTCCCTCACATAAACCACGCCTTCGCGCCAGAGGACAAGGAGACGCACAACATATTGAGAGCCTGAGAGGACCTCGGGCCGGATACTGTAGGTTGAGATGGGCAGGTTAGCAAAGAGAGTGGGAGCCTCACGCCTGCATAGACCACGTCTTTGGGTTAGAAACAGAGATAACATAGCGCGGATAGAAACTCGATTAATTCCCACACATAAACTACATCCTTGTGCTAGCTAGAGGGATAGACACAACATAGAAGAGGAGATTTCTAAAACTACGTTAAAATGGGCTGATTCTATATCCTCTTCACAACCCAGATGGAATGATGATACGATAAGGAATTGAGGGCGTAGGATGAAAAAAGTGTTAATTTGTATTGTAAAGAAGAAAAATGTATTGAAAAATAAAAAAATATGTTGTTAGTTTTTAAGAACGAGAAGTGTTTTTGAAAAACCATCCTATCTTTAGCTTTTGTGAATAGAACCTGTTAGGGAGCTATATAATATTTATAGGAATCATATTCCTATGCTATCATGGACTTCATGTACCAACATTCAACAATATTACAACCCATGCATAATTGTGAGTTCTGCTTATATAAAACCACACCATTGTACAATGTTCACCTACTTTTGCTACCTTGATGATTAATGAAAATGAAAAAAATCACTACATTCATTACAGTCAAAATCATTTAAATGGTTATAGAAATTCAATTATTTATTTAGTATTATTTTGCGAGTCTCATTTAGAAATGTGTAAACCAATGTGATAAAATAATTTAATGTTAAATATTAATTTTAAACTTGTTTTTTCAACATCTAAATTATCTATAATATCATTATTATGTGGATAAAAAATGCATAAAGTATCGTTGCATTTTAATACATATTTTAGGTATCCACCCTTCATAACATTTTCTACGAAATATTAATTTAGCGAATCCTAAAAGGCTATGTGCATGACACATACATTACCAACTAATTCAAAGCTCCTCCCATAAAGGAAGCCACATTCTCACTTAGCCCACATGCATCTCTTAAAATTTTGGAGATCGAGCGAGATTCCTAGGATGTTTCCGCTCTTTTTTGGATATGGAGAGTTAATATGAAAAGGAGATTATTTCTCCCATTACGACAAAAACTCTACTTTCGCAAAACCTCTACTTATGCCACTTCTTTCACCCCTCTATCAATTCTTCTAAAAAATAAACACTCTTTGAGGAGATTTTTTGGATTTCATCTGACCTCATTGGGATTCTATTTAACCTCTAGGATTCGTTGTTAGGATCTTTGAACATGTATCGACGTTTTGATAGATCTTTATGAAACCCATGATCTTACAAATAAGTAAATGAATTTAAATATTTTTTATAATTTACATATAAAAATGTAATCAAACGTAGCTCATGTACATCCTTGATGAAACTTGGTCTTTTAGCTATACAATAATATTAAATACGATAAATAACATGAATTTCTCATCTAGAGCAGTAGAAGCAATTTCAATAGGTTATTTGCGTTGTGGGTTGTCACGAGGTTTCACTTGACGTTGTATAACTTCTATTCAGTGGAAGGTTGCATTTGTTCTTCTTTCATTGATACTGCTGGCATTACAAATCACCGGAAAATAATTGTCAAATCAATAAACAATGAACATGCGAACATGAAATAGCCAAAAGGGCCAAACTCAGATAAAACTTTTTATTTTTAATATTACAAATATTTTAAATTTGTAAAATAAAAAATTTATATGAAATAGGGATATGTAGTTTCGTCCATCCACCAGGAACTGTTAGCCAATTAACTCCGTGGCTTGGTTTTAATGGGGTGTAACATGTGCGGGTGTGTTTGGGAAGTGGGAAGTAGTAAAATTTTTAGTGAAAATTTTTGTTTAAAAGTTTTTAAAATAATGGAAAATAATATGATTTGATATCGGCAATGATGAGGAGTGAGGAAAATAATGTTAAAATAGATCAGCTAAATGTATAAGTAGTTGTGTAGAAATGATTGAAAAGTACGGTAGTATATATGAAAAATTGAAAAAAATAATTAAAAAATAGAATAATTGTGGAGAACGAAAAATTTTAAATTGAAAATTTTTATGTTGAAAAGTTTTCGGTAAACAAACGTACTTGAAAAGTTAAGCCTAAATTATTCAAGTGGTGAAGGGTTGGAGTGTGCGTATGATAGCCAATTTTTTAAATGTCTTGCATCAAATAAAGTAAAGATTACTTTAAAAATTAAGTTGTTATTATTTTTTCATATCCGAATCTATTTTCTATGTGATATGGACATGATATGGGCCTTGGCCATATAGCCAGTTCTTTATTTTTTTAAAGAGATTTTTTTTTTATAATAGGTAGTATAGAATGAGGATAAGATGATAAAATTAGGAAAATAATAAGATGAGAAATTTGGATAAAAATGTTTTTTAGTCAAACTATTCACCTTGGATGATTACGTACTTGACGGAGGCATGCTTGAAGGAGTAATGAGGTCACTAACTCTACATAACTTTGAACCCTAAGTCTTCTTACTTTAATATCCTCTATACACTTATGTGAGCCGCTTGGATCATCCAAGTGGTGCTAGATAAGAAAATGTTATCATGTATGGGAGCCTAATGAATTATATGGTGAACAAAAAAAGTAAAATTCAAAATTCAAAAAAGTATTACATGTGTATGACGTTGGAGGAGAAAATGGGGAAAAGGTTGTGGGGTAAAAGTTTGGAATAGTTAGATGGTAATATGATGTAATAAAGATAATGATTATGAGTGATGGGAATAAAGTTTAAATATATAAGATAATTATATAAAAAGATGCAACGAAATCACTATATTCATTAGACATAAAAAGTACGATTTTCCCCTAATAACTTTTAATGATTAACGATTTTCATAGACCAGAAGCAGGAAGAAAAAACAAGGAGGCCAAACAAAAAAAAAAAAAAAATGGATGGATAGGAAATGGAGGTGGGAATGTGGAGAAGAATTGAACATGCGTATCTGTCATCCAGACGTTGTTGAGAGCACAGAAATTCGGAAAATGACTTCCGGTTTAAATGGTCAGTTGACCAGTATATTTGGGCAAGCTAGTATTTCCAAGTTGACAGCTTATCCAGCATCCATCTGTTATATGCGTCCGGTCGTGGACTATTGAATCTCAACCATACACGCGTCGGAGAAGTGTCCACAACAGAGCAATTGTACGGTTCATATCTTACTTAAAAAAGACGGGTAGGCCACTGCTACCCCAAATCCCTATCGATTCTAATCTCTGGTCATGGACCGGACATGGCAATGAACTACTTTACTTTTCAATTAAAAAACCCCGTTTAATCTTATAAAAAAACCCATTTAATTTTCTTTAAAAATTTAAAATATTTATTATCTTTATTAACAGGTACTTATTTACGATGTCACAAATCACACTTATTAAGAGAAAAATTAACAAAATATATTTTTAAAAAAATCTGCAATACAATATTACAGAAAATTAACCTATTGAAAAGACCAATAAAAATTATTGATTTTTAAATAAATACTACCACATATAAATTGTTTAGAATCAAATTATTATATTGTTATTTGGAAAATATATGCATTATCATGTATTCTTACAATTTTTTTAAAAACTTCATGTTTGGTTTAAATTTAGTATTTTTAAGTACATCCTCAGCTTATTCATTAACAGTACTAAAATTTAACAAGAATATATAAATATATAAAAATAATATATGATATCTTTATTGAATATGAACTTAGATATACTTATATATATAGTGGGCGCAAGATCCCCCGTCCATTCCTGCAGCTTCAATCCAAGTCGTGCAGGAGCATGTGCGTGTAGGAGCGAGGGCAGGTGTCCGTAGGGAGAATGTTATGCATGCACATTTGGATTTCAGCAGTGCGAAATGAAATCTCTAGAAAATCATTTACCAGTCGAAGCGTAGAAAGGATACAACTATCGAAGCTTGTTCCTTCTTCTTTTGTTCTTCTGCAGAACCTCCAGCAGCTGAAGCTTCAGGAAAAAGGTGGCACTCCGGCAACACCTCCCTTATTCTTTCCATTTTGCTTAGGTTCTCGGTTGCCTTCCTTCCTTCCGATTAGCACAGTGGAATCCATGTAAGCTTGCTCTCATATTTCTTTAGCCTCCAAATTTCTCCATTCGAGTCAGATATATTTCTTTCGATCCCAATCATCTGTCACCATGTGCGAAAGAACGTTCTCTGCGTCTCCATGTGAGTAATAATCATCCCTCCGACCTCTATCTCGCTAATCTCTTGAATGCGAATGACCTCTATCTCGCCTTCGAGGTGAATAGCCAGGAGATTAGTTAAATCTCCATGCAACTTGGGTTCATTACCCTTATCATGAATTTTTTCCAAAGAATTTTTCTATTTTTTCCACCATTTATTGCCATGCGTGCATTTTTTTTTAACCAAATAAGACTTACGTTCGTTTTCCATTTCTATTTTTTGCTTTTTTTGGTTATCATCGCCTTTCATTTTTTGTGTATAATATTTGTTATATTTCATATTCTATGATAAGAAATTGCACCGACTGAGTTACATTTAATTTGTATTGATAAGGACTTTCCTTGAAGAAGCTAACAGTAAGACTTAGTAGTTATGTAGCCAAGGTCTAGCCCCTTTGAATCCCAATGACAGCGAGAGAGATTAATAGCTAGAATCCTTGTTGTTATTTGGTTTTCCAACCTCCCCTATTGTCCACAAAACTTGATTTGTATGGAATGTGATGCAAAGAGATTAGTTAAAGTGCAAAATCTATGGGATTAGTTAAATCACAACAAAAAACTAATTTTTAGTTAAATCTCCATGCAGCCTTGGTTCATTACCCTTATCACAAATTTTTTCCAAAAATTACCATGCTATTTCCACCATTTCTTTTCTCATTACCACATCAATATACCTAATCTTTGTTGGGGTAGACTCGGAAAGTCAGACCCATTTGTGCTTAAACAATTCTATTTAAATTATACTTAATAACAACACTTTTTTTAGCATTAATAACAGAATAGAAGCTATAAAATCTTGAGTTCAATCGATGTAAAAATATATGAAGTGTATTTCCAATTGAATAACATATAGATATACAATTGTTAGTTTCCCACATTTAGGATAACTAGTGACTTGGACAACCCAATATAGAGTTGGAATTTATAACAAATTAGACCATAGATACAATTGGTTACTGTAGGTAGAAATCATTTAACCCGTCAATCAGATAATCTAATCCATTTAATTCATCAACCCACATGATTAGTTTATAACTTAAAAAAATTGTTTATCTCAATGAGGATGAAAAAAAGTCAGCATATTCCCCTTGTCAGGATTTTGTTTTCTTTTTCTTTTTTTTGCCATGTTGTGAATGGATGTCTTATTATTAAGATGCAACTAAGTGTACGAGGACAATATGGATAAATTTTTCTTTTCTTTTCTTTTGGAAGATGTACCTATATACACAGGATATTTTGATGCCACGTATATGTATACAGAGAAAAGTAGATGAATTCTTTGAATCCTTTGTGAGAAAGGTGGATGGTTGGCTATAAAAATTTTAGGCCCCTATAGGTTATTATAACATTAGTTCGAAATTAAAAGGATTATAGATATACTCTTGTGAAAAAGAGGAGTAGTTTATTGTGGAAATTACATATTATTTTCCAAAACTAGAATTGTTAAAGATAATTAAAAGATCTAATATTCTTAGTTGTGGTTATGTGATTTATTACT
The DNA here is from genome assembly GCA_035584095.1 of Annona squamosa. Taxonomy (NCBI): domain Eukaryota; kingdom Viridiplantae; phylum Streptophyta; class Magnoliopsida; order Magnoliales; family Annonaceae; genus Annona; species Annona squamosa. The sequence goes on along the minus strand of JAXCLR010000001.1, from coordinate 44,859,470 downwards.
AGACTTAATCACGTATCGCTTAGATTAATAAGAAATTCAGATTAAAAGCTAAAATATTACTTTCAAACAAACATTATGTGAATGGTAAACAATTTTAATAAACATAACTCATATCTCATTTTATCATTGGAAACTGAGGTACTTGCATACCCTACTAATTTAAATCTATTAGCTATTGGCGTTCACAGGCTATTGGAGAAGGGAAAGGGGTGTTTTGTTTGAAAAATTGTAACACAACCCAATCTCATTTAAAATAGTCTGTGAGTTATATGAAATTTAAAGAGGGTTTATGTATGCCTATTTACCAAAAAAAAAGTAAACCCTTATTTAAATCAAATATTCAAATCGAAATTGAAAAAAATAACTGTTTGTATTTGATATCAATTGGCTAATTAAAATTATTTCAAAATTTACATTTGCATGCCACTCTTCTTCTTATCGAACTAATTTGTATGATTCACTGAATTGTTCTTGTAAAGACTTGCTGGTTCTAGACATTTTTATTTTCCTTGATCATCTTAATTCATAACCATAACATTGAAAAGTATTGAAGCTCAATTACACATTCATTCCAAAAAGTGGATAGTAGACTATGAGAGCTCTTGTCTTCAGAAAGAATATGAAAATTGGACATTTAATTCCCTCAATTTTTGATGTATTCAATGAGCAATTCAATATTTTGTATATGGTGAGAGTTATTTTTTCCTTATTGTATGCACCAGGAAAAGAGGTCATTAATTCCAAAGTTGTAGATAGACGCTTGAAACTGAGGAGATTACCTTCCTTCCTTCAAGTACCATCTTTTGGTTCCCTTTAAAGGTAAGACCCAACTCATTCTATTATCAAGCAAGGATTTGCTTCATTTGTATATATTTAGTAAGAATTTGTTCCATTATTTCAAGTGAATATCGGCATGCTTATTGTCTACTCAGCATATTCAACTTAGTTTGGAGATTCTTGTAATTGCCTTACTGGTATTGCTAGCTCTTGTTGATAATCCTATTGCATATTATAATGACACAACTTTTGGAAACTATTTACTGAAGTCATTACAAAAGTTGCTTCTTGCATATGATTCCTCTTTTGCATGTCATTCCCTTTAAAGGCAAGACCCAATCCATTCTATTATTACTCAAAATGTAATTAAGTTGTGAACCCATGACTTTGAATTGGATGGTGATTTGTATGGATTGAAATTATTTGAAAATTGCTAAAATGCTGAACTCAGAGGTGAAGTTTAAAACATTTCGATTCACATCAACTGAATTAGATTCTGAGAATATCAAAATTTGAGATTTTCTTGATGAGAAGGAGTGCTGTCTCAATGTGACTATCCTAAACCATCAAATTCTAATGAACTAATTTGAATTCCAACTAATCGTTAACACTAGCCTGGATCTCAACAGCTTGGTGAAATGTCTAAAAGCTACTAATCTGTGTTTGTTCTTGAACTGTTTGATTGTTGGACTCGTTTTGTTGCTAAATTTTTTTGCTAAAAATTGTATAAGGATGATTGTTGGATTTGGATGGATGGTAGTATTCAAGCTTGAATTCTAAAGTTGCCGTAATCATATTGTAGCTGATTAACAAGTCAGCTTTTTCTGTAAATGTGAACTAGGAAGAAATATTCTAGAATACGTCAAAAGTTGTTCTATATTCATGTTGCCCCAATTGAATTTATCTTTTAGTTGTAGTAGCAAGAGTTCATTTTTCACTCAAATTAGTTCATTCTTACTAGTGTTTTCTCTTGCACTTTTCAGGCAGAATTTGAAAACAATACAATATGGTGAAGACACAAAGTAATGTCAGGCCAAAAAAGATTGCAGTTCGTAAGTAATGGGAAGCAGAGTTATCATGTATTAACATGCCAGAAAAGAATGCAATTCGTAAGTAACGTGAAGCCGAGCAATCGTGTACTAACAAGCTTGAAAAGAAACAAAAAACTCAAGTTATTATAGAGAAGAGTGGTGAGAAGACTTTGTACTTTCCAGACCTGTGCTCATCACTGATTTGTAAAGAGAAGTTTCAATCAAGACTAGTAATGACTCCACATTGATGAGTTCAATGATTTCCCTTTTCTTGAAGTGGCTTGTTGACTGTGGATTGTTTGATCTTGTGATGGTTGAAGATGACATTTATCCTAATCTAGTGAGGATGTTTTATTATAATATGAACAAAGAAGTCATTACATATGTCAAATGAGTGGAGATACTAATGAATAATGACACAGTAAAGGATGTATTTGACATACCTCTTTCGACAAGTGGGGGATCCTTCTCAAGTATCTAAAAAGGTCTCATTCACTTTGCTCAGCGGAGATGCAAACAAGGGAGAGGAGGGAGCTAGGTTAACAAATCAAGAGCTACTTGCTTTAAATATGAAATTGCTACACTTTTGACTAACCACATCTTTCCGTGAGCTGGATTTATAACCGAAGTATCCATCCATGACGCGTATTGCTTATATACACATGAAAAGGAGATCGTTCTCGCGACCCCTAGATATTTTTTACCACATGCTAAAGTCTCAAAACCGGAAGGATGGGGCTTTGCCTTATAGGATAGCCATCACCAGAATTATAACGCATTTTGCAGTGGATTTGTTTAGAGAGGTGGTGATGAAGTATAAGATTTTAGATAGAACTGATGGCAGTTTGACAGTGTAGGTTAGGATATGTGCATAATAAGGAGACAAATGAGTAGCTTCCTAGGATACCAAAGGAAGGTAATAATACAAATGATGAGTTGCATAGGCAGACAGAGGTGTCAAATACTGGTGAGCTGATAGCACCACAAGAGCATCACATTGGTGATGAGCAAATTGAAGCTAATCTTATTCATTCAAATACAAAGGAATCAACTACAAAAGAACATCTGCCGCAGTTGCTGAATGTAAACTGGAGAAGGTGTTGAGTGCAAAGATTGAAGAGATGAATATAGAAATCAACTCTCACGTCTCTCAACTTATGTCTACATGCTTGAACCCATCCAAAATCACTCTAACATCGTCTACCCCATTTAAGGATGTAGGTTACACTCCCACATCCGTTGTTGTTACCCCTACATCTGTCATTGCTACTCCCATAGTCACTCCATCCACAATTCCTAGATTTCCCTCAACTGTGGTCACCACTACTAAAATATTGCTATCAACATCAATATCTCCCCATATTATAGTCATGTCACATGCTCATTCCAATTCACCATAATTATCGTCCTCTTTTGCTGACCTACATAAACCAGATCATCTATACGCTAATGCCTCATATTTTGTAAATATTGTACAACTTGCTAGAGCAGTAGAGCAAGTCCTTGAACATGTCAATACAATTGACAAGAGGTTTGAAATTGTTGAGAATATGTTACAGAGAGATGACCAAAGGAAAAAGTGAAGACATGAAGCTTTTTATAGCTTTTTATTTTGAAAGTTGTGTAAAAATTTTTATCCTGAATTGTAGACTTTTTATGTTTGAACATCTGATGTTGGAGTAGAAATTTTAAAAAGGAACTTTCTTTTTTATTTGTGAATTTAATGTCTTGAATAGTGTTGGTAAGCAAATTGCGATGACATATTATATCTGTAGGGATGTTGCAAGTTTTTTATTTATTAACATCATCATGTTAAGTGTTGAATTAGCATGCCATTTATATAAGTTAGCGAGTAAATTGAAATGACAAATTCTCTGCTTGTGAATATAAGATGTTAACTGTTGAATGAGTATAATATATGTACAAGTTAGTGTGTAATTTGGAATTATAGGTCATCTATTTCTAGTTATCAGTATGTTAAGTATTGAATGAGCATGTTATATGCACAAGTCAATGTGTATTTTGAGATCCCAGGTCAACTATTTCTAGTTGTTAGTATGTTAAATATTGAATGAGCATGCTATATGCACAAGTTAGTATGTAATTTGAGATTGCAAGTCATCTGTTTCTAGTTATCAACATGCTAAGTGGTGGATGAGCATACAATATGCACAAGCTAGTATGTAATTTGAGATTGCAAGTCATCTGTTTCTGGTTATCAGCATGCTAAGTGGTTGATGAGCATGCTATATGCACAAGTCAATGTATAATTTAAGATTGTAAGTCATCTGTTTCTGGTTATCAGCATGCTAAGTGGTGGATGAGCATGTTATGTGTAAACTGCACACTGCAATGTGCAAAGTGAAATTACAGGTCATCTGTTTCATGTTATCAGCATACTAAGTGCTGGATCAATTGCTATATACATAAGTTATTATGTATTTTGGAATTGCGGGTCATCTGTTTATGAGTATTAGTATGCTAATTGTTGAATGAGCGTGCTATATGTACTTGCAATATGTAAAGTGAAATTGTAGGTCATCTGTTTCATCTGTTTCTGGTTATCAGCATGCTAAAGGTTGGATCAGCATGCTATATGCGCAAGTCAGTGTATATTTTGGAATTGCAGGTCATCTGTTTGTGAGTATTAGCGTACTAATTATTGACTGAGCATGCTATACGAGCAATGTGTAAAGTGAAATTGTAGGTCATCTATTTTATCTGTTATGGTTATCAACATGCTAAATGTTGGATCAGTATGCTATATGCACAAGTCAGTGTATATTTTAGAAGTGCAGGTCATCTGTTTTTGAATATCAGCATGCTAATTATTATATGAGCATGCTTTAACTAACATATAAAGTTAATTTTTTTGACATATCTAGAATGTTGAAATCTATTAGCATTATATCCCAAAATAGACAATCCATTTTCTATAAATATGTACAAGTCAGATAAAAAAATTGTGATTTTACAATTTTTGTATTGTGATTCGTAACTTAAATTTGTATTGTTCCAGGCATCATGTTATTAGTGATCTATCCAAATATAGCACCCAATTTCATCATGCACATCCTGCAAATAATCTTACACCAATCAAATAGTTGACATGAGCATGTTACAAATTGCATATCTTCACACCAAGTAACTATTCTCCTATAGGTGGGTCTTTATACTTGTGTATTTCATATATAGTATGACTCTCATCAATAACCTCATATTTGGGGTTGTAATAATTTAATTCCTCTACCTTTTCTTGAAAATCAAAAAATATCTCTAGAGTATATAATTTGGCAATCTGTTCCTCAATCATAAGTTTAGACTTCAAAATTGGAAACCCATGCGTACTTTTACAATTAGCATCATTTTCATCTTATCTTATCTTTTTAATGGCACGCTGATATGCATATTAAAAAGCCTAAATTTTTTTGGACACACTACTTTCAATATAGCATGCTCATTTGATAGTTGGCATGTTGATATTTACAAACAAATGGTCAAAAATTTTCTTGCTTACACTTAGTTTGTCAATATAATATGCTCATTCCACATTAAACATGCTATTATGCATAAGCAAAGAACATAAAATTCTTTGGACACTGTCTTTTAATATAGTATGCTCATTCGACATTTAGTGTTTACAAATAAATAGCATGAATGCTTATTTCACATTCAGCATGTTGATGTACACAAGCAAAGAGCACAAAATTTTTTTGGGCATATTGTCTTTCAATATAACATGGTCATTCAATACTCAACATGATGATATTTACAAACGAATGGTCTAAAAATTTTCTTACACACACTTAGTTTTTCAATATAGCATTCTCATTTGACAGTTAACACACTAATATGCAAAAGCATATAACTTAAAATTTTCTTGCACACACTTAATCTTTGGATATAACATGCTCATCCAGTAGTTACCATGCTGATATTTAGAAGCAGATATTCACAAGTAAAGGGAAAGTACTCTATTAACACTTATCTTTCAATATAAAATGCTCATTCGACAGTCAACATATCGATATTATGAATGAGCACACTATAATGCTTCAACTAATGTAATAGTAAATTATATTTACTCGTTCGTTCCATTTAAATTGGAAAAGAAGAAAGATATTATCATTATAATGACAAATATACAATTCACTTTTGGATAATTTGCATATATACCCACATAATTTGAAACTAATTGTAGATATACCCATGGAGTTTCATGAAATGCATATTACCCCCACATAGTTTCACCAAAATTGCGCATTACCCTCATGCCGTTAACTGTCATTAATATTTGTCATTATATTTTAAAAATGATGAAAATGTCCTCATCCATAGTTTCACGAATTGCATATCACCCCCACATAATTTCAACAAAATTGCATATGACCCTCATGAAGATAAGGACATTTTTGTCATTTTCGAAAATATAATGGCAGATATTAACAACGTGGGGGTAATACGCAATTTTGGTGAAACTATGTAGAGGTAATATGTATTTTGTAAAATAACGTGGGTATATCTGCAATATCGGTGAAACTATATGGGTATATATGCAAATTACCCTTCATTTTTAGGCAAAAAGTATAAGTAAATACAAAAGTTTTTGATATTAGAACTGCTTTACATAAACATCATCGGACTTGAATCTAAACCATGAAGTGATCATGTTAGTGGTGAACCATCCACAAATAGTACCTTCATTTGTCAGATCCATCCTCCATTGCAATTGAAAAATAAGTCATCATAGTACAATTGCAAAATATCTATATTAGTGGGTGAAGTATCTGCGAATTATTTTTCACATCTTCCTATATAACTACCCCATTTTTCAATCATTTATACATAACTAACGATATGACTAACATATTTATTTTAACTCCATTCTTTTAATACTTATATTTTCTTTTTGATATTGCAATAAATTTTTAGCAGTCTGCTCATGGACATCAACATGGTAGGTTTTCAAATGCATATGCTATGATGCTTAAACTAATAGTACAGTAAATTACATTGAGTGGCTTGTTCCATTCAAATTGGAAAATAAGAAAGATATTATCATTATAATGGAAAAATATACAATTCATTTTTGGGCAAAATGTACAAATCAATACAAAAAAATTATATCCTAAAACGGCATTGCATAAATATCATCAAACTTGAATCTAGACTCATCAAGTCATCACATTTATTTATCTGTTTTGATATTTTAACATCACTTTTTCTTATACAAAAGTCACAACATTTTGCGTATAAATTGTAGAATAAATATGCTTCTTTTTTGCTATTAAACTCTTGCTTGATGTAAGAGTTAACTCAGTAAGTGCATGGGGAGTAAAATTAGTTGCACTTATTAGGCTTTGTTGATCTGCATAAGGAAAATCAATTAGACATAAAAACATATTGACAGCAAAATGCATATTGACAATAGTTATTTAAATACCATGTATTCGTTAGAATATATTGAATGGCGTCTTTCAATTTATATAATTGGTCATCATAATTTGCACTAGTGAATTGATTGAACTAAAGTGTTTCTCCTCATCTCAATAATTTGTTATTTGTTTGGAAGGAATAATACATAATGAAAATAGACAATGCACTAAAAATAATAACACTCTAACATCAACAATAACAAAATCAACTAAATAAAGTGATATTTAAATGTTTCATTTGACATAGCATTTTAGTAAATTGATATTCACATATACAAAAGCTAAAAGTCATTGAACTCATTTGTCATTAAACATATAGCATACTGATATCGACGTGTACAAAAACTGTAAAATCTTTGGATAAATCTTTGAATGAACCTAACGTAATTATTCAGTATATAGTATGCTGATATTCATATGTATAAAAGTTATAAAGTTCTTAAAATATTTTTGTTTAATATAGCATGCTCATTTAGCATATAGTATGTTGATATTCACATGCACAAAAGTTGTAAAGTGCTTAGATAAATTTTTGACTAAGCGCAATATGCTATTTCAACAAATAGCATGCTGATGTTTACATTGGCAGAAACGTCTAGTCCCTCAATAAAATTTTAAATGAACATAGCATCCTCTTCCGATATAAAATATGCTAATATTCACATACAAAATTATATAACAATTATGACAAAAGTTAAAAATAGCAAGTTCTCTAATATATGAATATAGTAAGCTTGATAATAACTACTAATATGAGTTAATATTGACACATTAAACTAGTTAAATAAAGAAAATGTTCATCCCAACTAATATAGGTTAAAACCAAACTAAAAAATAAACTTCCAGTGCCCATGATGTTAAAAAAAAATCAAATCTATAATGACTAACATCATCACAAAATAAAGAAATATGATGATTGTCATGCTAAAATAAACTACAAAGGTGAAAAAATTTTAACTTACTTCATTAACTAAAGCTCATATGTAGACAAATTACTTTCAAAAGAAATTTTTACTTCTCATTCCTCTCAATATAAGATTTTAAACATAATTCAATTATATTAGTTCATTCAATTTTAATGTAAGTCATTCCACTCATAGCGAGAATTCAAATTCAATTACCATTAGAACACACAGCCACAACCCTTTACATGCATGAGCGCTCTTAACAGCTACAATTCTACCGACTTAGATAGACGGTCAGATGGAGCACCTGCACTATATTTAGTGTGCAGTTGTGCTGCATGTGAATATATCCCCCGTATATATCTCAAAATTTTTTTATAAAAATTATTTTCTAAAATTACTCTTCCACAAGTAGATATTCACTAGGTGGTGGGTTGAATTGATATATAAGGTTAAGTATTTTCCTCCTATTTTTTAAAATTATTTTCTAAAATTATTTTTTATCAAGTAGATACCCCCTAGGTGGTTGGTTGAATTGTTATATAGGGTTAAATATTTTTCTCTTATTTCTAAAATTATTTTCTATTTTTTTTAAATAGATACTCCCCGGGTGAGGGGTTGAATTAATACACGAGGTTAACTATTTTCCTTCTATTTTCTAAAATTATTTTTCCCCAAACAGATACTCACCAAGTGGTGGGTTGAATTGATACACGAGGTTAAGTATTTTCTTTCTATTTTTAAAAATTATTTTCTAAAATTACTTTTTTCCCAAGTAAGTACTTCCTGGGTGGCGAGTTGAATTGATACATGAGGTTAAGTATTTTCTTCCCATTTTTAAAAATCATTTTCTAAAAATTATTTTTTCCCAAGTAGATACTCCACGGATAGTGGGTTTAATTGATACACGAGGTTAAATATTTTCCTATTATTTAAATAAAAAAATCATTACATTTGTTTTTACTCAATTCAAATCTTGGTGTCCAAATAAAACCAGTTTACCAACTTGCTGCGCTGCTGGAACGGAATTGTCAAACCCCACCTAGTTTTCATGATTTGAGCAATGAAATCATGATAGATGTAAATAGATCCTATCTTTGCTATAGCAAGAAGTTTTTATATTTGACCTATTACTAGCACTTTGCCCTCACTTAGGGAATATGCGTGATCCACGGGACCTGCTAGGTGGTAGTGACCTATGAACATGCAAATTCAAATATAGAGGGAAGAAGCTTTGCATCGCGAAGCTACGAAAACTCTCTTTTTAAGTTAGGATTAGAAATTTATAGATCCGTTGTGATTTGTATATGTGTAAATTCTACACAATTCATGCCTATAAGCCAAGAGGATAATTTCTATCCGTACCTCTCCACTAGGCTTAATACTCCATAATTTGGATTCGTAACTTCAAGTGGGCCCAGATTTGCCCCCTTGAACCAATTTGGACCCATAACTTCGAAAACAAGTCCATTTAGGCCCAAATACCAATCAACAAGCCCAATTTGCCCAAAATCTTTTCAACAAGCCTGAGTAGGCCCAAAACTCTTCAACAGGCCCAAGTGGGCCCAAAACCCTTTAGCAAGCTCACTTGGGTTCAAAAATCTTTTGACAAGCCTAAGTCGGCCCAAAATCTTGCAATAACTTTATCTAGGCCTAAAACTTCCTAGGGTGGCTTAAGACATCCTAGTTGGGCCCAAAACCTTCAAAGCCAACCCATTTGAACCAAAACCCTTCGATGAGCCCGCTTGGGCCCAAATTTGTTGAGTCAAGCCCAGTTAGGCCCAACTCTTTTCAATAAGCCCAGTTGTGCCCAGATCTCCTATTTGGTCCAAGTAACCCAAATATGTTTTCAAAATTTGGTTAAACCCAATTTTTAGTAACACCAACCAATTTTCAATCCAAAAGGCCGTATGCAGAACATGCTAGCTTATTGTGTAAATTTAGAAACTTAATGTGGGACGCAGCGGCTTATTAAGCTGAATGCAAAAGACACTAATTTGCTGCGTAAATCCAAAAGTTAAGTGCGCACTTAGCTTGATGTGTAGGGTCGCTAGTGTAGCTGATGGGCCCCTCATTAGTCCCAAACTAAGTCATTGCTAGTCAACGGGCTAAGCGTAAACTAACATTTGAGTTACGGCACGTAGCGTAGTATACTCACCTTTTTAGATTACAATGCATGGTAAAGTGATCTATATCTATTTTTGTTAGTTACATCGCATGGTCGATATGCAACTCATTTTTAGTCATGGCACGTGGCGTCATGTAATACCCATTTCGAGTCACAGTATAGGGCAAAGTGTACTCACTTATTTTTGTATTTTTATTAGATGTGAGTTTTCGTACATTTGTAAAGTTGTAGAAAGATCTTTGTAACGGCATGAACTAAAAATCAAGATTTTTGCCTAAATTTTCAATCCAAGTCGTTTTAAAACTCCAGGATCTTCCCATGCGACGATTAAACCATCTCATTTATGCAATAAGAAATAAACTTGCATTATTACATCCAAGTCTATAGAGTTATTACAAACATGTCCACTTCAATAAATTCTTTACATCGAAGTCAAGCCACTCATTACATAGAAAGAAAGAAATAAATAGATTTATTCATTAGCACGCCGGCACCATCTCATTAGCCACCATCCTCGGGATCATCTAAGAGTTAAAGGAAAAAGGGGTAAGTTCAGAAGAACTTAGTAAGTAGGATTATGCTCTGCAATTAAGATTATAAGAACACATTATTTTCACTCAATTGCTCAACTTTTAGAGCCTTTAATACATCTTATATGCCATCATTTCTTCCTAAAAGTACTCAACTTAAAATTTGGGGACTACCCTAAGGATTTAAGACCTTAAATCCTTTAGGATACTCCTCTATCCCCAAAACTTAAATTTTTAGGCATCATTTGACTAATCTATCCCTTCCATTGAACTCAAAATGTTCAAATTCATAGGAAATGACCCCTGTATCACTTAAATCGGACCTCTAGAGCTCAAGTTATATCAATTTGAAGATGGACGCACCAAACGGTACCACATGTCCCTCGCCACCGGCGACTTGGGCTCGCTGCCAGTGGTTCTGCCCGACTGGGCTTTCTGGTGGGCCGCGCTCTGGGCTTTACTGCCTGGGCTCCTACCTAGGTATCATCTCTGGGCTCTAAGCCATGTGTTGGCTCACTGGATCCTCCTTTTGAGGCCCATCACAACAATTGGGCTCGTCTGCAGCTGGGCTCAGCCTGGATCCAGCCCACTCCCTAAAACCCGTACCATCTTCTGAAAATTTACAGATTCTCCTGCTGTCTTCTGATTTTATAGAAACTCCTTGATAGCTTATGATTTTCAGAAAAACCATTAGGCAGAATTGTAAAATATTCAAAAAAAACTCGGAAATAGGCAGTAACATCCATTTTTTTCATCCGGCCATTTATACAAGATATATGTAATATTATTTTCGTATATATATCTCCTTTAAACATCTTAAATGCATTAAAATACATTAAAAATTCATCTCATCAATAATTTGGCTAACATATTTAATT
>JAXCLR010000001.1:44834714-44847686 GCA_035584095.1 Annona squamosa | reverse complement strand
AATTAGTTTAATGTAAATAATACATTTCTCAAATAATTATGTGGCATCTACTCCATATGCAATTAAGCATATAATATCTCATATCATCTCAGCATGATTAATGGTCAATAAAAATCACATATTAGTAAAACCACTAAATAATTATATGATAAATCCTCATTAAATCATGCCATAATTAAAGGCTAAAAATGCAAAATCCCCCTTACCTTAAAGAAGAAAATGAAATGGATTGCTTGAATGGATTGAATCGGCCTTTTCCTTTCTCATACGATAGCGTTCCTCTTCTTTCCTCGGGTATCTCCATCGAGTACCCATGTCGTTTATTTATAGCTTACCGGAGGATTCACCGGAGGATTTTCTTCTTGAAATCTGATTTCAATTCAAACTTGAATTTCAAGTTCACCGATCGTAATTCGATCTCAAATCCACTTCAAATTCGAATCTCAAGATCTGATCGTAATCAAAATTTAAATTCGAATTTCAAACTTGTGAGGCTCACAGAGCCCAGAAAGGCAAAATACATAATTTATACACTCATGGGATTTGAACTTGAGACCTCCTCTACCAAAGACCAACACCTTAACCACTTAAGCACTTTGGGCTGTTGAGTTAAATATTTACGATATTTTATATAACTCAACCCATCATTCTAAGTGGGCTTATTTAGGTCTAGCCTAATAACCTTCAACTTATTTTTGGCCCATTGCTTGGTTAAATGGTCAATGGTCAGGATACCACATCAGTGGATACATCATCAGTTGAATAGTCAACTCATCATTTTTTTTCCTAATTATTACAATCTTCTACGCATTTTATCATTAAATTAATGAAATCATCATTTTTATGGGCTATGATATTCAACTGTTTTAATCAAGAGTTTTCTCACTAGGGATGTAAAATAAGAGTGTGGAACACAATGCAAAATATTTCTATGATATACTTTTTAGACTCGGTTAAAGAATTAAATGCTTTAAAATTTTATTAGGAAAATTAATTAAACATTTTTTCAAAGCCAACTACATGAAACGGGATGACCCCAAAATGAAGCCGAGACAATGGGTTTTCCTTTGGCAGATGATGGAGAGGATGAATTTTAGTCTGGTATGGATCAATTGTACCAGATCGATATCAATAGTTTCAAAACAAGTTATTTTCAAACTCAACGGGGATCAAGACAAGGGGAACCGCTCTCCTCACACGTCTTTATTTTATGTATTGAACGTCTCTCAACTCTAATATTAAATGCAAATGCTCAGGGAAGAATCCACGACATCAAAATAAGCCGTCAGGGGTCATCCTTCACTCATCTCTTCTTTGTAGATGATGTTGTTATTTTTATCAAGGCAAAGCGACAAGAAGTCAGCCAATTCATGAACATCCTCAAACAATATTTAGACTCCTCAGGCTAGGTAGTGAATGTTGATAAAATAGTTGCATACTTCAGCTCCAACACAAGGGTCAACCTTAGAGGTGAGATTACTGATGAGTTGGGATCCACGGGCCATGAGATCCATCATTACTTAGGGCTTCCATCATGGTTGGGAAGGACCAAAGGAGGTATGTTCAGAGGACTAAAAGAGAGAATATGAAAGAAAGTCCAAGGATGGAAAGGAAGGTTACAACGAGATCTTAATCAAAGTAGTTGCTCAAGTCATTCTGACATACACCATGAGTATTTTCTTACTGCCTAAATCTTTCTGCAATGAAATAAATGGCCTTCTTAGCAGGTTTTGGTGGGGCGAGCAAGGCAACAAGCGAAAGATGAGTTGTGTGGCGTTGAAGGATATATGCAAGTCAAAGTCTATGGGAGACTTGGGTTCAGAGACATTCTCACTTTTAATTACGCTCTCTTGGCCAAGCAAGTATGTCAATTATCCACTAACACCAGCTCATTATGCCACAATATTCTGAAATCTAGATATTTTCCTAGTGAGGGCATTTGGAATTGCAAGGAAAAATCTTCTAACTCTTTCACTTGGAGAAGCATCTTAAAAGCAAGAGAAGTGATTCTTGATGGCTACAAATGGCAAATTGGAAATGGGAAAATGGTGCAGCTCTTCAAGGACAAATGGCTTAACATGAATTTAACGAAGGCCGGTCCCCTCCCTTACTCTATGCTTGATAATGTCTTGGTAAGCTATTTTAATGATGTTAGGACAAGAGTATGGAACAAGAAGTTATTATTAGCTGTAGTGGGGGAGTTCTGATGGTTAGCAATCAACTTGATTCCTCTTCCACGGACTACAAAGGCAGACATTCGTTTCTAGAAGCATGAACCTCATGGGGCTTACACCGTTAAGTTTGTATATATAGGCTCTTGATAGGAATAGTGGCTAATACTTCTAAATCTATCATCTATAAGTCCATTTGGCGAATAAAGCTTCCAAGCAAAGTTCTTGTGTTTGGATAGCGGCTATACAAAGATGTTCTTCCAACCAAACTTATGGTCGACTCTTCTTATCTATTTTGCAAGAATGACATGGAAGACTCTAACCACATCTTCACAGCATGTGTCATGACTTGGGAGGTGTAGGAAGGTTGCAAGAATCACCTCACCATGGGTCGCTGTGCAAGATATATTCAAACTCTTTCTCAAACTACTAGAAATGATGATCTTGCGCTCTTCCTCCTTTCCTATTAGTGCATGTGGTACATGAGGAATCAACTTAGAGGAAGGTATCCATCCAGTTTTCTCTCATGTTATTGACTAATATGTGGATTTTCTTGATCAACATAGGCAGGCCAAATTTCTCATTGATGTTGGTGGTTTCAATAGGCCTTTAGTGGCAAGATGGACTAAACCTCCTAATGGAGTTTTTAAGATGAATGTGGATGACAGAAAACAAAATTGATAATCAATTCCTAGAATTTGCAACTGTCATTCATGATTCTCGGGGGTTTTTTTATTGTGGCAAAAGGCTGGAGATGGAGTGGCATGATGGAACCTTGTTCATGGAGGCCACTACCATTTTTTTTTAGTGTCAAATGGGCACTACAACTCAATCTGAGGCACATACAAGTGGAATTAGATTATCTACTCCTTATCAATTTTTCTGATAAATGATTGTCCCATACTATCCCATGTGGGGAATGTCCTCGGAGAGATAAAATCTCGTATCTTCCACTTGTAACATTTGCTTCCATCATGTCTTACGACAAGGAAATGCTACTATACATTTCCTGACATATGTTGTTTTTTACCCTTTTTTGGAAAATTATATATGGTAGGGTAATCCACCACAAGTTATATTGGAGAAGATCTGTACAGACAATTTTTTGGTAATGAAATACTTGGATTACTCCATCCCTTCTCACTCCAGTTTCATGTTTGATTAAAGAGTGTTGGGATAGAGTCCTTTCTTCTTATCGAAAGGTACTCACAAGTGCACTTTGCTTAAATGCACTTGGACGCATAATCTCTTTTTTTATTTTTTTATTTTTAATTTTTTTGAAATTCATAGTGAGCCGACACATTAATATCTTATATATATAATTTTTATTTTTTTTCATATATTTAAATATTTAATTTTAAAATTTAAAAATAAAAAACGTAAAAACTATATGTATAACATTCATGTTTGAAAATCTTTATAAATAAAGGAATATATAATTTTTGCTAATATCAATTAGTAATATAAAAACAATAATGTATAATTTGAAAATCCTTAATTTAGGCTATTACTTGTGAAGTCATTAATTTTACCATATATGTGATTCATCTTCAAGATATATTATATTAAAATTTTATATCATTAGTTAATACAAATGAAGAATTTATATTAAAGTTTAAACTTTAACGAAAAAATTTATATTAAAGTTTAAACTTTAACAAAAATAAGTCTTTGTATGTTTTCGTAAGGAAAATATATTGAGTAATTAATAAATACTTATATTAAAAGCTAATCATATTTATAAAAATATTTTAATTTAATTTTAGCATACTCATAAAAATGATAGCCTAGGACGCTGGTACAATTACATGGGATTTTCTATCAATGGATACTGGAGGAACATAGTTAGATAATTTCCTTCGTTTCGATCTTTGTAAAATGTTTTTCTGTTGAAGAAATATTTGTAAAATGTTATTCAACTAAGAATGACAAGTGGAGCCGTTGATTTATCCACGTTATACTGTTATAGTGACATTGGGCAAATATTACTTGGGACAACTTGCAGTCGGCGTGCTGATCAAATACATCTAATAACCATTCACCCAACGTTTTTGCTTTGAGCACTTTATATAATATTGATTGTGTACGTTGATATAATTATAAAATTTTGATTGACATATTTACATTCATCTCAGACTGGAGAGGTTTCACACAATCCCCTCAAATTTTAAGATTTTGATGGTTGATGGAAAATTTAATTCATTTATTATATTTAACATCATTTGTTTAGTTATGAGACTAAATTTCATTTAAATTCAATATATGTATAGGCCACATTTGCTCAAAATTATTACATTTATGTATAAATTAGGAAAAATATTTAGATACATTCATATATTTATTAGAATGTAGTAATACTTTATGTAATCATTTATTCATGGAGTAATGATATTTTAGATGGTTTAAATGTTGAAAATACTACTTTAAAAAATTGATATTTAGCGTTAAATTATTTTATTAAGTTAATGTTATATGTTTGTAGATAAAACTCATATACAGTGATATTATACGAATGAAAGAGTTTCATAATAATGTAAGTGATATTAAATACAATAAATGAAGTAAAATTTTTATCAATTATCTAGATGTTAAAAATGCACGGGGTTTCATAGAAGCATCTTTGCATCTTCAAATATCTATTATAATGAAGCCTTTGAGACATTTTTACAAATTTAAGGAGATAATCTGCTCCCATCTAAAAATTTGAGGACAAATCTCCACCGAAAAACTAAAAAGACACAATTTTTAAATAAATTAGGAGAAAAAATGCTGAAGATACAGATCCTCTTAAAAATTTGAAGACAACTGCTCCAAAGAACCTGAGAAATACAACTCCGTGATAAATAGGGAACAAAGTGCCCCAAGCACCATTGGAACCAACCGGGCAAAAGCCGGTTGTTTATATAATTATAAATTAGACCCTTAAATTTTGGGTATCTGTAATCAATTAAAACAAACCATCCTGTATATCAGAAAAAATGGGTTGAAGTCGACGTGCTGTTTGGTTTATTTTATTAAAAGACCTGGGTTTACGGTGATATAAGAAATATAAGGAAATTATATGAAGAATGTTGTTGTGTATTAGAAAGTCAAAAATTAAAAGTTTTTTTCGGAAATAAAAAATCACGTCTCTTTACCTACTCATCTTCAACATTTTCTTCACATACTCTTCATATGCAACGAATGAGCGTTTGCAGCTTAAAAATATAGAAAACAGTCTACTTGTTAATCTTATGTGCGGCTAAATTTTGTAAGGGTGTGTTTAGGAATTAGGATTATCCATTAGATGGGACAAGACGATATTTTCTATTAAAAGAACTTTTCTTGATTTTAATATTTCTTTTTCATTTTATACATAATAATTTTACTTTTTTATTTTCGATACTAATTTTCATACAATATAATTTTTTATTTATCAATATAAAAACAAATTCTCTTATCTAATCTCCTTGTCCAAATCCTATTTCATTGAATGAGTCTTAATTGCTTTTCTTTATAGTGTTGACCCACCTCATAATGAAAGTCCCAGTAATCTCATACAGTTGTTCATTGATTGACCCATTTACTAGCAATTAAAAAATATTTATGGAATCTGATACAGTGCACCCAACTCATTCTTTTATTTTTTTGAAAATTTTTTATATAATCATTAATCTAAGTATATTTAACATATTGTCAATTTTTACAAATTTTGGAGTATTTTATATATTTATTTTTTATTTTTGAAAAATAGTAGTATTTTAGGTAATTTGAAATTTTGAAAAATTAAAAAAAAGTTAAATGCACTTAGGTGTACTGTGCATTTAACCTCAACCCAATATTTATTCTTACTGAGTGGTGCTTATAGTGGCACCACATAAAGTGTTGGTGGCTACAATATGGTGGATTAAATCTCACCGGATGAATTTTCAACTTGATTGTAAATTAGGAGTAGTGGTGTCTCCCATTGATAGATTGATACTTTAGAGACGGTAATTTTTCATGTTAATATTCACCATCTAAGATCTTGTGGTCTCCATTCGGAAAATTTTTAAGAATTATCTAAGAGCTTAATTATTTGAAAAACTTGTAAGAATTATCTGAGAACTTAATTATAATATGAGTTGAGGAGTGATGTAACTATATGAATAAAAAAAATATTCTTTTTATATAAAAAATATACTCCTATTTTTAAAAAATTATACGTATGTGAATCCTGTCTAGATCTTCTACCCTATAGAATTTAGCAACTTTTTAAATTAAATAAATTTAAAATTATTAAATTTCACCTGGTTAAAAAATCGAAGTGGAGCTCGCAATTGTATAACAAGTCTTTTTCCCGATTTGCTGGCAATCGTATAAGATCGCGTCCTTAATTGAATTTGCTTTGCAAATGTTGGTGAACATTTTGTAAATTTTAGACTGAGGAGGCTTAGCTACAAATTCATAAACTATACTGTATAGTTGAGATTAAGCAAAGTTAGAAGGCCTCGGATGCAAAAACCCTACGAGAACTGCGACCGCGCCCGTGTGTCAACTGCCAAAGCTATCGCTCACGAAAAGCCCCAGCAAAACCCTCGCATACGGCGGAAGAAACAAACGAAAAAATGGCGAATCGGCGCTGCTTTAGCGCTCTAATCACTCGCCAGTTACCGTCTCTCTTCTCCTCCAAATCCAAAACCCCAAACAATCTTCTCCTCCAAAACGCCCTCTTCCATTCCCACTTGGAATCTCGTCCGTCCCTTCTCCATGGCGAACACTACCATTTCCCTCATCTCGCCCGTTCCATTCCCTCTTGTCGGCGTTTCTCATCCATTACGAAGGACTCTGACAAGGAAGAAGAAATAGAGGAAGAGGAGGAAGAGGAAGACGACGATCAAGATCACGCAGAAGAAGGAGAAGAAGAGGAAGGAGAGATCAGCAAAGATGGTGATGATATTACGGAGTCGAATTGCGTGGTCCGGAGAGCGAATTTGACAGCGGAGAAGGCTGAGGACGCTGCCGCGATCGGCTACAAAGTCATCGGCGCTCTCAGCCCTTCGGAACGGCCGTTCAAGCCTTGGGAGCCTGTTTTTGCTGTTGTTCAGGTGCAAAATCCATCCTCTTCAGAAAAAAAAAAAAGAAATTTTTTTGACGCGTTTGTGAGCTGGACAGTTGTGGCGACTGTCAAATTTGGGGTTTTCTTGCCTTCTGCAGATTGGTTCGCATCAGTTCAAGGTCAGTAATGGGGACACTATTTACACGGAGAGGTTAAAGCATTGCGAGGTCAATGACAAGGTACGGACAGTTGAAAATTATCAATCATTGCTTATTATTATTATTATTATTATTATTATTATTATATTTTCCTTGGAACTAGAAAATTTCTGCTAGATAGATTTAACAGATAGATGTGTAGAGCACCGGCACATGGATGATTGAGTTGACCAGTTGATCCGCAGTTGAGGCATAATGAACACCCTTTTTCTAAGCTCAAGTGACTAGGATGCAAGTCCTGGTGAGGAGTCTGCATTGATATATGATGAAATGCATTGTAGTCTACCTTTTTTTCTAAAAAAAGAAAGAAAAGAACTCATGTGAAGCAGAAATGTGTTCATTTGTCTTGATTAGAAATGAGTTTCTTTTGGCATAAGCATCAGTGGAAGAAAGACCACTTGCACAGATGTTTTGTGAGAACTGTATATCTGCAGTAGTCTCACATTAGATCTTGTGCAGGTTTTCACTTCAATCAGGACTATTGTTCGTTGTATCTTTCCTTGAATCTCTTTTTTTTTTTTTTTTTGTTAGCCTCTGTGCAATAGTAGATGGTCAACTTCCATGCATGCATATGGGGAGTGTTTTACAGACTCGTTATGAAGATTAGATGAGATCCAACTTGGCCATCAATCTTATTATTGCCTATTAAGTCAAGATTCAATCATTCATTCTTATTAAAAACTCAGGTGAGTCATAGACTTGAAAGCATTTGAGAGTAAATATGCACCTGTTGAAAATCCTCGAATTACTTACGGGACCCATGAAGATGATTGTGTAATGAAACATTTACGTCTTCCAAAGTTTTCCTTTCACACAGAGATGCTTCTATAGTGTTTCAATACTTGGGGTTGTTTGGATTTAAATGCAAGTGATTCAGAAATGCAAAGGGAATTGTAAATGATACTTGTCAATTGGGGGATGGTGAGATGACAGTGACCAAGTGAATTAAAAGTTAATAAATAAATAGAGGGATGATGACAAGAAATATAGGCAACAATAAAGAAGAAAAGGCCTTGCAAGTCCTTAATCGAGGTGATTTTTAGTATTTGGTTAAATGGAATGCAGTCAATGAACAAAATATGGTGATTGATTGGTTTCAGTATTTACCTATAACTGGGGTAGGCCCAAGTGAAGAAATTTTATAAAATCACTCACATGGGAAGAATTTTATTATGAAATGGATCATGGAACTTGCTACAGTGAAGATAGATATTCACTTCTTCTCCTACTCAAAAGCATTCACTCCGCATAGACGATTGAATATACTAGATCTTTGGCAGTACTTACCTGGTTGCTTTAAATTTTTTTTAATGGGTGCTGCGCCTGATATTCTGATAGGAATATCTTTGTCACCTTGACTTGATCGATAGTATTAAGGTCATTGGTCAAGCCATATTTCATGCAGACATCATGGTTAACTCAAATAAAAATGTCCCACCATGAATTTTATTGGAAACCATTCCACCGATATGAGCCTAAATATTTAAATCTTCAAACAAACTCAGCAATACACCTTGTGTGAATTGCAAGCACATATTTCAAACTGTTGTAAATTTGTGCTGCTTGCTAGCCCACTTATCACATTTGTTTCCTGCACCTTCCATGCCGTACACACGCAACACCCCCCCAACCTGCCTCTTTCCTCTATCTAGAATTAAAAATGGGGATGTCAGCTCAGTGGGATGAAACTGCCAAAGGGAATATCATTTTTTAGTATCTTTTCTTGGGAGATCTTTATGCAGAATGACCAGGTGTGTTCCTTTTATACTGCAAAGTTCAATTTTTGGTTAGGTTTAGAGCATTGGCCTGCCATTCCAAGTATCAAATGAAATGTTTAGCATCCTGACTATGAGGCTGACGATGGGGTAATCAGTTGTTATTGTTAAATTCCTATTCATAAAATGTTTGCTCAGAATAGTGGAAAAACATCCCTGCATGACTTCCATTTGTGACTTCATAGCAGCCCTCAATCTTATTTTCAGCATGTCTCTGTCCTACTTAATTCTCCATGTTCACCTGACCTGCATACACCAACTATGATATGCCTTTTTATACATCCTGGCCACTTGCCCACCCTTTTGTTTTTGGTATACTGGATATGGTGTCAGTATAAACAGAAAAACCCATGCTACTTCGAATTTTCATTTGATTAATTCCTTTTTTTTTTTTTTTTTTTTGTTTGGTATTTTCATGTGAGATCTGTCATACATTTATATGATGGCCTGAACTTTCTTAAATCTTAACTAAGCTTGACCTTTCCTTAGGTGTTGTTTTTGGATAATATAGATATGTTTATTGGTTTAGATGGCTGTTTCCTGTCTTGCCTATGATTCTAATGATCTTCTGTATTGCAATTTACATCTCTGCTTCAAGTTTTATTTTCTGCTGATCTAGATAAATCGTCTTTCCTTCAGTTGATTTTGAGCAGGGTTCTTTTGTTGGGGTCAAAGACCCAAACCATCATTGGCCGCCCAACATTGCCAGATGCAGCCGTGCATGCTGTTGTAGAAGAGCATGTGAGAGACCTTAATACCTTCCTACTGCTTCTTGGTTGCTTTCCCAGCTTGATTATGATATTATTTATGCTAATTATTAGAGGCATCAGAAAGGAAAAGGAAACTTTTTCTTTACATTTATTGTCTCGTATCTGGCATCAGCCCGCGGTACCTACCTCCAAAGCGAGGTCAACACTATAATTCCCCAAAAGTATGCCCAAGTTGTCTTTGAGGATTCCAGGGTGAAAACCTAATTTTTATTGACAAAATTTTCCAATTTTTTTTTTATAATGCACGATCGTTAAAATAGATTTCTTGGAAATAATATCGATATTCAAGAACTTTTTTAAATTAAAAAAAAAAAATGGTTCTACCCCCCTGGAAACCTCCCATGAAACATGCCACTTGAGCTGTCTAGTATGTGGAATTGTCTTCTGATGTGCATTTTAGATCTCACATAAAAGCACTTGTTAACATATGAGGTTTTTTTTTTTTTTTTGATGAAAAATATATGAGGTTTTAAAGGAAGTCATTTCGTAAGAAATAGTAGATTAGAAGGAGCATACATTGGATTAGAGGAAATTAGAATTTAGAAGTATCAGATTGCATGTTATTTCCCTAGTTGTTTTTAGGAAAGCATTACAAGGGTCACTTTCTAAAAGAAAAATTACAAGGGAAACTTTCTAAAAGAAAAACACTGATAGGACCCGTATTGGGGATTACTGGGGAAGCTTGAAATTCAACTTCTTGAAGAATCTAGACGGTTTTATCGTGTTGATTAGTCTCTGAACAGTAGAGAACTATTGTTCATATTGGAGGAATGATTCAACACTTTAAGTAAAGATGGAAGCCTTTATGCTTACCTTTTGTTTTTTTTAATTTTAAACATTTTTTAAACAATATGAACCCTTTATCATGTTTATCCATGTCTATTTATTTATTATTCCAAAAACTACATAAATTACAAACTTTTATATATTATATTTATACCATACATTTTTCATAATTTTTAAAGTTTATTTATTCACTCTCAAAAGATATTAGTTTTTTTACAATATATAAGTTTCCAATAAAAATTATTTTTGTGACATGAGAAAATAATATATATTAGACATGATCAATGATTTAAATTTTGAGAAATATATTTCAAAAATCAAGAGTAAGTATGGAGGTTATGTCAGTATTAAATCTTTTCTCCTTGATAGTGTTCCATGTTCTTTATGTAACCATGTTAGTTTATGATGATTCGATCATTTAATGTTTAAATAGCTTTTTGCTTTCTTTAATTCAGGCATTAGATGCAAAGGTGATCATATTTAAGAAAAAGAGAAGAAAGAACTATCGGAGAACCAAGGGGCACCGCCAGGTAAATAATCTAACGAGGATAAGAAATCAAACATGACTTCTCGGTATTGGATTCCTTTTAACTATGGTTTCTCTCTATTTCAGGAATTAACTAGATTGAGAATCACTGACATTTTAGGAATAGAGAAGCCAGAGATCCCTGTTAAACCGGAAAAATCTTCCGTTAAGAAAGAAAAAGCATCTCTTGAGCCTGAGGAGGAATCGGTTGCGGCATAAAATATTTCATCAGGCTTCCCGCAATCAGTCGTGAGCAGCTAATGTGGGTTGAGGAAAGTTAAAGCTAGAAACTTGCCATGAGTTACGTGCTTCATCTGAGGAAGGTTGAAGACACAGATGGTGAAATGCTGGTCATTTTCTTCTTCAACTGGGTTTAGAAGTAGAAAATAGATTTTCAAAGGGGAGAAGGGATGATGACCTGAAAATTTAGAAATTGGAAAATGCACAATCATTTTTGCCATTTTGAGACGATGCCAAAGGCGATCTCTATGCATGGAGTGATTTTTTTTTTTTTTTTTTAACTGGCTTTGCATGTTCTGTTTGTACCTGTATTTTACGATTTCGTAGTCATTTAAAGTTCTTTTAAGCCAAACAAAAAAAAAAAAACAAAAGAACAGAAAAAGTTCTTTTAAGAAAAAAGAAAAAGAAACGATGACTTGCTTCGTTCTATACTTTCCACATGGTTTTGATTATTTCAGACGCAAGTCAGACCGGTCAAAAAACATAAATATTTCAAATTTTTTAATAAAATAATTAATTAGGTGTTTTTAGTATATAAATTAAGTTTTACTGTTTTTGAAAATGTTTGCACATTTATATTGGATTTTTTTAATAAGAATTGGATTTTTAAACATGAGTATTTTAGTTAATTTAAACTGTTAAAAATTGACTAAAATATCTATGTTTTAAATTACGAAATTATTTTATACACATTTTGAAAATTTGTAAATTTAGGTTTATATATTAAATACACAGTACGCCTAGATTAATAGTTTTATAAAAAAAAACAAAAAAAATGAAAAACAGATTTTTGGCTTGGTCGCAAATGGCCTCAGCCCAAGATACATTATATTCAAATAATTGGAATTAAACTTCTATTTTTCAATAGAAGGATTCCGATCTGTGCCCAGCTTTAATGCACCTGATTGAATAATCCTTTCGTAAAATTTTTAAAAATTTTTGGAATTTATATACGGGACTAAGCATAAAGTTTACATGTATGTAATTTTCACATTGTTTGATTTGTTTTACTGTTTTTTACAATCTCAAGAATAAAAAGTACATGTTTTCATGTGCCAACACATGAAAATGGCCTTACTTTTTATTTTTCAAAAAAATTTTAAAAATTAAAAAATACAAAAATTACATATATGTAAACTTCATGGGCAATATATAAACTTTTAATCTAAGTGAATGTACCTTATATATATATATATGAAAATAGGAGTATTTTAGTCATTTAAAAGTCAGTGTTGTAAGAACCAGAACGGTCCGATCGAGAATCGGTCCAAATCCCAATTCAATTACCATCTGTTCGGTTCAATGGAAATAAACCGTCTGAACCGTCGAACCGGCTTCATCGGTTGAACCGTGTTCGACCGGTTCAAATGGTTTTCAAAAAATGAAAACCCTGATCCTCTCCCACCCCCAGCTACCTTCCTCCACCACGTCTTCCACGATCGCTGGCGCACCCTAGCGCTCTCCCATTC
>JAXCLR010000001.1:44775390-44812856 GCA_035584095.1 Annona squamosa | reverse complement strand
CTGTCAAGTCTTGCTTCCACCCTTTGCCTGCCCCTCCTATTATTAGACCATGTCATAATGGGGCCCAAGTAGCCCAAGTCCAGTAGATTACATCTATCCACTGCATCACAAAATTAGTCCATCTGAGTTTGGGGCCTCAACCTCGCACTGCAGTACTCTCTTGGGCCCATAATTTCATTGAAATCACCCATAACAACCGAAGGGGTACTCCTTTCGGTGCTCAGCTGCTCGAGTATCTGCCAGCTAGTATGTCTTTGATGTGTTTCAGGGTGGCTGTAAAACCCTGTGAATCGCCATCCACGGAATCCAGCGTCAATATGATGGGAAGAATAGCTTTGAATATTCGCCGGGTGATCGTTGTTCCATAACAAAGCCAAACCCCCTCTCCTATTCTCCAGGTCCACAGCGAAGCACCCATCAAACATGAGTCGTCTTTGTATGCCTTCCATTTCTTTGGGAGTACACTTAGTTTCACTGAGGAAAACCAAATAGGAAGCTTGTTTACTGACCAAGTCAAGAAGGCTTTGAATTGCTCGTGGGTTCCCAAGCCCACAGCAATTTCATGCAATAATAGCCATGTCAGTCGAGGTGGGGCTGTGAGCTTCTCACAGCCTCCACCTCATCCATATTGATATTTTCTTCTCTCTTCCTCCTTTTGATCATCCCCACATGATCATCTGAGATTTTTGGTTGGTTCCTCTTTCTTCCCCTTGTTGGGCTGCCATGCGTAGCCACCCCCAAGTCCATCGCTAACCCTCTTACAGCTATCCTCTTCCATCTGCCTCTCTTGCTCATATTCTTCTCCCTAGCACCGTGTGAACAGCCCACTCTTTCTTGGTCATTGACCTCCAACTCAACTGGGGAGCTAGAACCAATCCAAGCAACTGCCTGCATATCTGTTTGAGTAACCATCACATCCACAAGCTGTTCAAGTTCCCCTTCATCTCCCAATGAGGGTGATTTTCCCAATTCTTTCCACCCCAACTTCCTTTATTGGTTCCTCCCAGTAACCTCCACATGCGGATCACCCTGCTGGTAGTCATTCACCACCCGTCGCTGCCCACTTGCTCCCTCTTCATGCACAGCCACCATCAAGTGGCCCCCCTGCATCCCAGGTATCATCCCATATGTGCTGCTGTTTTGGTTAGTATGGCTAATCATATCCCTCTGCGTGTTGGAGAGAAACTTGTGCGCCTGCCGGTTACTGAGCTTGGAATGGTTCAGCAACAAGTACTCCATCTCCCCCGCTTGGTCCCTTGAATGAGCTTCCCTTGGCTCCTAGCCACACCCACTCCCTCTTCTCTCCCAAGAAGTTTCCATCCATGTAATCCCCTGTCCCTCCGGAGTCCCATCCGTTCTGGCCCTTGTCCCTTCTGGGTTCGATGTCTCTGCCGGCTAGATGATTCGTGTCTGGCTGACGAGTCTAGCAGTAGGGAGCTGTTCCAAGTTTGGCTCATAACTCCTATCCTCCATGCCCGAGTCCCCATCCTCTAGGTTTATAGTCACCACTTGAGTCTTGACCCTCGTTGCCTTTGTGTTCTCCACCCTGCATTCGTCGTCACTTTCCTCATCCCCACAACTGTTGCTTTCTGGCCAGTGATCACCTTGCTCATTCATTGATCCCCTCTTGCTTCCATTAGTTACCCCCAGGTACTTCATAGGGACTGCCCTATTACCATTGTAGTATTCAATCCTTAGCTGTAGAAGTCTTACACCACATCGCAACCAGCTTCCGTAATGCATTTTTGCCTATGAGAGTTGTTTAGGGAGCTGAGTCGCTTTTGAGCATTCACGGTGGGGATGTCCCATAATTCCGTAAAGGTAGCAAAAGACCGGTAATTTTTCGTATTGGAAGGAAATCCACTTCCTATGTTGAGCCCCAACTTGGATGAACATCCCTCTTCTAAGGGGTTCCCGACAATCGATCACCACTTTGATTTTGAGATCGGCTTCAGTTGCTACCAGGTCTGTCATCTCTTCAAATGATCTGCCAATGCTTCATCCCAGGGTCTCCTTGTCAACAATGAACGGCACCCCGCTGATATGGATCCATATCGGCGTTTTGACGAGCATAATGTGTGCAATATGCACCTCCTCCTTCAGTTCCGAAATAAGTACCAGATTTCTCTCAAATGTCCATGGGCAACCTTGCAGAATGCGAACCATGTCTTCCTAATCAGAGAATGTCATCTGGTATAAATTCTCCCCTACCTCGGTGAAGAAGCTCAACTTGCTAATCCTCCATAGCCTCTTCATCATGTTCTTGAACAACTCCTTATTGTAGGTTTTCAACGTCCATAAGGAGCATAGGATAGTTGCTCCTCTGGTTAGTTTGATCTTCTTTAAGGCCTCCCTTGAAATGGCCAATGTTTGAAGTTCCGCTCCCAACAGGTCCCCCATGCTTGGGTTCATCCTTCCGCGCTATTATCGTCCAGCTCCCCTGCTTGATCAGCTGCCTCCCTAACCCTTTTGGATCTGATCCTCTCAGCTCCCCAGACTCCGGCGAGACCCTCACCACCCTCACCCACAGCCGAGCGCGACTAAATCGCCATTCGGTTTACAGGGGAGGGACCTATGAATAGTGACATAGTTATATACATAGTTATGGGTAAATTTTATGAAGTTGTAAAGAAGGGGAAAATGCAAATATTTTTCTGCGTATAGTTTGTTAAATAAAATTAAGAGATAAGTGTCGTTTGAATCAAATCCAAGCCGATAATATTTATTTATCTAGATATAGAAATTAGCTTATTTTACTATATGAAAGTCAAAAAATTGACGCAAAAATCCAATTGAAATGATCTTTGGCATCGTAAAAATAGAGGGTTTTTTAATCGTTAAAAACTAAGGTTTCGATTTCAATTAAAATGTTAAAATATGCAAAAAGTGTGAGATTGTCATGCATGGTAGCGATTCCCCAACACATGAATAGTTCAAGTGCACCTAATCAATTTGCTCCCATGTGCAATTATAGCATGGGCAAGTGGAGTTACCTCATGGATCGCCTCGCCACCACCTAAGGTTTTGGGTGCTTGCCATAATCCCAGCGTAATAGCTTCACCAGCCATCTATCCCTTATTGCCTGATGGTGGGTCAACTATACATGCGGAACACAACCAACATTTGTGGCAGTCAATTTAATTATGTTGTGGTCAGCAACTTATGCACTTAGACTTTGCCTATCAAATCATGGCCTATGCATGTGCTGCATAGTGATTAAATATATTAATATTTTTCATAGTCATTTATCCCTATAAGAATTATATTCGAGATAATTTAAATGTTAAAAATACAACTTCAAAATTATTATTTAATCCCAATTATTTTGTTAAATCAATATTGTATCATTTTTAGATGGGACTATATATCCAATTTTGAATAAAAATTGTTGCGCTAGTAAAATAAATAATTTCAAATATAATATATAAGGCCAATTGCAGTAGTCTGTACAACACGATCTAAATGTACTATGACATTTTCCTAGGTGTCCACTCCCACTCATGATATTTGATGAGTTGGATTTCCATTAAGTGGCAAATGGAGGAGAATTCAACTAATTGATTAATGACAAAAAGACACAAGTTTGTCGAAAAGAACCTAAAAAGTCATTACATATAAATATATTATATTAATTAGACTCGAAACAGCCGACGTTTTGAATCATAAACCTAAGAAGTGTGGGTTCTTTTATCAAAAAAAAAAAAAGAAAAAAAGAAGTGTGGGTTCTAGTAACTCTAATCATTATAGGTTTAGTAGGTGATCTATATTCTTTTCTTCAGTGACAGCATCTTTTACTTTGTTCTATTTATATTTGTCTCCCTGTCTTTTTTACAATTTGCTATTGACTTTTCAAAAATGCTCTTATTTGTAAACTTTATTTGCATTCCTATCTCTATTTTAGTTTCTATTAGACTTTGTAACAAAGCTAGTCATGATAGCAGATATATAATAATGTCCACAAAATTGCAATTTATCTCATCTTTTAATGGTGAGTGGATTAAAATTTGATCAATAAAACTTCCTAGAAACCATAATCAACAGATACATTTTTAAACAAAGTCCATATATAAGTGATTTTGTTTTTGTAAAATTAATAGCTATGAAACTAATAAAAATTGTAAAATATATAAAAGGATCAAGGACGCCCGTGAAAGTTGAGGTAAATGCAAGTCAACATCCAAGTTATTATTATTATTATTATTTTTTGAAATTGTTGAGATTTGATTAGCGCTGTTTTTATCTATCACTGGCTATATTTTGCAAGGGAAGTGATTCTTGGAAACATTCGCCACTTCCTCTAAACATAGAAATGCTTTTAGGCCATCAAGATAATTTTATAAAATGTAAACCATTTGGAAGAATGATAAAAAAAAAAACCATTTAACATAGAATATATAAATGGATGCTCTTTATATTTGTTGAAGTTTTTTATATCTAAAGTCTAAACCATGTTATTCGAAATATAAATTAATACTTATGATGCGAAAAATCATTTTATTATAAAGTCAAACGATATAAATTTTTTGGAAGGGTACACAACGTAAATATTTAATATCATTTGAGGGTGAAAATAAAACTGTTAAAATTTTTAGACAAATATAGTATATAAAAGTTCTCCAAATATTTTTAGCATCATAATTAACTAAATATATAGATAAATATTACAAACAGTTTAGATAATAAACAAATTTTATGGAAAATGAAAATAACCATTTGTATAAACTCTTTTTATGCAAAATTTTGCTTTTAATCACTACCCTTGAAATGATGGTTTGCGCGGTAAATAAAAATCATTCTAAAAATATATGCATCATCAAACTTGATTTAAAAGCTTTAATATTTTATATATTATAAAATGATTTTTAATCCTATAGTATATCATGACTATTTCACGTTCATTTTTAAGTAAATATGGTACACTAAACTTATAAGATATTGGGTGGTCTAGATTTCAAAATATTTTAAACAAGGATAAACATGATAGATGGTCTAGATTTCTTTTAAAAATATTTTAAAATATAGAACAAACATTTTAAAATATAGAACAAACGATAAGCATGGAAGTTTCCGTGCTTACGTAAGTACTAAATCATTCCTCTTCTGACAACCATATTAAATTCCAATGTTGCCAGCCACATTAAATGGTAGGGCACGTACCGATATTGTTAGCCCAGATAAATAATATACTTTTTCAATTATTTAGCTGTTTTAACAAAAAGGTTAATCTATGTGTATTAATATAAAAAATAAGTTTTTCATTTTTATAATTTGTATATATTTTTTTCATATTTAAAAACATGAGTATTTTAGTCATTTTAATGGTTGAAATAATGACTAAAATACTTACATATTTAAATTTTTTAAAAATTACATATACATTTCAAAAAATAGTAAATTTTAATTTATATATTAAGTACACTTAAATTAAAAAGTTTATAAAAAACTAAAAAATTTTAAAAACATGTTATTTGATTGAGGCTAACAACTCAAAAAGTAACCTCGTTGTGTATCCCTTATAATAGTGGGATATAGTAGCCTTAAATAGTGCATCATACGAACAGCTAAAATAATTTTTATTATTTTTTATAAATATCGACCACATATCAAATTAAATGCATCCTTATATGGAATTTGGTAATTTTCTAAATTAATTTAATTTTTTAAAATAATAAATAGGCAAATTTTATTTTGAAAAATAAAAATACTGAAATTTTTTTTAAAATTACTACTTTTTGTAGAGTAAGATCTAAATGGGATTTACACATTTATAAAATAAAAAATATTTTTCAGTCACTTATAAATCACAACTGCTCAGAATCTGTTTACATTAAAAACTTAAAGTTGGTCAACACTTAAATAATCAAGCTGTTAACATAGTATGTATGAGTGTCTAAAAAGTCTCAAGTTGAACCTCCACCGAGTCATTAGCCAGTGGATTAAAAAAGAAAAAGCCTAAAATTATTGAGAAGGCAACCTACTTATTATTTTGAATTCTCCAAATATAGGTAGGTTGCCCAAGTTGAAAAGGTGTAGGGTAGTGCGTCTTCATATTATAAATTTTTAAGAATGTCTTAGAAGTTGATTATAATATGAGTTGAATTGATATGATGTAAAGTATACCAACTAAAAAAAATTGTGAATTGATTTAGTGGCCATTGACAAACAATCTCACCGTCGACTATTGCACGGTTGAATAACAGGCTCATGATTGCTTATTTCCACTTTGGTAGATGGTTTTCTACGGTTCAAATCAGATCCGTATCTTCTTAAATTTCTTTCAACCATACTTTCCCTTAGAGTCACCATTGGTGATACTTTCTTCCAAAAGCAGAAGCTTGAATCAAGGGGCTATTCAGATCTCGCTGTTATATAAACCAAAAGGTCAAAGTATCTATGCTTATATATATCCTCATCCACATCCAAATAATCAATATAGTGCATACTACAGATAAAGGTCAAAGTATCTATCCCCTTTTTCCCTTTATCTGTCAATTTCCC
The DNA here is from genome assembly GCA_035584095.1 of Annona squamosa. NCBI lineage: Eukaryota > Viridiplantae > Streptophyta > Magnoliopsida > Magnoliales > Annonaceae > Annona > Annona squamosa. The sequence continues at coordinate 44,806,358 of JAXCLR010000001.1, read as the reverse complement.
ACACAAATTTTTTTTATATAAAAGAAATAAAAACTTACCGAGATTTGTGAATCATTAACAAGTAGACGAAAAAAATATAAAATAAAATTGAGCTCTTAAAAAGTAAAAGATATATTGTGCCCAAACTTAACAATCTAATTTGTAGAATAATTTTGCTCATGATAAATTGTTGAAACTCTACTTCCCAACCCAATTAAACAAGGTGTTTAATCTCAGGTAAAAAGATGAAAATATATTTTCTTCTTTTTTCCCTCTGATAGTTGTTATTTTTTGTAATTTAAAAACAAGAAGAAAGTGAACTTTAGTAACGCTAAATATGTCACTACAGCCAACAAGGCCTGACGCCCAGCGCTAACTAGTCTTCAAATGTTGCATGGAACGTTATATTCCTTATTTAATGGGAGCATGACAGCTTCGTCTCCCTTTAATATTTGCAAGAGCTTATAGTCTCTTTTGTTTAATATTTAAGGCCTTGTGGTCTTTCTCTTGCAAATTTAAAAAATGGTTTCAGAGCTTAATTATAAGATAAGCTGAGACATAATGCAAAGTATATCAATTCAAAAAAATTTGTCACTGTAGATAAAGGGTGCGTTTGGCAATGTATAAAACTTTTGATCAAAAATTCCGGAGAGTAAAAGTTATCAAATAATGTGATATAATAGGGTAACGATGAGTAGTAAATATGATAAAGTTAAAATAGATAGGTTAGTTGTGTGGATAATTGTATAAAAATGATTGAAAAGTAAAGTAGTCGTATAGAAAAATGTAATATAATAGTTATAGAGAGTGAAAAGTCTCAGATTGAAAAGTCTTAATTTGACATTTTTTACCAATTACCAAACATACTCAAAATTTTGCGCTTTTCGACCCATACAAACAACTAATTTGATCGAGATGCGACAATCCCAAGCGAAAGTTTTTTTTTTTTTTTTTTTAAAAAAAAAAGAATCTAGTTGCTCAAATTTTGGAAAGGTCTTTAGTGACCTTTTTTTTGGAAATTATGGCTAAAAAATATGAGGTTGTGGCTATTGGAGATAATGCTTGTGAATAAAGAGAGAGAGAAAATAGATATTTTAGTGCTATAAAGAATGTGAAAAAGTATAAGATAATAATTAAAGATAGAATAGTTAAGTGATCAATATATCAAAAAGTGTGCGAGAAGAAATGAATTTTTTTTTTACCTCTTATCAAATGGAGATAATATTTGTCACTAAGAAGTTATTTTGTATAATAGGTATTATATATTATTACTATAAGCTTTAACCATAACAATTATTTACATTGCTCTTAGTGTTTTTTACAGTAAAAGACTCAGTTGCTGCCAAAATGATGTTACTCGATGTTATTTTTTGCTTACATAAAAGAGAAAGTGAACTGTGGACATATTTTTCGCTTTTCCAAATGTGTAATTGATTGGTTCGGGGCCAGATTTTATGAAGAGGAATAGTTCAATATTTATGTAAGGAAAATACCATACTTACCTTCCAATTTTTGCCTGTGATCTAAGGTTCAATCCCTGTTGTGAGAGGGTTGTCTCCTTTGTTGACCCTGTAATTAAAAAAAAAAAAAACATATCCCAGCTAAGAATGGATTGCCCACATTTATACACTCGGGGCCTTTCGGTGGGCCCAATTCGTTAATGAGGAAGTCCATGCGACGGTTTTTTAACTTGTTGCTCAAATTTTGGAAAGGCCTTAACTGATTTTTTTCTGGAAATTACTGCTGAAAATATAAGGTTAGGTCCACTACGGATAACCATTATAAATAAAGATAAGAGATAAAATAGACATTGTAGTAGTATGAAAAATATGAAATATATTAGAATGTCGAAGCAATATTTAAAAAATAGAGTAATTAAATATTAATATATCAAAAAGTAAATAAGAAGAAATAAAAAAAAAATTTTGCTGCTTATTAAATGAAGATAATATTTGCCACCGAAAAGTTACTCTTTATAATAGATAATATAATATGAATACTAAAAGCTCTAACCATAACAATTCTTTACATTGCTATTAGCGTCTTTGATAATAAAAGAATCAGTTGCCACTAAATGATTTTATTGAATGATATATTTTTAATTACATAAAAGAGAAAGTGAGCTGTGGAAAACATTTCCACTTCCCCAAATGTGTCACTGAGTGGTCTCACGCCACCATAACTATGGTGATTTTATTAAGAGGAATAATTCAGCAAGTATGTAAGCAAAAATGAAAAACTATATGCTTACCTTTTTTTTTTTTTTTCTTGGCCTGTGATCCACGGATAATCTCTATTGTGACAATGTTTTCCCGTTTGATGATGATGTAATAGAAAAACATATTTCAGCTAAAAATAGATTGCCCAAATATATACACTTGGGGCCCTTTTTTTGGTGGACCCAATTCATTAATGAGAATGTGCTGGCTTTTATCAATAAAAAAAGAAAAAGGAAAGGAAGGATGGTTGTCACTTCCATTTGGTAGTTCAAATAGACGTCTTGCACTAAGCTAGCATTTTTCATTCTTTGGATGCAAATGGGGCCAAGGACAAGATAAACATGTATTTATTTTGTCCCATGAGTGCAACTAGTCTTGATTTCCCAATTTATCAGCAAAACTAACACCAAATTAATGCAATGCATCAAATATAGTATAACCAAATGAAAAATGTGCTCAATTACGTACCACATTGGACACAGGTTGAACTTTTCAAGATAGATTATGCAAAGATCTACTTTGATGAAGGAAATTAGCCAAGGGTTTAATGGTTCACATATAAAAAAAACTCAATTTTGAATTACATGAGGGAGTGTCAGAACTTAGAAGAGAACTAGAGCTTTGTCCTCATTTTAAGAGAGAGGTTTAATTTACTATAAAAGAAAGAGAGATGGGTGTAATTTGTTAGTGTTCTTCCACTTGACTTACTATCAAATCATTTACAGGCATTTGCCTTACCTATTTATCTGTTTGCTTTACCATTGGAGTTCGACCTTCTACTCAAGTATTGTTATTTAGCCCACTATGTTAGTATTAATGTATTTGTAGTCATATTCATTCGACCACAAAATTAAATAGCTTTGTTGGTTTTATAAACTACATCTTTCACCAATTAAGCTTCCTCAACGTTATATTAAAGTCCATATAAACTTAATTGAAAATTATAGATGATGTTTTAACTAGGTTCAATGGAAGAAGTAATCATATCCCTGACAATGTGCTAATCTTTTGGTAGACCCAACTTGCACATTAATGGATGAAAATCACACGTGGAATAGAGTGACCTAGTCCCAAATAAAATAATCCGCCTAACAATATCTAGTTAATAGTCTTTGACATCTTATTTAGATAAAAGTAGAAAATGTGTGGTCATATTTAATATTTTTACAATGACACTAGTAGTCATATTGATTGTATTTGGAATTAGCTGTATATTAGTTGGCCAAAAAATCTAGATAACCAAAATTAGAGGCTATTTGCATTCTCCTTCTCCTTTTTTGCCATTTTTGTGTGTAACTATGTAATTCCTTTAAATTATAAGATTTTAATATTTAATGAAAAATCTAGTCCACTTATTGTGTTTACATATTTTGTTTAACTAAGAGACTATGTTTCATCCAAATCAAGTTTGTGCATGGGTTACATTATCTATCCACGTAAAAATGATATTTTAGATGGTTTAAATGTTGAAAATATAATTTTAAAATTGATATTTGATATTAAATTAGTTTATTATGTTGTTTTTACACATTTGCAAATGGGATCCATGCACAGTAATATAAATAAATGAAAGAGTTTTCAAAATACTATAAATGATACTAAATATAATAAATAAAGTGAATAATTATTAATCATTAAGATATTAAAAATAGAATGGGCACATAAAAGAAGAGTTATAAAAGCGAGCACATTTTAGAAAAATGCTTTCAATTATGAGCTTTTACTGCAAATTCATCCATAAACTGTGATTATTAGAGTTTATTATGGAAGTTAAAGTTTCTTAGTTAAATTTTACCTATTTTAAATTTTTTAGTTAGCTTAAGTAGAGCATGTTCTTATATTGTATAATTTTAGGAGTCATGTTTTAATGCATCCGAATATATTAAAATTTTAATGCACTTAGGTGCAAATTTTATTATTTTATTTTTAAAATTTTTTTATAGAACTGTTAACTTAAATATATTTTTTACCATTTTTGAGGAGGTGATAACAACACTTAAAGTCAAAGTTGATGACGAGGGTATTTTTGTAACTATGCGTGATCCAAAAAGGTAGCCCCTAAATCACACAATTTATGAGCGATCATAAAAAATATTTTATAATTTTTTTATGGACATATGTGCTTTACTTAGATCTTACATCATGTAATATGTGGCAATTATTTTAATTTTTTAAAATAATCAAAACTGGTGACCATGTGCCTCATCAAGCTTGGTTCTTATACTTGTTGGTCCCGTGTGATAGCTAATCAAAGAACTTCGATAAAATAATGTGAATCAAGTAAAAATACAAAATGAAATCAAACCATAAAAACAATAACATGTGTAGCGGTTTTAATCTCCATATACTACTCTACTCTACAAATACAACGACTTAAGTTTCACTAGCCAACTTTAATACACAAGTTACAATAGTATAGTTTGTTCAACTGTCTTCTGGTTAATCATCATCAACACCAAGGTAATACAAAGTACAAAACTTTAAATAAAAAGCAAATCAGTTTAGCACGTCTCCAAAAGCAACAACTCTTCGATTGATCAACACTTTGCAACTTTGAATGCCTAGCAGTGACACTATGAACTTCCATGAAATTTCCTTTTTTGAGTGGTTTTGATAATGACAAAAGATATGAACTCTTGCCATTCATTTCAATATCGTAAAGCTATGTTTTGGGATGATTTTGTGAAACTGTGATCTTAAAAGAGATTTTTGATTTCTGAAAAGAATGATGTGATTGTGGAATTTTCATATTTGAGTTTATAACATTGATCGAGATAGGATTGCATTTGGTGTAAAAGGAAAGATGATCTTGAAATTAAAACATGATCGCAATTATGATAAGATTGCATTTGGTATAAAAGGAAAGAATATCTTGAAAATGGAATATAATTGAAAAGAGATTTTTGAGGTGTACTCAATCATAGATTAAGATTAAATTTCTCATTTGAAATTATCTTGAGTCGATTAACATGTGTAAAACAGGATTTTTTTTTCCAAATATCGTATCATGCAAAAACAGAGGAAAAGGTCAACCTTTTGGCTATAAACAATAGACCTTTTTGTGCTGATTTCTCTTATCTAAACTAGCAAGAGGTATCTTTTGGTAAGAAAGGTCAACCTTTTCCAAGTTGCAAAATTGTAAAAATTTAAATAGGCAAGATGTGTAAGGAGAGATGGTAAGCTATCTTTTAGGCCATGATTTGAGAGATTCAAAAGCTTTAAAAGTAAGACACAGGATAGCTAAGGGTGTATAAGAAAGCCTCATCAAGTACTCAAGATTGTTGATCTCTAGTTTCCTCCATTTAGAATGATCCTTCAAGAGAGGTTGTCATGGTGATTCATATACTCAAGTTGTTATTCAAAAGTAAAAGTGGAGAATGCTGTTGATGTAAAAGTGCTAAAACTGGTTTGATTTTATTTTAGTTGCTTTGAATATTGTATCAAATTGGTGTTGATTGTGATCAAACCAAGAGATTGTTCTGCAAGCTTACTCGGAACTTAGCACCAATCCAAAAGACAATTGGATTGACTATACCACTATAACTTGAGCATTGAAATTGATTAGTGGTACCCAAGTTGTGTTACTTGGAGAGTGGAGTAGGTTCGTTAGTGATCGAACTACTATATTTGTTTATTCGACCTGTATTATTCTAAAATTATTTATTATACAAGCATCTTGATTGTTTAAAAGGCCACTATACGGGACCAACAAATACCATCAAGAATTTGCAACTTTAGCTTCACCTTCGAACCTCCGGAAAAAACTATCTCATAATGAAGTACTTTGGAGTCTCTCAAATCTGCACTTGGCTATTTTTCTTCAATTTTTTATTGTCTTCTAGCTCTCCTAAGTTCTCCTTTTATAGCCCTCTAACCACCTGAATATGACCTGGAAAATAGTTCAAGAGGTCTCCATGAAAATCCAATTTTTCTAAAATTTGCACTTCTGTCGCGTGACAAAGGTTGACATTTTCTGACAAAAAAGACGACCTTTTCTAGCTCCAATTGAGACAACAAGAAATCTGAACTAAAAGGCCAACCTTTCCTTTATTTTTTGCAAAATACGAATTTTGGAGAAAAGTTATGTTTCAATCATGTTAATTCATTCAAGATAATCATAAATGAATAAACCAATCTTAATTAAAGATTACAAACATTTCAAAGAGCATATTCTATGATTATTCTAAATGAAGTTATTAATTGAGTATATTCCAATAGGATTTAAAGCATTTCAAAAAGCATATCTCATTTTCAAATTTCAAACTCAATCTTATCACATCTCGAAGAGTATATTCCATGATTATTCCAAATAATTCAAAAAGCATATTCCATTTTCAAATTTCAATTTTATCACAATTAAAACTCATCTTATCACAATCTCATCTTATTACAATTTATATCATAACTAAAAATGATAATTCCATAAACACACCACTTTTTCAATTTCAAATTTTCATATAAGATCATAGTTTTTCAAAAATATCTCAAAACACAATTTCAAAATATTAAAACCAATGGCACAAATGTATTCCTTTTGCCATCATCAAAACCAATCAAAAATAGATTTTCATAGAAGTTCACGATACCCATTTTTTAAAAACAAAAAAAAACCACATTATGACCAATCTTAATGGACCCATACAATGAAAAAATAAAAAACTCTTTTTTGGGCTGCATATATGTCTCACGGGAATAAAATTTATAAATTACTTACTTGGGCAAAATTAATAATTATGGATAAACTTGTAGATCTTAAGAAGGCAAATTAATTATGATTGTTAGGATTTGTTTGGTGATGCTCAAAATTTATAAAAAATTACTCCTCTCTACGCACCTTTTAATACGATTTTACCCATTAATAATCTAATCACTTTATTTTCTATTATAATTTATATTTTTCATTCATTTTTTTCATTTTTCATATAATTACACTATTTATTTTAACTTTATTATCTTTACTTGTAATTATTATCAAATCGCATTGCATTATTATGTAATTTTTACCGTCCACATTTTTAATTTTTCTAGATGAATAACACTTGTGCTTCTTCATTGACGCAGAAGAAGCCAAGTCTAAGCGAAGGATCACACTTTCACATAAAGATTCTCGTTACTTTAGCTATTTGTCACCAAAACGTTTTGAGATTAGAAGAGAGAGAACATTTAGTTAAAATTTTTCAATGTAAAATTTTGGCTTTTAATAATTATTTTATTTTTTAATCATTTCTTTGCGTCTTTATATACAATTATCCTATTTTTTAATCATTTCTATATAACTACTTATACAACCAACTTATTTATTTTACTTTTATTTTCTTTGCATTTCATAATTATCCTAGTTAAATCACATCATATCATTTTCTACTAATTTAAAAAAATTTACGCAAAAAATTTTTAATCACAAGTTTTATCACTTCCTAAATACAACATAAGATTGGTTGTTATGATAGATATTTATTAAGATCATATAAAAATATAAATAATAATAAGAAAAATGAATTAATTATGTGTTGCAATATATGATCTATATACGTCAACCGGAGAACATTTAAAATTTTCCATAAAAAAATGCAAAACAAGTGGCCCAACCTGCTCATAAATATTTCCACTTTAAAGGGAGGAAGATTTGCATTGCATGCCTGGGCCATAAGTGGCTGAGCTGACTTCACATGTTGTCATCGTGGCCCTTTGTTCCAGAATATACAGTAGAATATCTGCCGACCAAAAAATAGAAAATGACGTGCACACTAGTACCAAAGGATATCCTCCGTAGATACTAGATTCCCATGATCCAATATGTTCTAATGTTAATCTTAATTATTTTTGAAAATTTAGCCCGACTTTATTTTAAACTTAAAAAGTTGTCATATAATTTTGGATGACTTAAAATTCGAAATAATTTTAGTGAATAAATCTTAATAAAATTCTAGTAATTACTATTCATATCCGATTAAATTAAGCACACCGAACACTAAAAATTATTTTCATTTATTTTTATTTTTTATCGATCATGAGATCCATCGAGATGTGTTAGCATGCAAAATTTTATACTTCTTTTTTATATTTTAATTTTTAAAAATACAAAAATATATAAATAAAAATGCAGAATTTGGTTTGTAACATATCTAAGTAGGGCCCCGTATTTATGAAAAATAAAAAAAATTTTAGCTAGCCGCATATCGGCGGGGTCCATGATTATTTTTTTTATAAATTCAAAAGGGTATATATGAATTAACAGTCTATTAGAAATTGGATCGAGTGAGTTTTTTTTTTTAAATATTATAATTCGCTTCGGAGGAGGGTGGAATTGCTAATGCCGCATCAAATTGAGGAATATACACCGTTGATGAATTTTGTCCTTGAATTCAACGGCTGTAAACCATGCGTACGTTGAAAGAGAAAGCAAAGACGCCGGGAAGGGAAAAGGATGCCCATGCCGAAGTCGGGTTGACCCGGAAACAAGGCTACCGCATCATACCGTCGGAAAAGAAAAAAGAAAAAAACTAGTGGATCATTGACCTACGCATGCCTAGTTCGTGTGAGGTCCCCGATTTCGTGGAAATTGCAACAATGTCGAAAGTACTCCGGCTGGTCATCCCACTCATACGCGTGGAATCAAAAATCCATCGCTGATGCCCACTAAGCACTGATGCCACCAAGGCAGTTTCTCATAGGTACCAAGGCCGGTCCCTCACGTGTTCGATTGTTCATGTATGCATTTTGTATTATTTAGTTATTGCATTATATCGTGGCATTATATGATAACATTATTTTTTGTCGGTTTGCGGGAGCGTCTATAACTGTCGGGGGGCATAGATAGTTATGATCAATCAAGCTATTTATAAATGAGTTTGAGTTGAGATTTTTGAATAAACAAATTATAATTTACCAATCGGTTGAACCATTTAATTAATAAATAAATTATTATTAAAATTTTATAACACGTCAACACATTTAGTAACTCATTTAACTCAATAAAATTATATATAAATGTAAACTCCTTAATTATTTGTTCTTGCTAAGTCTTCTTTTCACCACCCAATTTTCATTTTCTTATTGCTAACCCAATTCCATTTTCTAGTCACGGTCTTATTTTTGTTTTTCTTACACCGAAAACATCATCTCCTTACGAGATCATCGTCTGTTAGAGTTTAGGCTTTTAAGTCATTTGCTATATAACCCATTAATAACCTATCAACCCATTGGTTAGGATTAAGATTTTTTAAACGAATTAATAAACGGATTAAAATTAAAATATTTTAAATAAGTTAGGATTAAGATTATGCTTCAACTCATTCAACTCAATCCGTTAACATCCCTAACAATTGTTCACCAGTTGTGATATTTGAGATATTTATAACATTATTATTAAAAAATTTTATAAGAATGTCTTAGAGCTTGCTTGTAATATTAATTGAGATCATTCTAATATAATACTCATAAAAAAATCTATCACCGATGCCAACTGGGCCTATCCCAGTCTAGATTGTAAAACCCTATATCATCCGGTTTTCGGTTGCATATTGAAAGCTAGCGTCTCCTGGGGAGTGTTTGCCCCACTTCTTTATTATTAATAGCAGAAAATTGTAAGAATTTTAGAGGCTTGATTTATAAATATAAAATAAAACTAATTGTAAGAATTCTTGAACTCGATTTGTAATATATAAGTTGAGATGATGAGAAAGAATATTGTGATACTAGTTAAAAGAAATCTATTGCTAATGCATATCAACTTGTCTGATTGGCCGAAACCCATCTCATAAAAAAATCCTGCTGAGTGTTAGGAATCCCATGTTAAGATTGTGCCATATAGTAATTAGTTGATTTCGGGCCACAAGATTGAAAATATAGGATGCAAATTAAAACAATGTTTACACTATCACTCGCCAACAGTCGCGTCCGTCAGGTAACATGCTAACACATTGCTTTTTTCATACGTTGGATAAATATGCTAACGACTATACCCTGTTATCTATTATTATACACCGTCGATGCATAACTATGTCAATACTTTCTTAATTCGGATCCAAAAATACAAATTCAGTATGTAGATACTTGGTAATTGAGGCGTAAATAGAATTAAGTGGGTGGAGCGGCTCTAAGATATATATTTTAAACTTTTTAGTATATGCCTTATCATCTTTCGCTTGCCAAGATTAAGTAATTTATATCCTTTAAAATTAATTGAAAAGAGTATAGGTACGTGTCTGGCGCATATATCCATGCATCGTTTAGCAATTTGCAAAAATTAAAACAAAATTTTCAAATTATCAAATTTCACAAGGTAACAAACTTAAAGTGAGACTAACACATATTAAAAAAATTTTAAAGATAAAAACTTTTATAGTTGTTCATGTTGTGCTCATAATACAAGCGATTACACCACTTGGTAATATGGATAAGAAGGGACGTGAGAAAAAAAAAAAGAATATTTTGAAAAACATAAGATAATATAATATAAGTCAAATGACAGTGGTAATGAGAAAAATAGAGTAATTGTGTAAAAAATAATTAAAATATAAAAATACAAATAAAAAACAGAATAGTTAGATAGTTGAGATGTAAAATTAATTCTGGATAATTATTATGAGGAGATAAGTTCCCATTTACAATATTGTTACCAATCAACACCTTCTTCATAAATTGAATTAATCTACATATAAGATTAAGAATATAATTATATGTTTTGATACAATGAAATTAACTAATTGTATGGGTCTTATTTTTATTTTTTTTTTTCATTTTTATGTGAGCTCAAGTGCACATATTATTATTTTTTATTTTTCTGTTCTCTTTACAAAAATTTTTTAAATAAAAAATTCTCATCCATCTCTCTCCCCCACATATGAAAAATGACAAAAATTTTGATTTTTAAATAAACCACGTAAATTTTGGCCCACATAAAAGATTGCTTTTATCGTATAATTTTTTGTAGCTCAACTTTTTAAAGAAGTTATATTTTCAACTTAATTCAACTTAAACTTTAGTAATTCAAAAAAATGATTTGACTAACTTAAATTAGGATTGAAATAGTTAGGGCAAATGTTATTAAAATATTGGACAAGGGTTTAAAGTTTAAACGGGTTAAGATAAATAATTTTAAAAATGTTAGTTTGATATATATGATGTAAATAATTTTAAAAGATACAAATACAAATATAAATTGACATTCTAATCGTAACTCAACTTAAATAAATAAATCTTTCACTAGTAAATTAGATTATCTTAATAATGCGTTTATCTAATTGATATTATAGAAATAGAAAGTATTTTTAAAAATTAATCAAATTACAAGATGCTGAGATGTTAGTCCCATCCATCTGACCAGTCCTTAAAAACTTGAAAAAAAATGCAATTTTATCGCCCTGTCATTCTCATAATCTTGACTGTTAAAATTTTTATTGATCTATCATTCTCAGAGTTTTGTGATTTTCTTAGGTCTAAACATATATTTTTTTATTTTTTTGAAATTTTTTTGTAAACACGTTAATCTAATTACATCTTTTTAGATATGTATAAAAAATTCAAAAAATATATATATACATATATATAATAAAACTTAATTTATTGATTAAATATAACTAGATTAATATATTTATAAAAAAAATTTAAAAAAAAATATGTTTTTGAAGTAGCACGAAGTCACGTTAATATTCAAATATCATGAAGTCCACGATGTTTGCCAGGCGAGGGCGTAAGCGACGGCATCTACCAACGCCATCCAATTAACCACACTCCAACTGTACGACTTCCAAGCTCCAACGAATTCCTTCTGCCGCATATTCCTTCTATCCGTACACCGCAGGTGTCCGCACTTTCTGCTCCTCAATCTCCACCGTACATTGGCTATCCCCTTCTCTTGTGATTCGAAATCACGAAGATTTTAACCTGTTTGCATGGGATGAAAAAGATGTTCTCGGAGGAAAATAAGAAACGTTTTAAAAAAGTTACGTGGAAAAAGAAAAACATATTAGAATAGTGAGAGCACCGAACATTCCCATGTTCTTGCACACGTGGGGAGGCTGAGGGTGAACACTCGGGTGCATGGGGAGGAAAAGGGGTACGAGGAACAATTGCGAACCTGCCATTGGGCAGTTGGTTTCACTTGCGACCTTGACGCCCAGCCGCTGGGATTCAATTCCCCTACTTTGCATATATACTATTGAGTAGCTCTGACAACACCACTAATCGGAAGGATGATAATTGACTTGGATTTAAGAGGCTATTTGATAAGTTAAGAATAAAAGAATAGAACGAAATATATGATGGAAAAAATGAAAATAAATTAAAAATTATAAGATAGTTATAAATAAAGATATCAGAGTAAAAATGAAAAAAATAAGAGAATTGAAGGATTAATGACATTTACTTTTTGCATTTTCCATTCCTATTATCATTCTCAACTTATCAAATAACTTCTTTTTTGACAAATTCTTTTTTAGGGCAGTTTGGATTGATAAAAACTTTGTTGATATTTTTTTTTACATGTATAAAAACCATGCATTGATTGAATTTTGACCAAGAATACAAGTGTTATTAGAGCTAAAAGACGCTCATTAAAATGGTTGAACCACAAATGAAGTGGTGAAATGCCTCATCCAACTATGCATTTTCCTAACCACACCTAATTTTATGTGGATTCTTACAGTTGTACAGAAGCTGCCTGATTGAAATGAGGTATCCATGCATGAAATAATAATTTTTCCAAATAGACCTTCATTTTGAAAAGTTCTACAAAAATATTTGAATTTTGTTTATTAACAAACAGCTCCTTATAATATCTTTTTTCTACAATTCCTGCCCAATTCGCTTAATAATTTTTACCTACATTTTCATCAATTGACAATGACCAACGTACATTAGGATAATAGACTAACATTCCTCAAACAAAAGACACAAAACTTCCATAATATAATTAAAATCCCAACCATGCGAACACAAGACTAAAATTTTAACAGCTAGAATATGCTCGTGTTGGCACAAACCAACTTAAATCTATTATTAGAAAGAATGAGGGAGTAGCAGGAAACAGCGGTACACCTAATTGCACTGGATGAAATCCCTGGGTTGTATATGAGTACAGGGACGAAAATGAGAGAGCACTGGATACAGTTTGGCTATCACCGTTTGGAAGTGGCCTCTCTCTCTCTCTCTCTCTGCACGGCGGTGCGACGGAAGTTAAAGTGAAGCCAGAGGCGTAGCTTTTCAGCTGTCCTGCTCTCCTCTTCGTCTGCAAATGGTTGGAAAATTCCGAGATGTGATGACGGATGGATTCTCGGGAAGGAAAGGGCTTCCCTGAAACGCTCTCCTCCTTCCCTTTTGACCCGCTATCGCTCTCTCTATCTCTCTCTCTCTCTCTCTCTGCTACTTGCAGCCAAACGAGGCACCAAAAGGCTCTCTTTTCTCAGCCTGCACCGAGCTCAGGTGTTTCTGCGCGGTTCAAGCGCTTTCAAACTGGAGACAGAGGGCGTGATTGCTGTGGTTGTTTTTCCGTGCTTTTTTTTTTTTTTTTTTCTATTTCTTTTTTGGTTTTAGAAGTATTTCCTCGTGTGGCTCTTCTGGTTAGATTATGGTGTGAGTTTGTTAGGATTTGTTTTGGCTTTGAAACTCTCCGGACGTTTTTCAATCTAGTATAAGCAAGTGGAATTGGTTTCGATGGGTTGGAGAACGATAAAGTGCGCGACTTTGACGATTTTAGCCGTTGATTGATTGACAAAGGTTGAATATTCTAAAGGAAGCTACTTTGTATGCCGTACAGTGGGCAAATTCGGATGGTTAAGCTCCAAGGATCATTGCATGCTCTATGTTTTGGTCGTCTGTATTGACATGTCTTGTGTGAGCTCTAGAAAATGTTGGTAATTCGTGGCAGACGAAAGATCGAACAGAGTTTTTCGGTAGTCAGGAGTGTTGAATTTGAAATTTAATTAAACAAATTGTTACAGAAAATTGAAGTGGATCAAACTTTTATTTGTGGTGTGCTTTTCTGAGTTTTATTTTTCAAAAAAAAAAAAAAAAAAAAAGATTGATAAGCCCCTTGTGGGTGTCCATATTTTAATGCTGGGTTTTGGAAGCTTCGAACATTGCCTGTATAAAAAACTGAACAAATGAGAATTTTTATTGATATTTTGCAAAGTGAAATGGGAAGTAGAATCTGAAATTTTGGATTGCGTGTTTTGCAGAATGAAATGAAATGTTTTTTGTTTTCCGGCTTAGTTCGCCTAAGATTGTGACCATAAGAAGAGATGGCATCATATCGATATTCTTTTTCCCCTTTCTTATGTGCATTGAAGTTTTGGCTTACTCTGAATTTTACCTATGGAAGGTATTTGGATTATTTTATTTTATTTTATTTTATTTTATTTTTTTTGAGATGGATATATTTCGTCAGTTAGCTCTACAATGTATGTGCTTTTTTCTCTTGGTTTGTTGTCTTCCAAGACACTGGCTGGTACCCCCGAAGTGACTTTGTGGAAGTCTCTAGATCAGCTTTCGCCTGATGGCAATGTTCTTTGCAGTGTTCTTGGACTTTCTTCTCTTTTTAATTTTCTGGGAGTTTGGGTGAGCTTTGTATGGGTGAATTGCATTTGAGTGTTTGGTTTTACAACTCTCATTCAGATTTATTTCTTCGATTTTGGGTTGATAAAATTTTCTGAAATTTTGTTTAGGGTTGCCTTTTCGTTTGTCTTATTCAGGAATACTGGATGACATGTTTCCAGGATTTGCATGGTTAAACTGGTTAGGAGCAGAGGACTTCCTTTTTATTTGCCATGAAATTTTTTTTTTTTTCAACTTCCCATGTAAGAAGAGTCTTTTGGTTGTTTTCGATCAGGTTGATCATCTTCTATAAATATTTATAAAGTAAGCTTCTTCCCCCTCCCCAACCCTCTGGAGCTTATTTCATGGAATTCTTCTGCCTCTTGTTCTTGTAAAGTGGAGAATTAAATCATGCATAAACATATAGAACATTGTTACCTTCCGCCTGAAGTACTACCAATAAAGAACAAAGTAAAAAAGGTGTGAAAAGAACAAAAGGAAAAGTTTCTTGAAACTTTCATTTCAAACATTCACTGAACAAATAATTTTGTCCAATTGAAGGAATTTCTTTCCTGAACTCCCAAAATATGATATATTCTATTAATTTTAAAGATTTCTTGCTTAGATTAGTATGTCCAGTCGAATTCATATTAAAAATTTTCCGTGGACTCCACAGAATGCAAATCAATATAGACTTAGTTAATTAGTTAAAACACATGATATACTGATTCACCTTTTATGATTTTTTTCCAACCTTTTCTCTTTAATGTTCTTGGAATCCTTATTGCTACTGTTATTTCAAATGGACTTTCCTGGGCGCGTGACATGTTTACCATAAGGAATGATTCAGGGATTATTTTTAATTATTTTCCCAATGAACAAAATGTTGTGGAAGATAGAAGATTTATCTTTTTCTATCCAGGCCAAAAGAGTGGTTTAGATCCTGGAATTTGAAGGATTTCCAATTTCTTAGAGGCCAACTAGTCATTTCTTGTCAAAGTGTTAAATTATTCAAATTCATTACTTAAGGAAGGTAGGAAATAACTCCTGAATATCCTAACCCTGTTAAAACTGTAGTTTTGGATTCTACAGATTGAAATTATATTGAATTAGAAACAAGCTGCTGAAGTAAGTAACTGCATTGATCTGTATTTTTATCACGTGATGGATATCCTCTCTCTCCCCCTGTTCCTTCAATCTCTTCATGTCAGGGGTGGGTGTGTGTGTGTGTGTGTGTGTGTGTGAGAGAGAGAGAGAGAGAGAGACCTTTTTGAGGTTTATTTTTTTGTAAGATGGTTTTTAGTAATTCCTCTGTAAATATGTTGTGCAGGCTATGGTTTTTAGTAGTTCCTCTGTAAATATGTTGTGCAGGCTATAGTTTTTAGTAATTCCTCTTTGAACATGTTTTGCAGGCTTAATGCTGTCATCTGGCTTTAATCACAAACAAAGTGGTCCATAAGTTCATAGTTTCTGAATATTCATATGATGGATCTTTCCTTCTGAGCTAGATGTTTCAATAGGCAGATTGAGTTTGTTTTTGGCTGTTGGTTTGCATATAAAGGCATTCGACATCAGTTTCTCTCCAATGCAACAGCTTTTGGTATCTGTTGGTAATAGCATATTCTTCTGGAATTTTTGGGGCAAATCTCCTTTGTGAATAGCGTGCTTCAACAGAAGATCTGCTTTTTTTGGGCAAATCTCCAGGCAGAGAAAATTTGGCTTTCTATGGAAGATCCCTTTTTGCAATGCAGCCTTGTTTTATATCTGGCTTGGAGTATCACTTTTGAGATCATCATCACTGAGTGAACAAGTTTTGTTGGGGCAAATCTCCTTTGGCAGTGTTTCCCACTGGGAAATGCATTTCTGGCAGATCTCTTTTGGCATCTAATATTCCAGGGATACTACTCTGGGCAAATCTCCTTTGGCAACTACTACTCCAGGGAAATAACTCCTCTGGGCAAATCTCCTTTGGCAGCTAATATTTCAGGGAAATTTCTCCCCTGGGCAAATCTCCTTTGGCAGTTACTTTCTTAGTTTCTATATCCAGATATTAACCTCCACGGTTGTGCTGGGCAATTCTCCTTTGGCATGTCATACCATATTCAGGTTCTGCCCTGAAATATCTGTAATCTATCCATACTGAACTGTCTTGATCAGTCTGAATATTTGGACTTGCACACTCCATTTGACCAATCAAGTCCAAAGGAATTATATCTGTCACTCGTGTTATCACTGGTCTCTTTATGCTTTGGTATTAATCTGAGGTCTAAACGAGAGGAAACGTTTAGTACTGGTGCTTCCATTTCAAGCAATACAATTTCTGGTATGGATACTCTCTCTCTCTCTCTCTCTCCCCCTCATACAGTGTTCTCTTTTCATTCACTTTAATTTGAAGAGAATTAGTGTGATCTTAAAACCACAAATTGGACACAGATTTGGTTTTGGGAGTCAACGGCATAATCAGTATAAAGTTCATTTAGGGCACGTTTGTTAAGATGCAAGTGTGGGAAACCATGGGATTTGGTTTCCCATTTTCCATGGTTTCCCTAGGCCAATCATAGTTTCATCAATCACACTATTTTTTCCACTTTACCCCTGCATTCCAATCGTTTTCCCTACCAATTACATACAACAAATTTATTTATTCCAACTATACCCTTATTATTTCCTATCAATCACACATTTATCAAAATATTCTCTTTTCCATTTCCCAAAGTCCCACAATTTCACACATTACCAAAAGTCCCCTTACTTTTCATTCTGATGTGATGATTGGATTCTTGAAAAAGTCAGGCCTTAGGCTATTTGCTTGAGTTCCATCTTGAAGCTGTTTATTTACAGGGCAAAAAAGCAGAAAATTGTTTTTCTGCACAAGAAATCTTTCCTACTGCCTCAGATATGGAGTGGGTTGGATAAGAACCACCCTACATTCTAATGCAGCTTAAAATGCTAATTAAGTCGCATTAGTTCATTAAAACAAAGAAGGAAGAATGAACAAAACATGTACCATAAATTCTTCATCATTCATAATGCTTCATTTATTCTTGCAAAGTTCCTCAGTGACTGATGTCCAAATACATTCTTGTAAATTTATCGTCAAGAGGAAAAGCTATTGGTATGGCAGTTTGTCAGACAATCAGCTAACTGTTAAAGAGAAAAGCCGATGTTAAGAAATCATAGTTTTGCTCATTGATAATTCTCACAAGGTTGGTTTACATTAAGCTGGTTTACCTTCCATGGGAACTTGTAATGGTGCTAAAACTGTAATGGCTATTTGAACATGTTGCAGGTGTTTAAATGATCAATATGCTTAGTGATTCAGATTGGGAGGCTTATAGCGTGAGCAGTGACAGCGAAGATCATGATGATGTTGAATCCATATATGGCAATCATGCTCAGAGCATTTTGTCAAGCTTGACAGAGAGCATTGGAAAGATTGATGATTTCCTTGCGTTTGAAAGAGGGTTTTCACATGGGGATGTTGTTTCTTCCATCATGGACCCATCTGGGCAATTTGGTAGGGTTGTGGATGCTTATATGACTGTTGATTTGGAAAGCGTCTCTGGGGATGCTATTAAAGGTGTATGTAGCGAGAAGCTTTTGAAAGTACGTCCCTTTGTGGTAGGGGATTATGTAGTTCATGGGCCATGGCTTGGGAGGGTTGATACAGTAATTGATCTTTTAACCATCCTCTTTGAGGATGGGGCAAAGTGTGAGATAGCAGCAGCAAACCCAGAAAGTCTCATTCCCATTTCTCCAAACTCACTTGAAGATACCCTATATCCATATTATCCAGGTCAGCATGTGCGCATAAGGGTTTCAACTGCCCTTAAATCTGCAAAATGGCTGTGTGGAAAATGGAAACCAAACCGTGAGGAAGGTGTCGTGTGCCATGTTGAAGTAGGGTCCATATATGTCAACTGGATTGCCTCTGTTCTTGTTGGTTGCAAGTTTGTTTCGGCTCCTCCTCCTAGTCTTCAGCATCCAGAAAACCTCACCTTACTGTCGTGCTTTCCACATGCTAATTGGCAACTTGGTGACTGGTGTATGCTTCCAGATGCCTACCACATTAATCAGATGGATACTAAAGAGCAAGTGCACACAGACATATCTACCCAACTGTTTAAAATGTATACAAATTTTGGAAGAGGACCCATCAAAAGGGATCCTGAATGTGGAAATGTTTTTGTCATCGTGAAGACAAAAACTAAAGTTGATGTCATTTGGCAAGATGGTAGCTGTTCATGTAATGTGGACTCACAGGCATTGATTCCTGTGGACAACCTTGGTGACCATGATTTTTGGCCTGATCAGTTTGTAACAGTAAAAGGTGCATATGAGAATGACCTTTCTGCTGCCCAACGTGTGGGAATAGTGAAAAATGTGGATGCAAATGAAAGGACAGTGAAGGTGAAATGGGAAAGCCCTAAGACGGATCACACAACTGAATCTCATTCAGACTGCGATGGTGAGGTTGTCAGTGCTTATGAACTGGTTGAGCATCCAGACTATTCATATTGTCTTGGGGATGTGGTATTTAGGTTGTTTCCATTCATCGAGAATTGGGATTTAATTCATGTTATCCAATCTAAGGAGCAAATTCAAGGCCAAGAAGATCCACAACAGACGAAAATGGATATGCAATCGCTTCAATTAGTCGGAAAGGTGCTCGACAAGAAGCACGTTGAAGAAGGTCAAGATGGGAAAAATAATGCTTATTTATCTTGTATTGGAAATGTCATTGGTTCTAAAAATGGGGGTATTGAGGTGAAATGGGCAAATGGACTAATTTCCAAGGTATGCAAAATAGTTGTATCTTCTTTATCTTCTTTAAAAATTTTAGTGCCTTAATTTGACTATGGACAAAGTGATGCAGTTTTGTATGTTTAAAATCTAGCTTTATATCCATTAAAAAAAGGCTAGTTTTATATGGTTTGGCGGGTAGAGAATGTCATGTCAATATTTGAAGAATGGACTATTTCAACATGCTTCAGTTGAAAATGGCTGTGTTACTCCAGATATCTCCCATTCCTAATACTATTTCTATTTAGGCTCTGTTTTGGGAATAGGGAGAAGGAAATTCCTTCTACTTCTCCTTCACATTTAAAAACAAATTATGTGTTGTGACATCACTTATTAACTTTTCTTTTTTCTCATCATAACCTAAATTTCTAATCATCATTCTCTATCTTTATTATTATTATTTATTCATTTTCTTTTCATTTGCTTCAATTTTGCCACACTAATTCCTCCAATTTCCTTCCATTTTCCTATTCACCTCTTTTCCATCCCTTGTCTTCATTCCTAAATAGGCTGTTAAATTTCCATGGACTAGACATTGGACGTGAAGATATTTATCTAGATGAGGAATCAGACAATGATGTAAAATGCTCATAAACAATTTTTTTTCATTTGATCTTTATTCATGCAAACCTCAAGAGATCAAAATACATATTATAACGGCCCATAAACGAATCTCACATTAAAAAGATGAAAGAGTTCATAGGGGTTTATAAGTAGATCTTAGGTTAAATATAGTGTGATACATTTTAAAACTGTACAACTGAGCTGCCAAGCTAAAGCAGATAATATCACACAGTGAGATCCATAACCTACAGGCCCAGGATGGTTTCCTAGATCAAGACATTACCAATGGTATCAGAACAGACCCCTCCATTAAATGTGGGACAGAGGCTTAGAGTTGAGTTGACTTATTGTTGAAGGACAAAGGGCTAAGGCCTAGAGTTAAGATGAGTGGACAGAGGATTAAAATTCAATTGAGTTATGGTTTGAAGACAAATCAGGCAGGAGCTAGTGGATTTATAACAATATAGAACTAAATTTCATATCGAAAAGAGGAGAGATTTCTGAAAATTTATGAGTGGGTATAAGCTCGAAACATAGTATGACGCGTTTTAAAATTGTGCGATCAAGTTGCCAAGCTAAAGCAGGCAATATTAAACTGTAAGATCCATAATTCATAGGCCCACGATGGTCTTCTGGGTGTAGGTGTGACAAATTGTATCAGAGCAGATTCCCTCCAATAGAGGTGGTTCGGAAAGTCGGAGAGTTGAGTTAGTAAAAGCTAGGATTGCAAGTAAAAGCCCAAAGTTAAGTTATAGCTCAAGGACGAATCAAACGGAAGTTGATAAGCCTGTAATAGCCCAAAACCAAATCCCACATTGAAAAAGGGAAAGAGTGCCTAGGGTTTTATAAGTGAGTTAAATATAGGGTATGTTTGGTAATAAGTGAAAGTTGTCAAGTTAAAACTTTTCAGTTTAAAACTTTTCACTCTTCACAACCACTCTATTTTTTAATAATTTATTCACATTTTTTGTTACAACTATCCTACTTTTCAATCATTTCTATACAACTACCAACACAACTAACCTATCTATTTCAACTTTATCCTATTTATTATTTATCATTATTACTCCTATCATATCACATCATTCGATAACTTCTAATATCTACAACTTTTCATTAAAAGTTTTATCCATTCCCAAACACACCCATAGTGTGACGCATTCTAAAATCGTGCGGCTACACTGCCAATCCAGAGTTGACAATATCGTACTGTGAGACTCAAACATATAGGCCTAAAGTGGGCAATATTACACTGTGAGATTCATAATTCATAGGCCCACGATAGTCTTCTGGGTCTGGGCATGACAAATTGTATCAGAGTAGATTCCCTCCAATAGAGGTCGTTCGGAAAGTCAGAGAGTTGAGTTAGTAAAAGCTAGGACTACAGGTAGAAGTCCAAAGTTAAATTATAGTTCAAGGACGAATCAAGCGGAAGCTGATAAGCCTGTAATCCCAAAACCAAATCCCACGTTGAAAAGGGGAAAGAGTGCCTAAAGGTTTATAAGTGGGTTAAATATAGTGTGACGTGTTTTAAATTCGTGCGGCTACGCGGCCAATCCAAAGCTGATAATATCGTACTGTGAGACTCATAACCTCCAAGCCTAAAATCATTTTTCTGGGTCTAAATGTTACACATAACAACTAGGTAGATAGCTTATATATAATTTTTTGATGGAACAGATAGCTTATAATAAGTATTTTAAATACCTTTATTTTTATTGACGATATTAAAGAGTTTAGTTTTACATATCAGTTATGAATGTCGATTCTTAAATTAGGTTAGCGTGTTTTCAATTGATTGACACTATCATTATCATTCTTTTTCTTTTTGCCTTAATCCTTCTACTCTCTTTCCCATGGTCTTCCTTCCTACTATTCTTCACTTTTCTCACTGTCTCCCTTTCTCTGTCCTTAATTCCTTCTCTTTTGGCCCTTGAGAGGATTTCTTCTCTTCTATTTTTACCCCTATTTCATTATTGATTATATCACACTGCTTACATGGCACTGGTTGCTTGACTTTGTCAACATGTCACAAGTATGCAAGATTAATACTGCTTATTAATCTTATATATGATATTGACAGTTTGATACCTAGGGGACACGATGGTTGGTACATAAGGTAAGACCAAAAACTGGGGGCTGATTACTGGTAAATCCCTCTTCCACCTTTAATTTGATGAATATAGTGTAGTATTATACTGACTTTGGACCAGAGGACAGCATACCTAACGGCAAACTCTGTTTGACAAGTGTTTTTGCCATGTTGTCATGAGTGAGCTACAAGTTCCAATAAGGCACAGTCTATGCATCCTTTAATCAGGGAATTGATTCAGTAACATGCATTCTCATTATCTTCTTTCCTTCAGTAGGACAATTGGACCGCTTTTTTTCTTTTTTCTTTTGAATGGAACCACTACTACTTGCCATTGGTGATTTTTGTTTTGGTATGCATGTGAGCATGTCTTTGAATACTGCGATGCATGGTTTTGCAAGTCCTTGGACTGTGTTTACATGTTTGTGTTACTTATTTTGAACCACATGGGCTCAATCTGAAGACTTTCAATTTAGACATGGCCTTTTTTTAAAATTGATTGTGTTGAATCACATGGACTAAATCCGTCTCCCAAATCTGAACATCATGGGGGCTAAATCGGCTCTGTGGTGATCTTGTACATTTATTGTGGTTAGTAATAAACACCAGCATCTTCTCAGTGGATAAGTCTGAAAACCTTCAGCTTATACATGGCCATTGATCTTTGCTCTGTGGTGATATGGTGTCTTTGTATTTGGCTGTTAGTGATCACTATCATCTAATGAACTAATCTTTTTAAACTACTCCAGGTAGGACCCTCTGAAATTGTCAGAATTGACCGATATGAAGATCCAGCTTCAACTCCATCACAGCAAGATGCTGAAGACCATTCAAGTGAAGAAATGCTGGAGAATGAAAAGGAATCTTTGCAAAAAAAAGAAAAGGTCATCTCTTTCTCTCCTCCATGCATATAGACACAGAGAGGCATGCATGCACTGCTGCAGAGATACATAGGAATAACTTTGCCTACAGGCTACAGGGTCAAGTGTAGATGCGCACACATGAATATATATACTTCTGTGTTACAACTTCTGGCTGAAAGGAATGGATCTTTTCATTGCAGGATGTTCCACTGAAAGCTCTCAATGATTCTGGTAAAGATCACATGCAAGATGCATCAGATAGCATTGCAGTTTCCCATCAGCAGTCAGCTATTGGATTTCTCACAAATTTTGCAGCCAGTCTTTTTGGCTCTCATGGCTCCTCTTTGCTTTCAACTTCAACGAAGCCAAGTTCTTCTGATACTATGAAGATATCTGATTCTGATTCGCAAACCCAAATGTCAAATGCCAAAAGTAACTTTCGGCTGTTCCCATGGAAGAAAATGTCAGAAAATAAGACACAACAGGCTGACCATCCGCTACCACCTGCAGAAGATGATTTACAGACATTAGGAGAAACAAGCATGAAACAGGATGTAGAAGGGACTCAAACCATCAAGGACACTCCATTGGTACCAAGGGAAGATAGTGGGAAACTGGAATTATTCAAGAAGTTTGACACAGTTAATGACTATGCTGATCATCACTTTGTGAATGGTGCTGGAAAGGGTTTGACACAGTCTCAGGTAAAGAATTGAATTTTGTTCTATTCATTGAATCTGTTCCTTGATATGCTGAGTACATTAGTCTTGCTAGTTACAGGTTAAAAAAGGTTGGTTGAAGAAAGTCCAGCACGAATGGACTCTCCTAGAGAAAAATTTGCCAGGTTAGTCCTTTCTTGTATCATGTCATGAAAATTTTCATTTTATGATGCTTTCTGGACATTGCTGCGCAAAGTTTTACCCTTTCTAAGAGGCTGAAAATTTTAATCTTGGAGCCAAACAAAAGAAGAGGATATTAAAAGTCATTTTTTTGTGGCAAAAATACTTAAATGACCCCGAATGATAGATTCTGCAAGTGTGCATTCTGTTATTTTGGTTGCTATCTTTTGACTTGATAATTCAGATCCAGCTCAAATTTTAATACAACTATAGCACATCTGTGACATTACTCATTTTATTTTTCTGTTTACGGTGATGTTTGTGATAGGTTTATTGGCTCATCCTTATATCAATATGAGTTGTATGATTAAATCTGGGACATCACCAGGAGAGTTTCCTAATTGTTCTATAAGCATCTAATTATTGACCATAATTGGGCACAGTTTCATTCTTCAACATTGCATCAGGAGCATGTTGATCCCTCAGATGATTGATTAGCAAATATGCTATTTACATGCTGGTTGTGCTTTCCTGAATTCTAGAACACTTGCATTTTCCATTTCAAATAAAAGACAAGCAAGCGTACGTGTTGACAGGAGGGTTGATTAATTTAGATGATAACCAAATGTTGAGTTGCCTTCAACAACCGAATCTCTGAGTTCTGGATTGATACTGTAGGTCTGTCAATTGGCGGGGGATTTGCATAGAGATACTTCAAGTTTGCCAAACTATTACTTTTTGACCCTTAAGTTTCATATTTGCAGTAGATGGCTTCAAGTTTTGGAAATACACAGTGATAGTGTTTCATGTAACTGAGGAACCAAAACTGCACATTGCTAAAACTTGAAGCCATCTGTTGCAAAGATGAAACTAAAGGGTCAAAAAGTGCAAATTACACAAACTCGATGTGCCTATTTGCAAATCCCCAGTCATTTGGCCTTTTAAGACATGGGATTTTGCTATAAACATCTTCCTTGGACATTGGCGCAGCAGTATGTGGTTGCCTCATTACTAATTGTGCTTCTTTTGCCTAAACAGATAACATTTATGTTAGAGTCTGTGAAGAAAGAATAGACTTAATGAGGGCAGCAATTGTCGGAGCCCCAGGAACTCCATATCATGACGGGCTCTTCTTTTTTGATATCTTTCTGCCTCCTGACTATCCCCATGATCCGCCTGTAAGTATTTCCTCTGTTTATTCTTCTTCTGAAGTTTGTATTCTCATCTTATGGGTGCGGAACTTTTGTGAACAATGGCTGTATACTACCCATCACTGAGGAAAATATGTAATGATTGTCAACTGGAATTTTTGTAATAATGGATACTCTGTATTTATGGAGTTTGCACACAGGAAGGCAACTGCTATGGTAAATTGCCTTCCTTTTGACAGGTTGAATATTTTGGGACAGCCTACATACATAATTATATTTTTTGACAATCGGTTTACCAGCATCAATAGCAGAAAAAGCGTCTAAGGCATCCTTAAAAAAATTATGTCCTGTTAAGTTCATTATGCTTTTGTTCTTGAAAGTCACAGCTGGATTATGGTGTGAATTGACATGTCCATGTATATATGAAATTTGAACTTGATATTGGATATAAAAATATACATGGATACAGGTGGCTTTTATTGTATATGGTCCTCTCTTTATTTGGGGCTAACGGCATCTGCGAAATTCATGCAGTTGGTACACTACATTTCTGGTGGGCTTCGTTTGAATCCAAACTTGTACGAATCTGGAAAAGTCTGCCTTAGCCTTCTTAAGACATGGGCTGGTACAGGTTCTGAAGTATGGAATCCAGAGAGTTCAACCATACTCCAAGTGCTGCTCTCCTTTCAGGCATTGGTGCTCAATGACAAGCCATATTTCAACGAGGCTGGATATGATAAGCAGATAGGAAGAGCCGAGGGAGAGAAGAATTCCATCACTTACAACGAGAATGCTTTCCTTCTTTCTTGCAAGTCCACGCTCTATCTACTACGCAAACCTCCAAAGGTATGGATTGCCACTTGGATCAGTGACATGCTATTTTATCGAAGGCTGAGGGCCTGAGGCTTCATCAGATCAAATCAGACCCACCCATTTGAAATACAAAAAAGATTTCCTCTAATCATGTGATGCCCATGTCTGGGCTGAATGTAACACTAGCTAGAATATCCAGGCCATTCAGCAGAAACAACCATGTACCGCTAGATAATTCACGTTCCACTGGGGACAACTGGATGTGTAAGGATTGTCGCTTACTGCCATCTGAAGCCACAGGTCACCGTGTAGGTATATAAATATATATTTTCCCATCTAGAAACTCATTCTATTTCATTTGGCTTTCTTAAACGATGCAGAATTTTGAGTCAATTGTAGAGGAGCATTTCAGGCTGCGTGGGCAATCAATTCTCCTTGCTTGCAAGGCATACATGGGAGGCATTCAGGTTGGCCGTGCTTTTGGATGTGAAACCAACACTGTTGAATCTCTGCAGGGGAGTTCCAGGGGTTTTAAGATCATGCTTGCCAAGCTTTTGCCTATGCTTATGGCTGCATTCGCTGAGCTAGGGATAAACTGCCAGGAATTCCTTGAGCGAGCAGAGGAAGTTCCCAAGATCTAACAAATATCTGTGATGTTCAAACCATTAGACTGTCATATAAGGTATTGAAACATTTTGTGTGGGGTTTTGTGCTTTATTATGATTTGAATGAGTGAAAAATAAATGGCCGATTTGTGGTGTGAATACGGCCGGCCATAAACTTCTGTAACATAAACTGTTGTGGGCTTCTCAATTGTAAACATGTTTGAAATTACTATTGGTATGTCCGCATAAATAAGATGAAACTATATGTAATTGATGGTTAACGTCTGGCTGTTTTTCTGTTGTCTTTGAATGTTCCTTCATTTGCGAACATGAGTGTAGACCAGTTGATAAAGTCCTGGCCTTGTGTCGAGGTGGTAACGGTTTCGATCCTCGCTGAGGGAACTTTGTGTTTCCCGATCTTTTCTCGTGCTTGATGTATGTAACATATAATACGTTGGTCATTATCATTTGAGGAAAATATAAAATAAAAATTATAAGGTGAATTGGCCGTGAATTTTAACATAAAGAGAACGGAAAAGACAAATCATCAAAAAAGTTGTTCCTTCATTTGGTTAGTGCATGACCTGGTTTTTGGTAATTAGGTGTGAGATGATTTTTGCTTAATCAGAACCATTGATTAGATCAGGTGAATATATTATGGTTCTTGGAAAATATTCTGAAATGTTCACCATAATTTTCTGTTAATGCCTACTTAATATATATATATATATGGAATATATTCCTGTGCAGCATCACTGAAATGGGCCCCACATGATCATGAAATCATGATCTACTCCACCCATTGTATTTAGAATAATGTATTTTATTACCATGTCAATTTTCATCCGAATCAGATATGTATATGGTCCCCATCTGAAAATGGTACAAATCCAACGTAATAAAATAGTTTGATATAAATAACCACTTTAAAGTATCTGACTGGGATGAAAATTAGTATGGTAATAGAATGCATTATTCTAAATACAATGGGTGAAGTAGATCATGATTTCATAATCATGTGGGGCCCATTTTGGGGCCACTGCACCGGAACAGATCTCTCTATGTATATATATACACACGTAATAAAATAGTTTAATATAAATATCAAGTTTAAATTGGTTCTTTCAACATCTAAACTGTCTAAAACATGATATATATATGGATAAATGAGTGTATAAAGTTTCATTACAGTTTAATACGTGTGGGGTCCACTTTATAGCGGACTGCACCGTATTATTTATTTATTTATTTATTTATGGAAATGCCTAATTGGTATTTGACTTTGACTGCTTTATTATTTCCCTTCTTCTTTTTCTTTTTTTTTTTTTGATAAAAATTATTTCCCTTCTTTGATTGTGCCCAAAAACATCAGTCGGAAGTTTTTCGTCGCCTTATAACTGACCCAAGGGAACAAAAACGGAAGTTTCCATGTCCAATTCAACCTGATTTGGCCTACACCAGTGACCAGGTCGCCCCGCTTTTCTGATTAGGTGCAAAATCATGTATTTTGTTCCAAGGACAAGAATATTTTTTTTCGTTACCGTTCAGTTGGACAGAACGGGACGCAGTTTGGATGAAGAAGAGTTTATTTTGTATTGAAAGGAAACAGTATATAATGTAGGGAATGGGAAACGTAGTACTGAAAATAGAAAAATAAAGGTTGTTGATATTGGAAAATGAGATATTACCGTAAAATTATAAAAAGTGTATATATATATATATATATATATATAAAATGAGGAAGTTTTTTCATTCCTGTCTCATTCTGTCGAATGATCCCGAAGTGGCCCTGAAGTAACTCATGCGTTGATAACTTGATACTGACGTACTTATAATTCCTATATTTTCTCCCATTATTCCTATTCTGTTTACTATTTTGTTTTATTTATTTACTTTTGTACTTCTGTTTTGTTTACATTTATTCATTGCCTTCGTTTCATATCATTAGTTAAGTACAGATTCCATTGTTGCATACGTGCAAAAAGTTTTTGTGGCGATGGATTCCACCTTTCACCGGGCGTAGTTATCAAAGAGTATTTTTATTTACATAAAAATAACTTTCTGTTCTAAATTTTATGCTTTTCATAGTTATCTTATTTTTCAATTATTTTCATACAAATATTCATATAAATAATGAATCTACTTTTACATGAAAAAAACCAATGAATCTACTTTAAATTTGTTTTTTCTATGCTCCATCATTATTCGTATGTTACCATATTATTTTTTCATATGGTGTATTTAGGAAATAATAAAACCTATGAAAAAGTTTTTTTTACTTAGAAATGGTTGAATTGATAGAAGATAATATGATATGACAAAGAGGTAATGATCAAAAATTTAAAAAAAAAGTAAAATTAAAATAAATAAGTTATTATATATATAGTTATGTATAAATAATTAAAAAGTAAAATAGCTAAATAAGAAGATACGAAAAAATGATTAACAAATAAAATAATTATAGAAAATAAAAAATTTTCAATTATAAGTTCTTATGAAAAATTTTTAAGACTTACCGAACATACCCTACATCAAAAAACTTTTACCCCGTCAACTTTTTATAATTTTATCTACAAATTTTATGACTTCGGCATCACCGTCGGCTCACAGGCCCACATGGGAAATTAAAAGTTAATTTAAAAAACACGTCCTTTTCCTCGCTTCGATGAACGGCGTATCCACCTCATGCGAGTAGCTTTTTCCGACCAGCTGGCATCACAAACAAAAAAGTCCGACTTCGAGATTCTGGGTCAACTCGACTTCCACGGAGAAGATAGTGATTTACCATATGGCTGTCGGACCCTTTTTGCCTTGCATTTCACAAATTCGAAAACGCTAATCCTCCATGGAAATTTGTGCTGCCTAATACTCGATGGAATTAGATTTGAGTCCTTTTAGAAAATTCCTTATTAAAAAATTTCGAGTCCTTTATTTAATAAATAAATAAATAATTAGAGAGGTGACTCGTTAAAAAACTGTTCTGCTCGTTTCAAAGAAAAAACAGCGTCCCGTCCTTTCACTCATTCACAAACCACAAACGATGATCGAATGCAGCGGCCTTTCCTGCCACTCATGAGTCATGTGCTAATGCAAAATCCGCTACTCCATGGGCTGCCTAATTTTCGGTTCTCAACATGGGTTGGCGATCTTCCCCAATCCTTACCATAATCAGATTACATACAAGCAATTTGATAAAACTCTATATATTTTCTTCACCTTGAATACTGATGTTAAATATACTCTGTCCATTTCGTTTAACATTATTTACTTAACTTTGAAACCTAGTTTCATCCAAATCAAGAATGTCCATGGTTTACATTTGTTTAAAGATACACGTATCCATATGTAGATTATAAAAAAATATTTAAGTTCATTCTTATTTGTATTAGAATATAATAATAATTTAATATGATCCGGCCATCATATCCAATTCAATGACAAGAATTCGGGAATTCCACTCCAAGAATGGATGGATTACAAGGATCATGTTCAAGAACCCTTTTATAAAAAAGGACTTTTAAGTTGTTCTATTTATCTCTAACTACTAATTACAACTAATGAAAGGCATACAAAACAATCATTTCTCTGCCCACAGACTAGCCCAAGCCACCAACTATATCATTCTACCTTCTTAAAATCTTTCTTGCCCACAAGGTGGAGGAATCAAAATTATTTACAATGGCAAAAAGAAGAGGCAACCAGAACCAAAGGCTAGAAAAATTGCTCAAAATAGTGAGATGAATTGGCAGATGTCCAACCAAAATGGACCAAACCGAGCCTTGGCTTCACCTCGTAACTATAACAAATGGAACACTTGTTTACAAATGTCACCAATGTTGCAATATAGAAACAACGTAGATGTGTGTCTTGCTATTCTTGGGTCCCAAACCTATATCCAAAGGCACTGCTTGAAAACGTAGCTTAAACTAGTCAATGAAAACTTCCAACCACCTGGATCCCACATTTGCCTTAACCCACTCGATTCAATATTGGCCTCCATCGAACTTTATTCAAGCCCCCATGGAATTAGTGCAGAAAAGGGAAGTTAGACTGTTGTGCCCCTGCGCCTTCACGATCTCCACCCGCCCTAGCTCAGGCATTTACGCCTTTTGTTTTGCACGTAATAGAATGGGTGGCCTCTACATCACCATGCTGGCACTACGGCAAAAATGTCATGGAGTGATGGTTTTAATTGTGAAAGTTAAAAAATTGTCATTGTAAAACAATTTTACTGACACTTTTTTGAATTAGTCTCTAAAAGCATAATTTATTTTGACAATTTTAAAAACCGTCAATATTACTTACCGTATACTCACGGGTTTATACAACCATCCAAATAGTTAAATTTTTAACAACTGTCACTATTTTAATAATTTACAGAGATAAAAGCAAGAAATCATTACTAGAAATCTAATAATGATAATTAATAAAACTATCATAAAACCTAAATATTTTATTTGTATTTCATTTATAAATATAATAATTATTATTTAATTTATTTTAAAT
>JAXCLR010000001.1:44745995-44769692 GCA_035584095.1 Annona squamosa | reverse complement strand
TAAGGGCCCTAGGATCATATTAAAGGTGTTAAATTAGGATTAAATTATTAATTTCAAAAATTAGACACGGTTAGACGAGGTTAGACAGGGTTAGACGCGGTTAGACGCGGTTAGACAGGGTTAGACGCAGTTAGATTAATGATGACTTTAATAAATCATATTATTTGAGTTCTAAATTTGATTTTTAAGATATATATGGCCTTATAAGTGCCCTAGGATCATATTACAGGTGTTAAATTATGATTAAATTATTAATTTCAAAAATTAGACACGGTTAGACACGGTTAGATTATGGTGATTTTTATAAATCATATTATTTGGGTTCTAAATTTGGTTTTTAAGATATAAATGGCCTTATAAAGGCTATAGGATCATATTATAGGTGTTAAATTATGATTAAATTATTAATTTCAAAAATTAGACACGGTTAGAGACGGTTAGATTCTATTATATTCAGAAAATAAACAAATATTAATAAATTTTAAAAAAATTCAAGAAAAATATAAGAAATTGTTATTCTTGAGAGTACCTTAATTACATTAACATTAAATAATATAACATAATTTCTAATACAAATTTTATTTTTCAACTTTACTAATTATGATGAAATCTTATTAAAAAATCATTTTTTGTACATTAATATTTTTTAAAAATTTCCAAATAATGAAAAATTATGTTTACATACGTTTTACTAATTGATCTATCAAATGAATGGAATAGATTGAGATTTTGTATGTATATAATATAAAATTTATCAAAAAATCAAACATACTTACGTTTTTAATCAAACATACTCACGATGAAAAATTATTAAATTGCCCCTGCTTCTTTTTTTTTCTCATGGGAAGCACTTCTCATGGGTTGGCCCTCTTGGATAAATATTTCTTATAATACTCATGAAATTTTTATAAAAACTACAGTTACAACTATTTTCCTTCATGTTTTCTTTTCCTTTGCTAAAAAGAGCTGAAATCACAACAAAAGGACCACTCAACAACATAAATAATTCATTAGTCAGGGCCCAACTCCAAAGTCCTGCACCTCCAACTAGTCACTCCAATGAATAAAATCAACGTCCCTTTTTCAAAGCAACCGAGCTTTATACGCCTATCTTAAAAACATTTTCATCTAGCCAGCTTTGCAAAACTGCATTCTTTCAAAATAGTAAAAATACTATATATTTCAATAGCATAACTCACAAATTGTAATTAACATTGCAAGTAGTCATCACCAGCATATCCACAGGAGAATAAAAACATGTTTCATAGCATACTACAATTGTCTTTTCTGTTCCTAACGGGAAAGACAACAATGATGCTTTCAATGTTTCATTCGGATTGAACTTAAAGTTGACACTATTGCTTCGATTTTAGCTTTCTGATTCAGAAGTTCAATCTCCTTTCTAGCAACGGCAAGCTCTCATTTTAGAATCTCCACCTCTCTTCTAACTCTTTACTACATCACAATTGCATTCATCCTAATTATTCTGCACCCTTGATATGTTATATTCATCTACCCAACAAAAATAATTACATGTCGTCGATCCCTATCATATGTGTAAAAAATAGAGACAAGACGATAGAAGTATTATATTGAATTATGAATTTCACAAATAGCTTACTCTTTTAAGATGGCTTTTGCACAAGTTGATCTGTCAATAATTTTTTCTTCTATCTTTTCTTTGGGAGTTGGCATTGCAAAGGCCACAAAATAAATAATAAATAATAAACATAACAAAGCATAAAACTACGGAGCAATGTTTTATAACCCGAATGTTCAAAAAACAAAACCATAACAGCAGATGAAAGAAGAATATTAAACCACGGAAACGAGATTGCCCAATGCGAAAGCCACAATTACGCAAAATGGATTCCGTAAATGTGCATATTGAACCTTACAACACAGAGGAAAAGATCAGAATCAGATAAAGCATTCTAAAATCCAGAATCTCCGAGCTCCTCCCATGTTAAAAAAAAAATTAAAAAAATACAGTCGCTGTGTGTGATATCAGTTGCATAAGAGCAACCACCGGCGCTACTGAAAAGAGTACAGGAAGTAGAGAAATCCAATATAACAAGAAGAAAAAGGAAGCAGAAAAATGCATACCGCTGCTGGCAATACTTGTAAGAAAGAAAATACTATCGAAAACCTTAGTTGGCTTCCAATCCCATGATGGGAAGTTCATCATTCCTATGTATGGGAGCTACGATCTTTCATATAAGAAAATCTATCAAAATTCGATGAAAATTGAGATATTATAAAATAAGATTCAAAATGGAACAATAAAAAAATTGATTACCAACATTGAATAAAGTTTTTAACGTTTTTCTAAATTTTCATAGTTATTTATTGACTCGCTAAATAATTCAACAGGAAAACATTTGCAAATTTTATCTCAAGGGGAATAAAACATTAATAAAAATTAATGAATCGAAATATTAACTTGAATTATTAAATGAAAGCGTTAATAAATTTTAACTTGGATGTTTTAATTGGAATTTTTATAAATTTGGTTGGGCTAAGTGTTTTAAAAATGAATTAGAGTCTGTTTCTAATCATTCAAGATTTTTGAATCAAATTTGTTCTGGGATGAAAATATAATCATGTGTATTAAGAATGAATAAAATTGTATTGAAAACTTAAAACGCTGTTTTGAGAATTGCAATGCTGTCTTAGAAATAATAATGCAGATTTAATCTAAAAATCTTGTATCGCTTCCAACACGCCCTTACTAACTTTGGCAAAAATTTACAATCTAAATTAAGAACAGATTAACCTCAAATCCGAACTTACCCGTGTTGTACACTCCTAATTTGAACATGAAATCTTTCTTGATGTGGCGTTTAGTCTTTGGGATCTTAATTTTTTTTTAGGTATTAGGATCTTAGATTTTTTTTATAGGTATATTTACATATATCTCAACACATATTACATTGAAGCTATGAGATATTCATACAAATCGGGAGACACACAGCTCTCTCAGGAAATCTGGAGACAGCTCCACCAAAGAATGAGGAAGACACAATTTCTACCAAACACATATTACATTGAAGCTATGAGACATTCATACAAATCAGGAGACACACAGCTCTCTCAGGAAATCTGGAGACAACTTCACTAAAGAATGAGGAAGACACAATTTTTACCAAACAAACGGGAGACTAACTGCTCCCACAACAATTTTTCTTGGAAATCTCAAGGTGAGATTCGAACTCTAAACCTCTGCTCCGGACACTTCAGCAACAGCAGGGTCAACCAACCGAGCCAGCCTCGGTTGATAGATCTTGAATTGTTGATATAGCCAGTTTTAGCAAATTTTGATTCAGCTAAATTAAGAAGATATGTTAATTACCATCCAAGATCCTATTTAAGTAGATCTACCAGTGAAATAGATCTGTGCTGCCAAGCTTTTTGTTTTGTTTTGTTTTTTGTTTTTTTTTTTTTTAAGGAAACTATATATAGCGTTTTAATTATGGAATATGCTAAGTTGCAGTTAGCAGCACCTCGTGTTGCAGGCATAAAATGAACCCACATTGATGATAGAATATGAATAACACAGTTCAAATTGTTTAAAATCATTTATTTTTATCATGTATTCAGATACTCTAATCATAACTTTAGATGTGTGGTGCTTGCTCATTTAAATCCACCAAAAGTTGCATCCGAATATAATAATACTTTAGGATCATTTATCTACAGTTCTACACATAAGTGAATAAGTAATGCCTTAGACCGTTTAAATATTAAAAAAATAGTTTCCAAAAGTACAAACAAATTTATTACGTTGAGTTTTTACCTTTCTTGAATGACATATGTATACATATTTGATGGATATTGACCTTGTTATGGCGGACTAACATAGGTTAATATAAGCTTATGTTAGTCTAGGATAACTTATATATTTTTATTTTTTATTTTTTATGAAAATGGTATCCTAAATATATATAGCAATTTTATACATTATGGATGTGTATGTATTTTTTCGAATTTCAAAATCAAGAGTTTTTTAAAGTGAAAATGGCCCAAATACCACCAAAAACTTCTATTTTTGGAATTCAAAAAATATATACATATGTCAAGAAATAAAAAAATTATATACAAATTAAATACATTCGGAATACCATTTATAAAATTAAATATATTAAAAAATATATAAATTGGCATGCACTAGCATAAGCTTAGGTTAACTAGACTGACAACATCAATACTCATATTTAATTTGAATGAAGTAATTATCCTAAATACAACACATGTTTAACTATATATAAAATTGTTTAAACCAAAACTTTTAACTTTTTATAATTATTCTAATTTTTAATTTTTTTTTATATTTTTCTATTCAACTATTCTACTTTCTAATTATAGAACGGAGTATACAATTATTTATCTATTTTAATTTTATTTTCTTTACTTCTCATAATTACTTATGTAATATCATATTGTTTTTGTCATATCACTTTAATAACACGCCCACTTTCCTACCTTTACTTTTACCTCTCTAATAAGGGCCACCTTAGATGCTTTGCTTGATACTTTTTACATTATTATATGTTTGTCTGTGCTTGCATGAAATCGTCCACGTTTTGTCGTTTTGAAGCTTAGGATGAATTACTTGTCGCCCAAGCTTGGCCTTGTACGGAGGATGTTTCGTGACAAAATAAAGAAATAAAAACTGATGAAAATATTCGAAAAGATTTACAAGCCATTGTTCATTTTTATATGACAATTTTGAATGTTCGCAAATGATCCTTTTAAGGCCGGTCTGGAATGCGCCGCGTCGAGGCTTCAAACCAGTCCAAAAAAAATCTAAAATTTTTATATAAGTTATATTAGTTTTAAAAATATATTTATTTAAAATTTTTAAAGACAAAAAGTATTTTAAAATTTTTACACTGTTGAAACACGATTAAAATAGCCATGCATTTAAAAATTCAAAATAAATAAATATATATATCTACGAAAAATGATAAAATTTAATTTATAAATTAATTTTATCTAGATAAACAATTTTATAAATTTTTTTGAAAAATGAATAAAACATTGGACTGTTCAAGTTGGCTTGAAATAATCAAATCTCAACTAATTCACGAAGGTTTGTTTTTAAAAATATGAAAGCACACTTTTTGTGTTAGAAAATAAGGGGCGGGAAACATTGTAGAAAAATGATGAAGGCACGGATTTTAAGGTAATTATTAATCAATCAATTATCATATTTTTTCACTTTTACTCGACGGGTGTGTTTGGTTGAAGGTAAAACTTTTGATGAAAAATTTTTGGAGTAGAAGTTGTCAAATCAATAGAAAATGATATGATATAATAGGAGTAATGATGAGGAGTAAAGAGAATAAAATTAAAATAGATAGGTTAGTTGTATGGATAGTTGTGTAGAAATGATTGAAAAGTATGATAATTTGTGTAGAAAAATGTGAAAAAATAATTAAAAATAGAGTAATTATGAAGAGCGAAAAGTTTTAGATTGAAAAGTTTTAGTTTACACTTTTTTATCTTAAACAAACACACCCGACGTTTGGGAATTGAGTGTGGGAAATGCGGGAGGGAAATGGTGGGGGCACGGGTTTCAAAGTACCTTATTATTCAATCAATCATTATATTTTTCTGCTTTTACCCCTATATTCTATTCATTTTTCCTTTCAACTATTTTCCAACAAATCTATTTATTCCAACTTTACACCTGTCATTTCATATCAATCACACAATTTTTAAAATATTCTATTTTCTACTCCTGCCAAATACCACATTTCCCACCACTTTTACATTCCCAAACATCTATGTATATTCTAATCATTTTTTCAATCAACTACATTTTAACAAATATATTTATTTTAATTTTATCTTTATCATTGTATATTATTCATATCATTTTTAAAATATTTTATTATGGACTCCGAACACATGACACAGTGCCCGCAGCTTTTGAATTCCCGAACGTACCTAAAATCGACACAACAGATATGACAGCACCTTTTTTCCGCTTCGTAAATCGTAAGGACGCAAAAAGCTATGCAGACTCGCATATGTGCTACGCATTTCCGCACGCCAACCGTCAAACAAATAATGCGTTTACAATTCACCGCCACTCCTGTATGAGAACCGCAAATAACTTATACCCAAAGTACGAAACATAATCTTAACACTTTATCTATTTTATTTTTAGTTTTTTTTACTCCTAATTATTGCCTCTTTTGGGAGACGTTTGGAAATCTCATGTGGGAAATATGAGAGGGAATTCGTGAGATCACGGGTTTCACGGGTTTCAAGGCATATCATCCATCAATCAAGCATCATATTTTTCCACTTTTATCCCTATATTCTAATAATTTTTCCTATCAACTACTTTTTAATAAACCTATTTGTTTCAACTTTACCCTTATCATGTTATATCAATCACACAACTTCCAAAATATTTCATTTTCTACACCCACCAAATACTATATTTCTCACAACTTTTATATTCCCAAACGTCCCCTTACATCACATTATTCTTTCGTTTTTTTAAAACTTTTTGATAAAAATTTTTCCTATTTTTTTCTCGCTAAGCGTACACTAATAATATTTTATTAAAAAACATTTCTGTTCTTCAGGCAACTTAAGCCCTTGAGAACTCGTCAATATATATTTTTTTTTAATAAAAAAAATCCCTCGAGAACCAGCGGAACGTACACAGATAGGATGGTCCAAGTCTAGAGATAGAAGTATTTTTGGCAGTTGCTACCCACCCACTAATGCATATTCTCCCAACCATCTATAATTTTGGGCCACCAGTTGA
Organism: Annona squamosa; assembly: GCA_035584095.1. Taxonomy (NCBI): domain Eukaryota; kingdom Viridiplantae; phylum Streptophyta; class Magnoliopsida; order Magnoliales; family Annonaceae; genus Annona; species Annona squamosa. The sequence goes on along the minus strand of JAXCLR010000001.1, from coordinate 44,762,905 downwards.
ACGGGGCTAATTATTCCAATTTTTTCAGGCGTAAAAAAAAAAATCATCAAATCCAAGTGCAAGCTGACAAATCGACGGACAAAAGACAAAGCTAAAATGCATGGCCTTTGTTATAATTAATTAATAATTGAATGCCTCCGAAGTCCGATCCTCCATCAAAAACCGGCTCTCAAACGCACCCCATCCATCGGATGCCACACGTGCGGTCAGTCTCCACCCTTACTCTATAGGAGGAGTTCCCACCCAATTTCAGCCCACGGGAGTGTTCTGGGACCAAGGCGCTAGATCAAACGGCCTGGATTTGCGATAGGGGTACATCCGACGGTTGTGATGGGGCAGGTGGGGGTGGGCTCGCAATCTTAAAAAGTACCGTATGAAATTCCAGCGCTTTGCCTCCGATTTCCCCGCGGGAGAGCAACTTCCAATATAAGCATCAGCAGAGCAGAGTCCTCGTCGTCCTTCTCGCAGAGACGACGAAGCAAAGCAGAGCAGAGCAGCGACCGTCCTTCCCACAATCTCACTCGCGCGAATACGCGCCTTTCTGAATTCTACGCGCCGAGCCGTTTGATGGAGCCGCCGCCGCCGCTAGTAGAATACCTCGCCGCCAGCTCGTTAGTTTCTCCGTCTCGTCTCTCTCACTTTCTCGCTTCTTTAATCCTTTTTCGTTCTGATTGTTTCTGTCCGTCGACGGTTTTCGCGCAGACATCGCTGTCTTCCCGGAAGCTCTTCTTCGCCCCCGGAGCCCGACGTGATCGACGTTGATTTGCTTGACGGCGAGGGATCGAGCCAGTCTAAGCGCAAGCGGAATCAGGTGCGGTTTCGATCTTCTTCTTCTTATTCCCTCGTTTGCGTTTGTTTCTTTCAATGCGAGGATCGATCGATGTTTTGAGTTCGAGAATTAGGGCTCTGGAAGTCTCCTTCCCTGTTTTTACGGGTTCCGCTCTTGGTTCGTAATGGTGTTGTTGTCTTTCGTGCGTGATCATTGATTCTTTGCTTCTGGTCAGTGTTTCTCGATCGATATACAGGTGATTGGCAATGGCTGTGATATCTCGGTGTTCGGCTGCACTTTTTATTTGTACTTCGATGGTAGTGTGGTCGCGTAAGGAAGCGGAATGTGAATTGAGGGCTTTTGGGTTTCGAGAGCAAGCAGAACCCTAATATCAATTCCCTGACTCCCTGGCTTGACGGCTTTTGTATATCACGAAAATTCTTATATCAATGCTTTCCTTATGGTTGTTTTGCATTGAAATAGAAGCAATTTAATTGCGAAGTATAAAGTTAAATTGACGTTGTACTAGGTTTAGCTGTTTAAGCGTGCTAGACAGGGAAGGATCTTGGACCTTTTGTGAGGGGTGTCAAAATCATGCGATTGATGATGTAGATCTTCTCATCGTGAGTCGTCTGTCAACAGCAGTAGTGGGACACTGGCTCTCCAAGGCCTACATAATCATTCCTACTTTCAGTCAACATTTTAGGGCATGGTTAGACAAGCTTCCGTACACAACAAAATACCACTGCCAGTGCTATTGCTGGAAGCATCAACAACCAATTTCCCGCAAACATAAGGACTGGTACTAAAACTAACCTAATTTCTGGTAGATGCAGCACTTTTGCATGTGGCCAAACACTTTTTAAATTTTCAAAAATACTGGCAACATAAGATAACCAAGTGCCAAACGAGCCCTTAAACTTTCATGATCGATGGTGATAAATGAGCTTCCAACCGTGATTATTTTTGTGTGCGAATAAGTTCCTTGGAATTCTTTATGAGGAACTACCAAACATGTCCCAGAACATTAGATGATTTCCGGATTTACAGTTTTCAATTTTTTATGATGTCTTTATGGATCCATGTCCTTATAAGTAGCAAATACTGTCCATATTAAGAGACTCCTCTATTGCCCATAAACCGGTAGCTGTTTAACATGTGTGGGCTCGGTATGATGTTAATTTTTGATAGCCTGCTTTTTACTCTTGGTCATTTGATGTCTCGTCATTTTGAGAGAATTTTTATTCTGGAAGTGCTTAAGGAACATAACTTATATTGCAACTTAAGTAGAACAAAAAAGAAAGCACAAATAAAGTGTTGTCACGTCATCATTAAGTGCTGTCTGTTTCCTTCCTATCCAAATGTTTTCAAATACATGGTTCGCACCATTTCTGTTTATCTTGGGCTGTATTCTCAAAAATCCTATGTTCTTTTCATCCTTTTTCTTACTCTCTTCTGGGCCTCTTCTTGCAGAAATTCTCTCTGAGTGCTTTTTGGTTCACCGGGTTAGACCAGTGATCAAACCAGTCAAGCATCTGGTCTAGTTTAACCAGTTTAATGTTTAACTGGTTATAGCAATAAGATCGTCCATACCATTAGCATTATAAGCACCCACATTTTGTATGCCAGGAATTAGTTTTGGGACTGGTTGACTACATGAATGGATGGTTCTGAAAATTCTCATTTTTCAAAGCTTTGATTTGACATGTACTTTGCATAGCAATTTTATCAGTTCCACCATTCCCTGTATTTTCAATCATTACCCCCTATGTATTTTTGAGTCCTTGATTTCATTTGGTTTATGATTGAAAGTGCCATCTATTTTGTGATGTAATTTGCATTATTCATCAAATCTAATCCATATCACACAGCAGGCTTTGAGGCCTTTATTACTATGCCCTCGTTTTGTAATGTCTGTTATCATTACATTTTTTTAATTTTGTTTTGAATATTAACTTCATCATTTGCACCAGCATCCCACTGTTTCGGGATTTGAAATTAAAACTCACAAGGATAATGGTTTCATACATCCCTCTTTTTTGCAGCTCTAATTATTTTTCAGATGCATCATTTTCCTCTTGGCAACAAAGCAAGCTTGCCTCATTTCTGTCAGCAGGCCACTGGTTGTCTTCTACTTTCAATCTTTAATTTAATATGATGAGAAAAATTTTAAAAAGATTCTCAATCTATGACTATGTTTTGTGTTTGGATATGGTAAAGGTCAACATTTTACTCAAGAAAACATGCTGGTGACTTTAAGGGTGTACGCCTATCTATTTGTTGATGTGCATATTGAAATTGACACTTCCTCTCCGTTGGTTGGATGCAATACCCATGTTATTTTTATTGATTCTGGACCTCATTCACAAGAACCGGGAAGCATCTTCCTAACATCAGTTACTGGAATTGTGAATGAATATCTAAATGTTATGTTTTGATCCCGCTTAAGTTTCAAAACAGTGTTGTTTGGTACATCCTAAACCAGCACTTGTATCCCTTTTTTGTCTGACGATGAAACCCTAGCCGAGTATTCCGCCTGCTTGTCCCAATAGGGCGAGCCGACGCAGGTCAAGACAGGTGAAATGAAAGCAGCTTCTCGGGAGAAAGTGGGAGGCATTTTTCTTTTAAAAAGAAAGCTAGGGTTCTGAAGGTGGAGATGGTCTCTAATTGTTTCATGCTGCTATTAAGATGTCAATCAAGGCAGTGGAGGTCCTTATTGATGAATTGCGAACTTTAAAATTGATGAGGGGTTACGTAAGATGATCGATCCAGATGGGTGATCTGCTTTATTGTGTACAATATGTGCTACTAAGTCTTATAATAGAGAGATCTTTAAGCTACTATGCAGAAGCTATGGATGACCCGGAGGAAATTCCAGTGGGGCCACTTGGTACTGCTTAAAGAAATCTTAACCCCAAAGAAGATGGAGGAGGTGGCGGTCTACAAGTCTCCCATATGGCTTCACATCCTTGACATTCTGGTTCTCATTGAGAAGAAGGCATTAGGAAATCTCATTGGAAAGTCTTTCAAAGAGTATGTTTGGAGGGCGCAACGTCAGACCAACACCTGAAGATAAAAGTAGTGGTGGATGTTAGACAGCCTCTGAGGAGGGGAATCTTTATCCAGGGAGGGGGAAAGCAGAAGAGATAGTTAGGGTTTCAGTTTGACAAGCTTCCCATCTTCTATTATGAATGCAGGAGAATGGGACATGCATTTAGAGAGTGCTCCGACCTGGATAGGGGATGACCACAACAATGGAAGCCACATGAGGGTTGGTTTCAAGCCTACAGGACCAAGAGGCAGTGCAAAAGAAAACAGCAAAGTGGGACTGAAGAAGTACTTGGCTGGTTTGGAAGAAACAACAAGGCAGATGGTGGTGGTGGATAAACATAATGCAGGTGGCTTGGAAAATAGGAAAGAGGGGAGTAACAGCAATGGTAAACCAAGGGGAAGGTGGGTAGAGAATTGAGAGTCCTTATGGCAAGGAGAGCTCATACCAATGAGGGAAGGTTCCGGAGAGAAATGGGTCACCGAGCGATGCCTTAGGGAGGGACAGTTGTAGGCTGAAGGGTACTCAGGGTAGAGAAGGGGAGGCAATGGGATGCACCAGGGAAGTGAATGAGGGGCAGAGTACTGGGAATATAGGGGATAAGGAAGACCCTCAACCCCGCCTGGAGTAATGTCTATCCTTGCACGGAACTGCTTTGGGCTTTGGAACCCACAGAAAGTTTGCAATCTCCTAAATCTGGTTAGGAGGCAAGGTTCCAGCTTTATCTTCCTCTCCAAAACCAAAAAGAAGAAACAGTGAGATGGAGAACATCAGAAGGAAAATGCATTTCAATCACTGCTTGGTGGTTGACTGTGAAGAGAGGAGGGAAGGTTTATGAAATTTATTTTAAAACTGATTCATAAGTCAGATTAAAATGGGGAAAATCATATGGGCTCAGACTTGAAATCTGCATTTGACTCTAATTTTGGTCTTCATGGTTTATTGCAGGAGCACATCTCATTAATTGGTTTTTCATGAACCTGCTCGACATGTTACTGCCGGCTATTTGCAGGCATCCTCATTTCTTCCTAATGTGGCCAGTGTGGTTAGGCTGACTTGATTCATTCATAAATGTGCCACGGAGATGTGATCTCTTCTAGTTTGCTTGTGTGTGAAACACCATGACTTGGTTTGAGAAGATTTGACATGTTTGCATTTGAACTGTTATAGAGGTGAACTTGGAGATGCGCATCTGTTGAGTTCATTTAGTTTTAGAGTTCCATGTTGCTGCGATTGGTAATTTTCTTTTTTGAAAGTAGGGATTGGTAGTTTTCAATCATGAAGTAAACAACGATTGAACAACCCATGCTTTTTTGGTTTATTTTTATTTTTTAAAAAATTTCTTGTTATATATAGGTTTTAAGATGGAAACATGTGATGAATGGTTTTGTAGGGTGAGAGAAGTTGACTTGAGTGCATTAATTGTGTGCAACAGAGAGCCAAAACTCTAGTTCGTAGTTAAGTAGTCTCAATTCATCCTTGAAGAGAGGTCTGCATGGAGAAGAAGGCAGAAAAGGATTAACTATGATTTGAATGTAGGAGTTTTGGACTTTGATAATGTGATGGTGATGATGATGTTCTCCTTCATACATTGAGGATGCTGTTTTCTGTTGCTGCAAGAAGAGGCTGCATTAGAGTTGTTTGAATGAAATGAGGAATTGGAAGGATCATTAACTGTCTTATGCTACCGCAATTTGAGATCTTGTGCAGTTGTATTTTGAACTTTTGGCCTTCTTTTAGAGTTGCAAAGACGTGATTGGTTTACATTGTGCAATAGCACTTTTAAATGAAGCTCTAGCTTCTTCAGGAATTTAAGAACTTTGTATGTGGTGTTTTGTTTTGAATTTTATTTCTAAATGATTTTTGAAGTTTGACCTTCATTAACCATAATCAAAGTTGTTTTGTCTGGTCAAAGTTGTGTTGCATAACAGTGCTTGCTTCAGCTTTCTTTCCATTCCAGCCTATCTCCTCCTTGCTCTTATGGGTATCAAGTATTTTTCTTTCTTTCCCTCAGCTAGATCCCAATTGACATATGATCTCTCATTTTGCTTTACTGTTATGTTTCTTGTGCATAAATCTGAAACGATTCTCATATAGGCCTTTGGTTGTCATCTTTGGTTCTTATGATGCTTATTGTCATTAACTTGGAAGTAATTTTCCGAGGCATCCACAACCACTCATAATGGTCTCTTTTATGCTTAATAGATTGCCCAGGTTGTGCGTTGTGAGTTAATTGACAGAGATGGAGATGAAGATTCTTCCAGAGATGGCATTCCTTCTGGAGTCGTGATCTCTGGTGAGAAAGATAGCACTGGCACGAAGGATAAGGAAATCATGTCTTATGGTGAGAATTGGCAGAAGCCATGGGAGGTATGATGTCAGCAAATTTATTGATAGTATTCCATGCGGAATGTTGTACAGATGCATAAATGCAAGGTTTTTTTTTTTTTTTTTTTGCAGGCTTCCTTGGTTCCAGATACTGTTGATTTGGATAACGTGATGGGAGTCGAAAATGCCTCTCTGAATGTTCTCAAAGTCTTTGGCCCAGAATCAGTAGATTCAAGCAATCCGGACAGCATACATTCCGATATGGTGGCTAACAACAATGATGATTTAGCTGCTAAAAACGGCAACGTTGATGAAACTTATGAGGACGATGAAAATTTTGACTATGATGATAATGATGACGTGGATTATGATGATTATGATGATGACATCGATTATCTGGATTACGAGACCAATTTAGATGCTCAATTTGATGCTGTAGACCTGCCTGCTGGGGTAGAGGCCACTGTTCCCTGGTTAACAGACCGAAGCCAGCCAAGTACAAGTAAGGCAATGGATGTGAGGGAGGATGATGTTGAAAAGAAATATAAAGAGTTTAAGCACTTTGATGAGGTTGCTGATTATTCTGACCATTATTATGCTGATCCAAAAGAGAAATATCGTAGCAGTTTCTCTGACATCGTCTCCCAAGCAGTCTCCTTAACAAAGAAGGTGGTTTAGTTATTGGTTTAGTTATGAAGCTAAGTCATTCAGCCATGTTTTATGTTTGGTTAGTATATATGCTTTTTGGCCTGATTGGTTTCTTTTCCCCCTTTTATGCAAACAGGCGCCAAAGGATTGGTCAAAAACAATTCAGCAGGAGTGGAAGATCCTGGAGAAAGATTTACCAGGTTACTGTGCCTTCAGCTTCTAATCCCAAGATACTTTAAGATATTCTCTATGATTGTTGCTTGCAATTAAGCTTAACTTTACTGGTTTTAACTGTATATTGTAGATTATGATGTTGCTTTAGATTGAAATTTAGACACGGCATTGATAAGAAAGTCCTGTCCTCCCACTTTTGTGAAAGTTTTTTTTTTAATTATTGCTAAATTTTAATTTACTCCCTTTGGCAACCTGAGGAAGACTTCAGTAATTAATGGCTTGGAGAGAGTAAGCTACACGGACTCTAATTGATGAGTGAACCCAATTCTTTGAACAGAACTAGAACAGTATGCTCACTGGCATCTAAATCCATCCCAAGTTGGGAAGAATAACTTTGGGGAGACGGTATTCAGTTTCTGTACAATTGAAGTTTCTGTCATTTGTGCAGTTGTGCTTTGAAATTTTTGTTGTTGTCATTCAGTAGTTTGTTTTCAGATTCCTGTCTGAATGTGGATAGGGTGAGGACCTCATTTAATTTCTAAGTGTTTCTGGCAGCAATTTATATTTTATTTCTTTTATCTTCATTCTTGTCATAAAGATATTGCATCCGAAAGGAACCTTACATGATGTGCTTGAAGTTCACTGCAAAATGTAAGCTTATAGTGGGGGACATAGGCCCAAGTTTATCTCTATTCCACTAACAGCAATTTAGTTCTAGCTGAGCATTCTTCTGATGCCTGTCTAGTACTCTAGTTTTGTGTGTTGCTTCTCGTTCATGGTTATGCTTTGTGTGCTATCTTATTGCTTCTCATATGTGAAATCTTACTGCTTTCTCAATTTATCAGAGACAATATTTGTTAGAGTTTATGAAGAGAGGCTGGATCTTCTTAGGGCTGTCATTGTGGGAGCCTCAGGAACTCCCTACCATGATGGCCTTTTCTTCTTTGATGTTCATTTTCCTCCCAACTATCCAAATCACCCACCGGTACGTGATATTTCACTCAGTTTGATCTATTGTCTTCAGCATTATGATCTCTCACTGAGTCGTGAACTGTTGTTCCCAAAAGTCACCATCTTTTTTTTTTTTTTGTCTGATTTTCTCCTTTTACGTCACGTGTACTCTGGTTGCTGCTTCTTCCTCTTGGCCTGTATACTGCAGTTTAGCTTGCCATTTGAAAGTACCAGTTTCCTCTCTTTCTTATATTTATTAATTTTTTTAGTTCTTTTTTTTTTTTTTCTGTGCAGCTGGTACACTACCACTCTGGTGGGCTTCGGCTAAATCCAAACTTGTATAATTGTGGTAAAGTCTGCCTTAGCCTACTTAATACTTGGCATGGGAGCCAATGCGAGTTATGGACCCCTGGAAAGTCAACAATGTTACAAGTTCTAGTTTCAATTCAGGCACTTGTGCTAAATGAGAAGCCATATTTCAATGAGCCAGGATATGCAAAGTCAGCTGGCAAACCTGCAGGGGAGATGAAATCCATTTCTTACAATGAGGACGTATTTGTGTTATCCTGCAAAACTATGCTGTATAATCTACGGAGACCACCAAAGGTAGGTTTGCGTTGTCTTCATATAATTTGCAGGATCTTTAGATACCTTCATTGTATCATTCAAGGAAATTGATTTTATATTCCTTATTTGGGTGATCATTTTTCTCTGGCAGCATTTTGAGGATTTTGTAGCAGGACATTTCCGTGCACGAGCCCACAACATACTACAGGCATGCAAAGCATACCTGGATGGTGCTCAAATTGCCAGCCCCATAGTAGAGGAGATGGAGAAGGAAGAGGAGGAGAAAAAGTTAAAGATTGAGAATGAGGAAAAGAATGACAAGGACAAGAAAGTGAATACAGATGCTGGAGCTGTGCAAGTTCAATTTCCGCATCCACATCCGTCAGCAAATTTCAAGACCAATCTAGGCAAACTCCTTCCAACCCTGTTGGTTGCTCTTGCAGACAATGGTGCTGATTGTCGGCAATTTGTCGACAAGCCGTCTGAGACGAATGAGTGCACGAGAACGCTCCGAATTCACAAGTTTGATGACTGACATTCATATGCCTTGGCATGAGCTTCCAGAAATGAGCCCAACCATTTTGCATACCGACTCACTGTTTCCCTCTTTTTCCAACAGATAATTGAACAGGTAAAGACTGACGTGGATGTTTATTTACTTTCTTGATGTTTATATATAATTAATATACTGTAAATAGGTGTAGATAAATGGGGTTCAATGGTTCCATGATTGGCAGGCTGTTCTAGGGACAATGAAAAGACTCTCAGATTCGGTACTAATTTTTATCAGTATAAACGCTGCTCTCCACTTTTGAGTTGCGTCATTTTTCCCTCCTTAAAATGCCGCTTTTTCATGGATGTTAATTTCCATTGTTGATGTCTCCCAACCCTGTTGGGAGAACAAAGCATGTTGCCGTGCTATCAATAATAAAAGAGGAGATATGTGAGAAGGTTTGGATAGGCAGATGATGATGTATCAAATTGGCTGAAGAATTTTTGACTCCATCCATAACCCAGCTCATATCTGAAGAAAGGAAGATGGTTTGTCTATTGATGAGCCTACTAACCGCCAGTCTATGGTTTGTTTTTTTTTTTTTTTTTCACAATGGAGTTGAATGCACGAGCAAAACAATAACATCATGTAGCTCTAAACATGGTGAGTATATTTATGTTCATTGACTACTGCACTGCAGATTAGCGAAAAGCTTGCATGCATACAACAGTGTGGATGATTTAGTAGAGAGAGGCTAGTTCTGATGCTTGCATGCATATAATAGTCTTCGCAATACACACCCATGTCTTAGTAGTAGACGACGATGACGATGATGATACACACACCCATGCGATGAATGCACGATGATGATGAAGAAACTATAGTAGTGTAGAGTAGACTAGACTGCACATGTGGTGGAGTTGCAGGCATAGTTGTCAAATGACTTGAGGAATCCAAGTGCAGCATCTTTAGCTTTGTGAGGTGGAGGCGTGGCAGGGGAGAGTGGTTCGAACTCAGCCTTCCATTCAGCAATGCACTTGTGAGGGGAAGAAGGCAGGGGAGAAAATGAAAAGGTGACCCTGTACGGATCGTACATGCTTTTCAGCTCCCCACCTATCACTTGATACGTAACTGATCTTCCCACCTCCACATTCTCTATCTGCTCCGTCGATTCCTTCACATACTTCTCCACAGCTGCATTCAATTAATACTTCTTCATCAATAAATTAATCAAAACCATCAACCAAGGTATAGCCCAAGGGCATCGTATGTGAGGTGCGTGAGAGTTTGATTCCCACCGCGAGCGTGCACGCTCCTTTGTAGTTCAATGTAATAAAAAATTAATCAAAACCTACTCTCTCTCTCTCTCTCAGCTTATCAACATGCATAAATTGATGGGCTTTTTTTTTTCTTCCAATATCCTCACGTTTAAAAATTTACGAGCATCGTATGTATGATGAAATTAACGACCCATTTTACAGCATATAGTATGTACCTTTCGGAACATAAAGTCCCACAAAATCCATTTTTTTATTCTGTCAACAGCATCCTAATAATATTATTAATGCAAAGCCACGTATTTTCTTTGAATCGGAGGTGGGACCATGCCAACTTTTTGGACTTCATGGACCAAAGGATGATAGCATTGTATGGCGCAATCACATATGCACAAGGAATCAAGCAAGATCATATCTGTATGGGTATGCAAAGCCATAAGCCAATTACATGATGGAAAGCCACGTATTTTCTTTGATTCAGTGCACGAGTACGCACGAACCTTCTGGGTCTTTTTTCTTTTTCGAACTTTTTTTGTTTTTATTTTCGTTTTTATGTAACCCTATATATATATATATATAAAATAGGTGTGAAATATGAATTTTGACATACGTAAAGATTTCATATCAACTCGTAAAATAAAAATAAAGGCTGAAACCAGTGGCTGGGCCTGGTGGTAACCAATACGGTGGTCATGCGGCTCTCGTCACCCCTGCGGCGGGGATCCGGCTGTATAGGGAGTCCCATCGTGTATATAGGAGCTTATATATTTTTATGTGAAAGTTTATAGTCTTCAGATAAATTTGCTTGATAATCATATTAAATGTCTACTTGTATAGTATAAATAAATAAATAAATAAAAAATAGAGGCAGAAACTGCCGATGTGCATTGAGATTTTAATACATATTATATGTATAGTGTCCAATCTGTAGCGGCATCTGCAGTTTTTGCTGCTGTTGCATGCCTACCACGTGCTGGCTCCTCCCTTCCATGTGTCGGGTGAGGTGGGGGACTAGGGAGTGGGAGGAGGTGGGTGCGTCGGTGCAAGTAACGGAAATTGTGGGTCTGATTTTGCCACTTATCCATTCCGCGAAAGAGGAGGATAAAAAAAAACAAAAACACGATCAAGTCGACCCACCCATCTTTGGCCATGCCATGTAGATTGATTTCCATCCTCACCAGCTAAAATGGATTGCCGGGAGGAGGAATTAAACCAGCATGAAATTCTCCCTTGCAACACACACATGCATAGATAGAAAAAGTAGTAAAATAAAAAGACGGAGAGGAGGAATTAAACCAGCATGAAATTCTCCCTTGCAACACACATGCATAGATAGAAAAAGTAGTAAAATAGAGAGAGAGAGAGTCTCCCTTGCAACACACATGCATAGATAGAAAAAGTAGTAAAATAGAGAGAGAGAGAGAGAGAGAGAGAGAGAGAGAGAGAGGGAGATAAGTAGTAGAGTCAGTTGGTATAGCCACCTGGGCCAAGCTTGAAGAGCCTCAAGCTTCCAGGGCTGCCGTCGCCTTGGATGTACTCGGCCCCAGCCAGCATTTCTGGGTTTATCTTGCTAACAATCTCGTTGTTTCTATACATCTCCCATGCCTTCTCTGCTGCTATATTCAGCACTACCTCTCCTTTCAAGCTCTGCATCTCTCTCTCTCTCTCTAGTGGTGGTGGTCGGCATTAGCAATATGGCTGCCGCTTTTATAGAGGAGAGAGGAAGAGGTGCATGTGCATTTGCCACACAAAAATTGTCGAATAATTAATATATATATATATATATATGTTTTGGTCACATTCATGGCCATTAATTGGCTACCATATGTACAGATTAAGCTACCGTTTATTAATCCGTGGATGGTGGGGAGCTTCCTTTGATCTGTGGGAGAAGATTCCAAATCGTTTTAAATAGTTTCGGTCCCTCCAAAAGTAGATTATATTCTTTGAGCCCCCTAGCTCTAGCCTCAATCTATTCTACTTAGCTACGCTGGAATTCTGTTCCACATTTTTTATTGTCACGATAGATACATATATTCCTACCTATCCGTATTATTTGCTGATGGGGAGTATTTCCCTGTAAATCGTTACATGGATTGCATGAGTTGTACAAACGATTCGATATGATTTTTTAATATCTAAATCATTCATAATATTCATCCAAGTATAGTTAGTCATGTTCATGAAAAAAGTATAGTTAGTTATGATGCCAAAAATTGATATTTTGAAAACTTTTATATATTATATATTTACTTCCAAATTTTAAGGTTTTTGTATCCAACCTAAAAATAATATTTCATATTTATAGCTTATAAGTTCCCAATTAAAGTGATTTTTGACATCATAAATATATAAATATTAATTTATATTTGGAAAATGGTTGAATGGTACATGTATTGCTTTATCGTAAAAATTAGTTAAATGGAGCCGATCTTGATTATGAAATCAAAATTTTCCCACTTTTTAACATCATCTGTCATACTACGATGTTAAAAATCATTTTAATTTATGTCTTGGGCAGGCTATAATTATTTAAAAGTGTGTATAATAGTGTATAAATTATGAAAATACTTTTCATAAATTTATAGACGTGTTAGAAAATTATAAATATTTGCAAAATCCTTTGTCTACGTTGGAGACATGTTTTAATGATTTGGCTGTTAGACTAATAGCTTTAAAATTAATATAAATTAAATAATTTCATTTTGTTGATTTTATACCTTTATAAGATGGTTTAGGGGTAAAATAATTTTTTTAAAAAATAGAAAAAGCAACTGCTTGTATAAATTTCTCAGTACAAACTCTTGTAGGGAATCATCATTCCCTATTCGACGATACCACATATGTGTACCAAGTTGTGTACATTCCCATGGAACTTCTTCATCCATGTACGTGTATTATGGCAGACGGAAAATAATTGACTCTGAATTTGAATTATTCGGGTTTTGTATGTTGTTAGAAATTTATGTAAACAAGAAAATGCATCTACACAAATTTCGCTCATACAGGTAGTAGTAAAAGGTTATTCAAAACAGGCATTAATTCTTCTCATAATTCTTTAATACAATCATGCACTAACGATATTATGATTACAACTTTTTGCAAATTAATTTGCAGAATATTCCTTCATATTTTTAAAAAATGCAGGTATATTTGGAATTAGAAGATAACTAAACAAAAAAGTATATATATATTTTTTTGAGCCCCACAAAATATTTTGCCTGATCCCACAAAAAAGTGGAGGCTATGTGTCTATCTAAAGAGGTCCTTAAAAGGATAAGAGTGCAGTAGTTGTATTTTTGTAGACTTATATGACAATTTATTAACTATTTTTAATAATTTTTGTATCATTATCTGATCATTTTATTATTTTCTTACTTGTTAATTAAAAACACATTTACTTTGCTGATGCCATTTCATACAATTTTTCTATTATATATCCAAACAGACACGACTGTCTGTATTAATCATCAAATGTTGGTGGATCACGGCAACATCGACATCTCTAGTAATCACAAGTGTACACCAGTACCACGTCTATAATCAATAACTATTAACTTTTTTTATCTCAAAAAAAAAAAAAAACTATAAACTTTTTTTAAAAAATTACGAGGGAAGATCGCATCGATATATTCCCTTTAAAGTAAAAGATGAGCACAAGGTAAGGTAGGTGTTTGTTGAAGGAGCATATATGTGGCAGCACAGCAGCAGAGGGTTCAACCCCGCATTAGGGTAATATGTGACTTGGATCAAATTCCACACTCAACCATGCATCGTTCTACAGCCTTTGACGATCGTAATTGCTGCTTGGATAGACACGTGCATTTAATTACATGTTGCCAAATCCAATTAATAATCTTTCTGTCCTGACTTCTCAAATATGCATGTCAGGCCCTCCACAGGTACATCCCATACCATTATAAAATTCTAGTTGCATGCCCAGCGGAATCATAAGCTGTGGTAATCAGCATCCAACCGCAGCTTCGGTTGTGTTAATTATTGATGATTAAACATGATGATGATGATGATTATTATTATTATTATTATTATTATTATTGAGTTCTGTTTCAATAGACCCAGGTGCATTAAAACTGTAGTAAAGTCTGGTGGAAAATTATTTTTTATTTTTTTGAAAATTTAAATAAGACTATTAATATATGGGTATTTAATCTATCAATCAAATTTCAACATTTTTGAAAAGTGCGTGTATATATTTTTAATATTTAAAAATAGGAATACATTTTCACATCTTTTGACTTTTAAATGACCAAAATATTCTTATCTTTAAATATAAAAAATTTATTCATACACCTCGAAAAATGTTAAAACTTAATATATATATATATATATATATATATATAAGTTGAATACATCTAGATTAATAGTTTTATTAAAAATAAAAAAAATAAAAACGAGTTTTGAATCCAGTTTCATGATCCAGACCGTGGATAATGCGGCAGAGATGAAAACACAAGACGGGTATGGGGGTGTGCGAGCAACAATTCAAATTCCTCTTGTCTTTGATTAGTAAACTCTCATGATTTTAATATTTCTTTATTTCGAACGTCATTTGTGGCGGAAACAGATCGATCCAAGAATAAGGATCTTGACTCGTAACCAGAGGCCCAAAGTTAATTGATACTCTGCTGGCGAATGACGCTTGATGCTCAGTACGCCTTCCATCTTTCAGCTTTTTATTTATTTATTTTCTTTCCTACTCCACGAAAACGTCAGGCAAGTTCTTCCTAATCATTCCCACATACAGCTATCTATTTTCTCCTCTATATATATATATGTGCAGATGGTAGGGGCGTGTGATGATATGTACAAGGGGAGTATGCAAGTGGAATATGAAAGCCGTTGTTGGAACTTGGGAAGGAGTAAGCTTCCCCCAACATTTTCATGTTCCCACCAATTACGGTCTCGAAATTCGAAAAAAAAAAAGGTGCGTCTCTAACATTAAAAAAGTAAAATAATAAATAATAAAAAATGACATCGTTGAAGTTTATTAGTTTGTGTTGTAAGCAACGACGCATTCCCATCGATGACATTATCTAATTACTCAGGTAAACAAAATCATCCGGATTAAAAATCTATGTTTACCTATTTATGTGAAGTAAATACTCGGTTATGTACTTATATTAGTCCTCGGAGATTTTTTTCCTAGTTTATAATTACTTACCGTCGAATAATGTTTATAGCGTGCGTGTAAGTTTTAACAAGTATCAAAATAGAACTTATTACCGTATATAATTATGTAAAATATTTAAAACGATCTTTGCTCTGCTGCTCGCTTGGGCTACGTTTCATAATATATAGAATTGTAGTAAAATATAAAACTCTCGAAAATGATTTATTTAATTAAATATTGAAAATAATATGCATGCCTGTAAGTAGAACTATCATTTGTTTAATATTATTTCCTAGTAGTAGTGGGAGATAATAATGATAAGAATAGTTTAGGGCTTTTCTCATGTATGTACATGTTACGTTTGAATCTAATCTTAAATATGTCGAAAATATTTCAAAACTCATAAATATATTCAATGCATTTACATCTAATCCTAAAAATGTTAACTCTATTTAATCAAAAAATTGTTAATTTCATTAAAAACTATTAAGTAAATTAAATAGGCTAATAGTAATACATTTAAATGTTGATTATATTTTCATAAATGACTAAGATATCCCTACGGTAAGGTGATAAAAGATTCATTTCATAGGGAATGAAAATAGGGCTCTTTCGATTTAGAGCTTTTATACAGTTAGGATAGAGGTGAGTCTTTACGTTCAACTCTTTCAATCTAACTCTAAAATTGATGTGCATGTTAATAATTTCATATATTTATTTATGTTTGCAACGGAATGAGTATTTTTAAGATTAAATACAAACATAATAAATATATTTAAAATAATACATATAATTAAAATCAACGTAAAGCGCGGTGTTTGGATTTGGGGGGTTATGCTTCTGCAAAACTCTTCTTTTATGCAACTTTTTTCTGTTTTTAATATCTCGATAGTTGATAAAAAAAAATTCATTCAATCTATTATATTTAGCATCATTTATATATTCCTATAAAAACACTCTCATTTATTTAGTATTATTGTACACGGGCCTGTTTACAAATGTATAAAATTAACATAATAAAATAATTTAATATTGAATATTAATTTTAAAGTAATATTTTCAATATCTAAATCATTTAAAATATAACTACTGTCCGATCAAATAATTTTATAAAGTTTTAGTACATTATAATATATATATATATGTGTGTGAATAGACTAATCATTTTTTTTAATTTACGCACAAATATATCTCTTTTATTAAAATAAATCTGGTCTATATCTATATATGTGTGCTTAATTTGAACGAAATTTAATATCTTAGCTAAATAAATTATGCTAAATACATGGGCATCTAAAGAGCGGAACCCATGTTTAGGAAAAGCAAACTGAATACAAGGAGCTAAAAACGACAAATGGTGGTGAAGGCTAGAAACTAGCAAGAAATAGGAAAACGACAAATAACATGCATGTGAACGTGAGCATTTATACCAACCGCGGAGCGGCGCAGAAATGCGCTTTGCTGTCGACGTGGGTTCGAATTCCGTGTAGGATTTTCGGCCCAAAAATAGCGTGGGAGCTTGT
>JAXCLR010000001.1:44713002-44742267 GCA_035584095.1 Annona squamosa | reverse complement strand
GAAGAGGCGACGCCGAAGTACAGGACAATGGGAGAGGAGAGGCCGAGAGGGACAATCAGACAGAGGTGCAAGCGCCAGGCAGTGATGCGCAGACTCGCTGTCGAGAGAGAGAGAGAGAGAGAGAGAGAGAGAGAAGCCGCTAGCACCAAGGGAGAGACCGAGAGACAGAGAGGGGAGAGGCGACGGTGCGGGAGAGGAGAGAGGCGCGAGGGTGGATTTTTAGGTTATGTATATATTATAATAATATATAATCAAGGTGGGTTCCAAGTACCCAGCATCTGGAATCGACCCTATAAGTATATTTTTTAGAACCGAACTTACCCTAAATAGGATATCCAGCTGGTCAACCCGTGGATGCCTGGACCAAGTTGCACCCCTACTCCCACCATGTGCATTGAAGTTTCGGCGCCATATTTTGACGTATTCTGACATTTTGTAAAATAACCTTTAAGCGTTTCAAATTTTGCATAATAAACCCTACTGCGCGCTTGTGATTTTCAAGTAGTGGGTGAAAAAAAAAAAAAAAAAACCTTCAAGAACGATCCGTGCACGTGTATAAAATAGACCTTATCAACATTTAAAATGATCTCGATCTACTGCTTACTTTAGGATATTTCAACCCTATGTGGATTTTGAGCTAAACAGAAGAGAAAAAAGATCATAAAGCTGCTTTCTATTGATTATAGAGTTTGTTTTGTAATGATTTGAAATTTATAGTCTGTTTGAAACTTATACCAAATGACGTGCTAAAATACAATTATGCATACTTACCTATCTTAAAGGCCTATTTGCGGTCAGGTGAAAGGTCTAAGGTGTAGGGTAGGTGCGTCTAATATAATAACTGAAGACATTGCAAGTTTGCATTTGAATCAGACCCAAACTTACTAGGAAATATACTCCTGGGCAACGAGTTCTGATACCTTTTGATAGATATATAGTTCGAAATATGTATATTTATTTCATCAAAAGAAATATGTATATTTACTGAACAGGCGCAATAAAACGGCGCAAATGGCCTTTTTTTATTTTTTTGAAAAATTTTCTAACAACTTTTTTTAATTTTTTTATAGAACTATTAATGTGTATTTAATCTATAAAGCAAATTTTATCGATTTTGAAAATACATATATATTTGTTTTCTATTTTTAAACATGGGTAGTTTAGTCATTTTAAATAATTTTAAATAACTAAAACAGGTAAAAATACAAAATAAACATATACGTATTTTCAAATCGATAAAAACTTAAGTTAAATACACATACTAACAGTCGTATTAAAAAATTCAAAATATAAAAAATATATTTTTGACCCAGTAGACGGCGCAAATGGCCAGCCCACTCCATTGAGAGATGGAATTGGTGTAAAAATTTATGAGCTACCCAATTGAACAAAAGATTTTTTTTGAACTACAGTAACAGACTCGGACTTAAGAATTCAAAAGCGCATTAGTCGGGATACAATTTTCATGTACATGAAACACAAGGATTTATGCAATACAAATTAGCATTTCTTCAGTAACAGACTCGGAACTAAAAATTCAAACATGTCTTCGTCGGGTTGCAATTTTCGTATATATGAAACATAAGGATTTATGCAATACAACTTGGTATTTCTTTTTTTTAATTCAGACATGAAACCGTAGCCGCAAGGACCAGATCCTGCTAGAAGGTGGTAATGATAAGATTTCTTTGTGTACATAAGCCAGCCCCGGGAAAAAACTCAAATCATCTGAGGAAGCCAGACCAAAATAACCAGCCTTCAATAAAAGCAGAGAGCAGTTTCAGCACGTTTCATCCCTCTGAGAAGCCTGGGAGCATGCAAAAAATTCAGATTTCTACATCAGGTTGGAAAGTATTCTAGGAAAGCTATGCATAGTAATTTAAAAACACTGCAGACATATAAGAATGTGAAGTGGAAGTTTCAAAATGACTCGGATGGTGGAGGTATTTAGATTAATTGCCCACGCTCGTACCACCCAAACCAATAGCTGGCCTAAGACTTCTGAACCCTGTCCACCATAAAGTCATAAACATGATTCAACGCCCAACAGAACTTTGAAATCCCGGGAATCAGCTCTCAAAGGGCTTGAGGTGAAAAATTAATCGAAGAAAAGTACCTCAGGTTATTATGACTAGCTATGTAGCTTCAGTATACCTCCTCCGGTTTACCTAGCATAAGGTGTAGTGGCGGAGCCAGAACCTCAAAAGGGAGGTTAGGATGGACAATCATATAAAAATAAATTATTGGCATGTTTGTTTAACACACACTTTTTAGACTAATACTTTTCAATTTAAAAGTTTTTACTTTCTACAACTATCTTATTTCTTACTTATTTTTTCACATTTTTATATAACTACCCCACCTTTCAATCATTTCTACACAACTATTCATAAAACTATAATATTTATTTTATTTTTATTTTTTTATCTATCATTATCACTCCTATCATATCACATCATATTTTTTTCCAATTCAAAAACTTTTATACCAAAACTTTTATCAAATCTCAAACACACCCTACATTTTATTTTCAAAAATACCCTACTCCACGAAAAAATGTCTACTTTGCATCAACATAAGCACGTGTTTTAATCTTTAATTTATTGTTATGATAAATTGTCTTTTGCTTTCCGTTTTCTTCTTTGTATTCAGGCTACACGTGCTTTTTAGAACTAGTTTTTTCTTTCCGCCACACAGCACATGCCATATATTTTTAAAGTTTTTGAGTATTGAATCCTATGGGGCCTACAATATTCTTGAATCATGATTGCTCTCTCGAAAATGGTTAAATTACTAAACTGTCACTGATTTTTAAAAATCCGAAATAAATATCTAAAAATCTCCAAAAATGGTAAAAATTGATATACATGTTAAATATAATTAGATTAACATTTGTGCAAAAAAATTGAAAAAAAAATTAAAGAAAATAGGTGCATACACTTGGGAGCATTCTGGTGCACCCGATCAACACCCAAGGATGATGTTTTCCTCTACTCTTGACTTGTTGATACATTTATTCCTACTGTAGTTAACATATAAAATGGTCCAGCTTCCATGTAATCGAGTTACATAAAAATGAACTCATGTAACCCTTTCAAAATCGAAGATTTTAATCATTGATGGAAAATCTAATCCATTCATTGTACTTAACATCATTTGTTTATATAGGAGACCAGGTTCTATCCCAATTAAGTATGTTTATGGACCACATTTGTTTAAAAATATACATTCATGTATAAATTATGAAAAATGCTTAGATCTATTTACGCATGTATTGAAATGCAATAATACTTTATAGAATCATTTATTCACATAGAAATGATATTCTAGACGGTTTAGATGTCGAAATACTATTTTAAAATTGATAATTTAGTATTTTCCATAATTTACACGTGAATATACACATTTTCTAACAAAATTGGCTCATAAATATACTTGATTGAGATGAAACTTAATCCCTTAGATAAACAAATAATATTAAATACAATGAATAGATTAGATTTTCCATCAATAATTAAAATTTTAAATTTTAAAAGGGTTACATGGGTCCATAGAAGTGGAGCCCATATTATCGAATCATTGTCAAAATCAATTGCATTCACATGTAGCAGTTCTAGCAATTAACGAAAAAGATCAGATGGATAAAAATCTGGGTACCTGAAGTGAGAACTAACCTAGGAACTCTGTGTCTCATTAAGCTCCCCGCTCAAAATTTGATGAAGCAGAATATCAACAGTACGGCTTCTTGTTTTAAAGCTGCAAAGTGAAAACAAGATACTTCAACTCCTCATTCATGGTAAGTAGCAGCCAAACAACTTAGAGCAATGATTTAATACTTGCATAAGAATAGAAGTCTCCATACTTGCCCTTAGTTTTTTTAATTTTAAAATATTTTTTCAAAAATCTAACTATTTATCATGTTTATCCATGCATATTTATTTAAGATTCCAAAAACTACATGTATTGCAAACTTTTATATACTATATTTATAATGTACATTTTTCAAAATTTTTAGTGATTATATATTCACTCTCAAAACATCTATTTTTCAGAAAATGTAAAATTTTCAATGAAATTTATTTTTGGTAATATAATAAAAAAAAAGATGTATTAAACATGAGTAATTCTCAAGTACAACAAATTGTAATATACAACCATTATATATTTTATTTTTTGATTTTTTTATATCCAAGTCATTCATCATGTTTTACTCCCATTAACATATGCATAAAATAAAAAACCATATATATGTATGCATGTATATAAATGCTTCCATAAAACCCCTCTATTATGTAACACATTCCATTTTGGAGCTTGATTATATACATATCATGATGCATTTTAGATTAAAATACAACATTTATTTATTTTTACAGTTAGTTATATTTTTTTGAATTTTCTTCATAAGCATGTTTATCTAAGTATATTTAATCTATATACGAATTTTTTCCAATTTACAATACTTTTACATATTTTTTATTTTTTAAAAATTAAGTTTTTTAAGGGTTGGAAAATGACTTAAATGCCCTTGAAATTAATAATTTTTAAAAATAAAAAATAAATACGTAAAAATATTGTAAAATGGAAAAATTTTATATATAGATTTAATACAATTAGGAAAACATATTTATGAAGAAAAATTAAAAAAATATAACTAATTATAAAAATAAATAAATATTGTATTTTAGTCTAAAATACATCACGATGTATATAATCATGTTTCTTCCATTTTTAATAGGGGCGGATCCACGTACAAATTGCCCCCACTGAAAGATAAAACTTATTAATATATATTATAAATTACATTATTGCTCTAAGATTGCCCCCACTAGCTAAAATTTAGCGCCCCCATCCTTTTTAAAGACCCATAATTTAAAGTATTGATTTTATGGTTGTTTTTGTTACATTTTTTTGCCTCGGTTTAAAAACACAACCCTATGCATTTACTCAACGTTTGTTATATGTATTTATTGGAAAGACTTTCTTTTTACCATTTTAACATTGTTTTTATCAAGATTTTTTTGTTTAATTTTTCATTATTCACTTTAGAAGATACATGTTTTTAACTTTTGTAATTAATTATTATAACTTACCGCTAAATAAGTGATTTTGAATGAATTTTTATCATCTTTACTACCCTTTTCAAGCTAGACTTCTCTCTTTTTTCTCTCTTTCACGTTTCATTCTTCATTCTTTTGGTATATCAGAATTAAAGAAAGTACACTATTTTTCTCTCTATCTTCTAAGATTATAAGATATTTTAAATATGCGTGATGGTGAGAGCTTAAACTCCTAAAAAGAATTTGTAAAAGTTTAGTGTATCTTAATTTGTAATATTAAATGTCATGTCTTACATTACTAATAACAAATAGAGATATCGATTATTATAATTTGTAATACATCTATTTTTCAATTTTTGAAAATAATCACATCATTGTTGTTTGATTCTAACTTCCATTTGAATACACACACGTAGTAAGTAGAAACTTAGAGATTCGCCTTCCAGTTGAAATTGATAGATCTCTTATTTTTCCATACAATACTACCTATGAAACCTTCATTAAATAATAATGGTATTGAATTTTCCATGTACGATCCGATTATTTTTTATATCAAAGCAATATATTTTAAAACTTTTTAGCCCGTTGAATAAAAGATTAAAAAACAAAAAAGTTTTGTGATTTTTTTTTAAAGTATGGTAATGTTTAAGAAGAAATAAGATAAAATAAGATATTTTTATAAAAATGTGAAAATAATTAAAATGTAGAAATAATAATAGAAAAATAAGGTAATTAAATTTTGATAAATTATATTATATTAAAATGTACACAAAAATAAAAGGAAAAAAATCTTAGATCTAACTAAACAGGTCTAGAGTGCACTTTATAAAATGTGAAAAGAATCGTCACTTATTTCTAAATACCTTTTGATATTCTTTGATAGTTTTAACTAATAAATCTACTTTTTTATTATTACATTTACACTATAATCATTTTTCATATTTTTATACAATTGTTATATCTATTTTTTTAGTGAGGAATTGTTATATCTATTTTATCTCTATTCTTTGTATTTATAATCATTGTTCTCATTACATTACATTACTCTTTTACTTTTTCTAAATTTTCGCTATAGATTTTCTCCACTTTTTTAAACAAAAAAAAAAGAACACTTATTTGATTACTTATGAAAAAACTTCTCTAATTTATCATTATTAGCTCATTGTTAATCCTTTCCTTAGGTGCCAAATATGATTATTAAAGGAGTTATTTAGCTAGATTAACTTTGAATTGTTTATCGAAATAATTTAATAATTTATAAAACTATTCATTAATATTGAAAAATAGTTATGATATTAATTAAAATCTTTGAAATAGAAGTATAAATCAAATATTTGTAATTAATACTAGTTTTACATTTTTACTACTTTAATTAGATGTACCCGAATAAATATTTGAAGGTGAATGAAACTTGATGTCTATGTTAAAAAAATAATTAAAATACACTGAGAGTCTAAGACCTATGCCCATTTATAAATTTATTGAAATATCATAACAATTTATCAATTCATTTACTTATATTGTAAACTATTTTTGAATATCGAAGCAGCAATTTAAAATAGATATATAAATCAAATTGATTTTACGTTGTTATAACTTTACAAAATGAGCCCATATAAATATTTGAAGTGAAAGAAACTTCATGCCATTACTAAACAAATAATTTAAATATGACAAGTGATTGTCCAATTACTTGCATTGAAAAAAATAAGTTTGATAGTGTTTGCAATGAATTTATTATAGATAGATCTCAAATTTTGAAAACTCGCAAAAGACAAATATAAATTGTGTAATTATTTTTAAATTAATAGTATTACCAATTAACTTTTTGCATTTTTCTATTTAAATGTTATAATTTAATCCACCTAATTCGAGATTGAGGATGATGTTTAAAAATATATTTTAAATTTTTTATAATAAAAATTGTTCTTAAACATATAAAAATTTTAAAACAAAGCATAAACTTTGCACTTACTGACCAAAGATCTTAGATCCACCACTAATTTTTAATATCTTGCTGCTAAATGGAAAATTTACTTCAACTATTATATTTAGTATCATTTATAATATCTTATAAAATTTTTATTTGTCTAGTATCACTACACACATGCTCCGTCCACAAATGCGTAAAATCAATGCAATAAAATAATTTAATGTTAAATATTAATTTAAAAGTTGTATTTTCAACATCTAAACTGTCTAACATATCATCTCTATATAGATAAATGATTTCACAAAATAATATTATATTCTAATTATACGTAAATGGATTTAAACATTTTTCATAATTTACACATTAATATATATATATATATGTGTGTGTGTGTGTATTTAAGAAAATGTGGCCCATGCACATATTTGATTTAAATGAAACTTAGTCCCTAATTAGATAAATAATATTAAATATAATGATATTTAATGAATTAATTGAATTTTCTATCAAAAATTAAAATTTTAACATTTAAAGAGTTTACATGAAATTGCATTTATATAACCCGGTTATATAGAACATCAAAATCTTAACATTTAAAGGGTTTACATGAAATTTCATTTATATAACCCCGTAATATAGAAGTGGGCCCGTATATAATTTATAACGAGTGTGAATGTTTGAGATAATTTATGATTATATTTTTTAGAATTATTTATTATAAAATAATATAATGAAACAAGATGTGTAAAATATGACTGAGTCTCAAGTACAACCAATAGTAATATGCAAACGGTTGTGTTTTTTTATTTTTTGATATTTTATTTTATATTCAAGTCATACATGATGTTTTGCTCCCATTGATATTTGCATGACATGAAAAACCAAGTTATTTGGATTTATATATAATTTATAACAATTATAAATGTATGAGGTTGTTTATAATTAGACTTTTTAAAGATTATTAATTATAAAATTTGTCAATTTACTCTTTTTTATGAGATTTTCAATTTACTAGATTTTTGGTATATAGGCTAAATAAATAATTTTGAACACAACGTATAGATTGTGGATGTGAGAAAAAGAAAAAAATCAACCGGTTGTAAAATACAACTGGTTGTATTGGAGCGTTGCTTATTAAACATTGTAAATGGTTTGGACTCTAAAAAATGCGTTTAAAAATCTAAAAATCAACGGAAAGCATGCTTACATAAGTATTGAACCGAACAATAAGAAATTGAGGCATGTACCTGGTAGTACGACGCCTGTCTCTCCTCGACTGTGTTTCCTGTGGCGGGAAAAGGCAGACCATGAAGTTGACAACAAGATACAGTTGCATGTTGACAGTTTGACATAGTTGCATGCTATTACAAGGATGTGGCTACAGTTAGTGGATTCATGAATAGGATGTAACGAAGTAACGGGTGACAAAATTTTCTTGGCCTTGCCAGGACAGTGCAAGCGGTGAGTTTTTTCTGTTGTTCGACAACTAAATCCCATGGACAACAGCCAAAAATTTGACCCCGTGAAGAAGAAACTTTTCATTTTATGAATACTGAAATTTATTCAACTCTCAGAAGAGGCCGTGACTACATAAACACAAGAAAACCTCGTCGTACAACATATCTAAAATAGACCAGGATTTTTTGGATAGTTTAACCCTATATCCCTGCAAAAATTGATGATCTGCAAGAATGCATGTACTCTAGCATGACTCTACTATCCTCATCCTTATGCTGAAAAGCAATGGCTTGTATTGATACTCTAGCATGAAGTCATCATTGCCATCCTTATGTAGCTGAAGGTAATCCACAAAGAATGCCCGTACTGGCTGATTGGTCTATTGATTTCACGTCCTGTGAAAATTTATTAGAACTAATTCTAATACATACCTTGCTGTCATCTTCATATGAAGCGGGAGACTCAAGTTCCATTTCTGCAAAAAATGCCTCCAAGACAAATGACACAACCTAGAAAGAGTTCAGGAAGTAAAGACGTCACATGCGATTCTTTTAAAACAGCTGCTTGTGTAAGATCACATAACAACTACAAAGTCAAAACCACAAAATCCTCAATACGTTCATTTTGGGACTTCAAAAACCACACCTTCAAGAAGGCATGATGGATTGAAAACATATCAATGAACAAATATTCCTCCTTTTTTTTTTAAGTAGTCCAGCTTTGATCTTTCTTGAAGCTTGGCTGGGTAGTTCAGCAATCAATCAGCCAGTCATAGGATCTCTTACTAAAGCCTGGCTGCATAACCAGAATTGAATCTGCCACACAAGGATCTTTTGAAGCTTGGTTGGATGATGATTGACATACAATCCACCAGCCATAGGATCAATCATAGAAGTCTAACTAGTTTACAAGTCCAAAGCCATTTGCCAAACTCTATAAACGGGCATTTAACTGATGCTACATAAGCACATAAAGTTTACTAAAGTCCCTAAAAGTTGCATGTTTGAAGCCCTCGCCTCTTCATGAGCACATGCTGACAGGAAAGACGAGACTTCTTTTATTGACTTTAATCAGGTCATTGTTTCAATTTTTTTTTATTGTCTGATGCATCTCTATAGGATGTGGATCGGTGTCATCATCCTTTTCATCACCAGTGATAACCAGAAGGTCTCTTATAATTTGTGCAAACCATTAAAAATCTCAAAGGAAAGATTAAAACTGTTTCCAATTATCCCACGAGATGTAATAGCAAGTCCACATTGCATTTAATCATTGGACCATCAGAGACTTCACCATGTGTATGATACTTGTACTTATTCTTTCTTTGTTTTTGTCTGCTTGTTTCATAATGACTCAATTCTAACTTAATGTTGAGCATTATTAACTATAAACACACAGGGTTCCCTTGGCACACAAGGCCAGTACAATTTTGTCCTTTAGGTTCGGGTCATAACACTTTTTACACATGCGAGAGAGAGAGCTCGAAAGTATGCAGGAGTCCTGTCCCTGATTTTCAACTGCCAAATCACAGCCATGTGCTTACTGATAAGTAATGCACGTGAAGATTCTCCTGAATAAGTTCTACGCAGCTTTGCAGAAGCACAAAATAGTACCCCAAACAAAGGAACAAGTGCATTTACAATGCAGTCTTATCATGTTTGATTAACTACTACCATAGTTAGGAACAAAAGAAATACTAGTTAAAAATGGAAATTACCAAATTGATGAGTAACAAAACTGTTAAGAGATAAAAGCTGACAAAGTACACAAGTGTCCAAGCTGTCCCTGTCAGATCCCAGTAGCTCTGAAAAATGTAATAATAAGACAATTAGCAGCATCAAAAGAAGAAAAAATTTTCATCATCCAGCTAATATTCAAGCTGAATTCATATTAACTACAAGTAACAACAAGACAGGAAAGTACGAAACAACTAAATAAACGGGTCGGACAGCTAAGTTTTTAAAGGAATGGCAACTTGTTATATAGATCTTTTGATAGAGCATTTTATGCAACAGTTACTCAATATATTGTAACAACTTTGTTTATAAAGTCCAAAACTAAATCTCTGTTAGAATTCTATATAGAGAAACACAGAGATCACACTATCAAGGCAGAAACACACACATATAAACACTCAATAAGTACAAACAACATGATTAAGAGTTCAGCTGTTAATGTATTCACAAAACAGAGATGTTGACATACTCAGATCACAATATTCCCAGCAGAAAAAAGTTCTTAAAAAGGAAAATTTGTATTGACTATTGATAGCATGATTACAAACAGAGGACCAAACGGACTTCTGTGAATGATAAAATGAAATCTTAAATAATTAAAATACCAGGTAACTACAAGCTTAGGAACAAATAAGATTGAATTCAAATTGTAACCAACATGCTCAACTCAATCCAATCAATCTAGCACCATATTTGTATTGCTTTTCAGGAAGCACAAGCTTATTTCCAAAAGGACCCCACTAAGATAGGCAGGAGCAACTCTATCACCACTAACCTGCTAGTTTTCAACTGGGCTTAGTAAGACACAGGATTTTCAGGAAGCAACACAGGAATACAGGCTAGCTTGCTAGAGCTGAACCTGAATTGTCTTGGTTGGTTCTGGGGCAATCCAACCCTTACCAGATTGTCATGGATAGACCAAAGAATTCTCCAAGGCTTTATCTTCCCCAATCCATCTTCCCCAGTCCTCAATTCGCTCTATAAATTTTTTCACTAAGTGTGTTTTTTGTAAAGGAGAAAAGAAAAAAAATTCTCTCTTACCTTTTCACATCTTCCCATGCAACTACCCTCCCTATTTCAACTTTTAATCATTACCCCTATCATATCACATCATTTTACCCTATCAATTTCATAACATTCCACCAAAACATTTCCTTTTCCACTTACTAAGCACAGTAGCACACCCTAAAATGTCAGGTTATGCAGGTTCAGGTCAGGCTCGTTGGTGGTTTTAATAAATTTCTTGGAATCTTTCAAATTGGCTTAGGCTAGAGTCAACACCTAACTGATGCTGAGTTTGCAATGCAACTTGATGTGCAGCCCCAACACATAAAGATGCAAAAAAACAGTGGCAAAAAACTAGAAACCAGCCAAAGGCTTCAGACAACCTCACGTAACATGAATATAAAGTGAAAAACCATGAAAGAGAAAAAAAAAACCCTCGAAAGCTGCTGATAAAACAGTGACACTAAACTGAATATGATGACACTGAGAAGTGCCAACTCACTAGTTCAGACATAGGGATCCTTCTGACAGTTGGGACCTATTCAAATGCCTCTAAGGTTATGCTTTCACCGAAATGATAATATCACCCATTTATTCATACATTTCTTTTACAAATCCTAAATGATCACTCCTCAATTCTGGCAAGTATCGGCCCCATCCATTGGCCGTGTCATATCAGTATCGGACTATGGGATGGTATTTTTTTAAAGCCAACATAATATGAAAAAAATATCTTAAATTCAGAACAATAAGAAGTAAAATGTGTCAATATTTTACATTTTTCCCATATGAAGGATGATGTACCAAGAAAGTAGCTGACTGGAACTGTTGTAAGCAAGAATCATTGGTAGATGTCTCATACTGAATTTTCATGTCCATATTGGTAGAGCAAAATCTAGAGGTTTTCATAAAGAATTTTCATGCATGAATTGAGTAGAAGAGGTTATGAGTAGAAGAGGTTACGAGACTGGCATTGGAAACTAGCATTTTTATAGAAAGGGGGACATGAAAATTTCTTATTACCTGCATCCAGACTTGCCAGTTTCCCATGACCACCAAATTGAACAGTGTTACCATCCCATTTGGGTAGTCATTAAAATTGAAAAGCAAGTAGCTAGATCAGTTAAGAAATTGTCAGATGGAACAGAAATTTTCATCCAGGGATATGTACAGAGAACTGGTAGATAAATACATGGGGATAAGAGAACCACAATATAGATCTGAACTCATGCAAGTGCGGAAAATGTAATCATGATATTCGTTACAGAAGTCAGGTACAAAATGTAAATATGCTGCAGATGATTTAAAAGGATACTCATCATCATAGAGATCTGTTTCTTTCAACTTCGAATTTCCGCCATTGACAATTCCCCCAAATAACTGAAAAATATTCACGTTTGGCGTTACTGTTTTATTTTTAATTAAAACTTTTGGTGTTATTGTAAATATGTAGGAAAGTTGCAGATGTGAAAATATTTGCTGAAAAGAGAAACACTCGAAAGCACATACCTGTAAACCAATGGAACAATAAATACATAGAACACAAAATATAGTCCCAAGATATGGCATCAGACTCGGTATGAGGGTTAAAAAAGTTGCCACAAAAGCTCTATAGCGACCAACATGCATCAGAAGTCTGATCAATCTCAACATCCTCGCTATAAGAAGGTACCGAATCCTATTCACAAAAAAAGTAGTCATACCATTAAAATATTTACCTATGAAGTACAAATTGTAGAAAATCAATTTTTTGCTTTTTTATTTTTGAAAACAGGTAAAATAAGATAAAGCATATTTAAAAAAGAAAGCTTTTTCATCAACAAGTCATTCCTATGAGATTCATTTCTGTTCATTCTTTTTAAATGTGGTAATAACAGGTTCACTACACAGTAGAAGGTACACAATTCAGCATTTCCACACATCTTTAACTTATTTTAAAAAAATAAAAAAGATAAAATGCTATTGTTTTAGGGATTTCATACTTAGCATTTGACGAATTATTTAAATTGTTTTAGGATTTTGTTAATATGGATCCCACAAGTATTAGAACTGGGATTGGGTAAGAGTTACACAACAAGTTAGAATTGGTACTGGGATTGCATAAGACTAAGAATTGTGTTACGGTTTTGTTTTTCTGATTACGGGCTCTTAGGTTGGATTGGACTGGAATTGGAAATTGGAAAAGTAAAGTTGTTATGGTAGGTATATGTCACATCATACATTGCAATATAAAAATTATAGGTAATAACAAGGAAAAATAGGATTGTTACGTATTGGAAGATGGGAAGTACAGTTGTTATCTTTTGGGAGAAAATTAAAAATAATCCAAATCCAGATTCCAAATCTTTAGTAGCTGAATATGCCCTAAATAGATGCACTTTTTGAGGGTTTGATATGCGCATCTAATTTGATTCCTTTGAGAGGATGGATCCTCTTGCATCTATTCCTTCACACTTCCCATTCTACATCACAATCATTTACTAACAATTCCTGCTAACCATAACTTGAATGACAGCCTATTAAATCTATGCTTAGAATTGGTTTTTCCATTTCTTCATTTGCATCCATCTAGGCCATTTTTACCATCCTTCAACTTTTCTCTAAGCAATTCCAATGAATCATCCTTTAAATACTCCACCAAGATGAGGGGGGTGCAATGTTCGCCTTAATCTTAGTCCAAACTCTATTTGTAAAATCGAACCCAACCCTATTTGCGTAAATTGCTTCAGATTGCAGTTTAGGCATGCAAGTCTTTGTTCAAGTTAAGAGTAACAACTTCAATTTTCTTATGGAGATAGAATAACTAACCAATTATGGAAGAATTTCTTCAAGTATTGATGGCAGACCTAAATGAATGTAGTCTTGAACAAGCTAAGACTCGTAAACATGGAATATAACTTCGACATAACAAATATGCATCCAAACTTGAATACAAATAATTTACAATACATAAAAATGTATAAATATTGTTTTGGGGGTCCCTCGTTGAAACTAAAGTTCCCACCAAAATTTGGTGGGAACTGCTTGAACAGGGGCCAATTTGATGTTTAAATCAAAGTCCAATGGCTCACGTTGTTTAAGATCATCTATTTTATCATGTAACTAAAAATCTTTTTTATTGGAATCTTGGGTTGGCCATACCTGCTTTAAAATATATATAATCATGCGTAAATTATAAAAATGTTTAAACCTATTAATAGATGCATTAAATGCTATAATCATTCATAGAGTAATTTATCCACATAAAAAGAATGTTTTAGATAGTTTAGATGATGAACTACCAGTTTTAAAAATTAATTTAAACAATTTTATCGCATTGATTTTATACAAGATGAAACATGTTTCCTAGTCAAATAAATGATCCTGAATATAATGGGTGTAGTGGATTTCAGATAATGACCAAGGTGGGCTAAACAAGTGGGTTTTCCACCAATATGTGGTGGGAACCAATACCACTAAAGTTGGACCCTCACTTCAGCCATGCATACATTAAATGTAGATAGGGGAAATCAAGTTCAGGTTTGTTAGAACACTGATCCACCCTGTTTACAAATAAGGTTCATTGGATTTGGTTCTCTAGTCCTGGGTTGTCAAAAGCCTATAACTGATTTTGCCTGGGTTCTACGAGCTGAGTTCCCAGGGTTTGAGCTCAAGTTGCACTCTAGATGCTAACACATCAGAAGTCTATGTTCTACAACTTTTTGTAAAAAGACATAATATGTAAACTAATGGATCCAATTCGGTGGGAGTCGTCCTCATTGAAGTAATTCCACAAGTCAAATTCTAGTCCTGCACCAGTTCAATGATCAACTTACAACATAAGAACCATAGATAGTAGAGTTGAACTACACCAATAGGCTTGAAAACCAATGGAACAAGGTTTCACAACTCAAGAAATAGACCCCATCTGCAGATATTGACTGGAGGACGTGAAAATTATGTTTTTCACAGCTCATACCCTTTCACCCATACATGCCAGAGCGTCTAGATAGAGCTTGAAATGGTATCACAAGAAATTCTACCAAACAAAAAATTAAAAGGACAAATAAAAAACCAGGTTCTGAGATTCAGTGCCAAGTTGAATTTCAGCCAGCTTAAATTAACCATTGATTCTTTAAAGTATGTGAAGAATATTCTTCTCTCAAGGAAAAAAATTATTAAGCATTTGCAGAGCAGAGGGTAATAAACTCATAATGAATATGCTGACAATAAGACAAAATTAGATCCACAGACACAGAGGGCAAATGGTTACCATTCTCCATTAAAGAAAGGAAGTCCATGAGGAATAAATAAAGTTGCCGTTTCTCCTATAACTGCAAGTCATACATTGAGTTCAGCCATCATGTCAATCACAAAGCATGTCGACACTCACAAAAAAAAAAAAAAGTAAAATATAAACATCATGCAGTACCATGTCATTGTGGTCATTGTAGAGGACAGAATCAAACATGAAGGCATGAAACATCAGAACATGTGGTTGATGTTTCGCATTCAACTAACCACAAGGTTTATTCAATCCAGTATCAGATGTAGGTTAGGCAACCACCTAACACATTATAGGGTAAATGACCAACAGTATCTTTAAAAGCAGTCAAGCAAGCCTACAGTTTAGGTGCTTTCCACACACTCCATGAGGATCAAATAAATAAGCACAGGTTAAATGTTAGTTGAATCAATCATAACTCAAAATTCATGCACTGGCTGCAGCCAGATCATTTAAAATGTATAACATACCCCTTTTTAAAAAAATCAAAAAATATGTACAATCTCCAAAAATGGTAAAACTTAATACATATGTTAAATACCCTTAGATTAACAGTTTTATAAAAAAGATTTCAAAAAAATAAATAATGGGTTTTTGCACCTAGGTGCACCGGTACACTAGATAACAACCCCCTAAGTTTTCATGCAAATTTTCAGCCTCAAGCTTGAACATGTATTTTTCCATTGGCAACTAGAGCTCCATTGCAGCTAACTAACTGCCAACACAAAAAAAATGTAATGCTAACATTCCAATCTGACAACATTTTGACAATGACAAAATTACTTAAATTTAGTCACTATTAAATTCAAGCACAAAATATCAATCTATAGCCACTAATATAACTGAAATTTCAAAAAAATTTACAACTCAAGACAAGTGGTTGTTGGTAATTAGTGTCACTTACCTATCACCCATGTGACCACAAAATCAAACTGATTTTGACCTTCCATCCAATAATTGCTGAACCCAAATGAATAAACTTTTAATGCCATCTCCAAGACATATATCCATCCTGCATAAGAAATCAACCAAAATCAAAATTGAACATGTGAAGGACCTAAATAATATACATTGATATTTCTAAAGCAATAATCCATATTGATAAATATAAATTTACCTCTGCCCCGGATAATGGAAAAAATGAATGTATCACCCAATAACTATCACCAAGATTGCCTATTTCTATCACAAATTTTGAGACAAACAAAAGAAAACAATTTGCTCAACAAAACCGTAGTTGTTTATAAAATAATAATAACAATAAAAATATCAAACACAATCCTAAACATGACCATTCAAAGTAAAGACTAACACAAATGACATTGATCTAACAATTAATATTCAAGGTTAATGGATCAATATTACATGAAAGAGTCTAAACTTGAAAGATAACACGAAGTAACTCAGCTAAGATTGGCAGGGAAAAAAATGCATAGCAATGACTAGATAGAAAGAATTATATTTGAAGCTCTTAGCTTGCTCTCATAAAATTTATACTTGATATTCTTTCTACTGTGCCAAAGTGAATGTCTAAATCCTAGCTTTATGTGCATTTTAAAGTATATTGAATAGGTTGGAATAAAAAATATATATATTGAATATGCAAAGATTAAAATGTACTTGAGAATGTTTATTAGAACTTAGAGAATAAACAAATTAAGCAAATAATTTTTTTTTTGCATATTGCATTGTCTTAAATGAATAAATATATGTAAATGGCCCTACAAAAGGTTTGAAAGATGTCCATAAAGGTTTGGTTAGGGTTTGGGGTGTTAGTCATGTAATTTTGATATTTTTAGAATTTTATAGAATTTAGGAAGAAAATAAATTAAATAGAAACTTTTAGTGAATATTGTACATGAATATGGATCCTAATTTAATTTAATTATATTCCCAAAGTTGTGGAATGATTCTGAGGTCAGCAAATTTTAGAATTTAATATATTTGAAAATTCTTACGGGAAAACCCAAAATCCAACCCAACTTTGATGGAACACCATGACAGGCACTCTTGGTGCTACATGGCATCAAATATGCAGTTGGATTCATCTTAAAGTCTAGAATTTAACCCAATAAACAGCCTATCAATCAGAGGTTCCTACTAGGGGTGTAAATAGGGTTGGGTTCAACCCGAGCCCACATCAACCCAGACCGATTTATACCATGGTTGTGTTGAGGTTTTGGAAGTTCGGTTTTTGAAAATCGGGTTCAACCCAACCTAATTTTAAGAATCGGTTTGAACTGGGTTAGGGGGTTGGTCAACCCAACCCAACTTGCCCCCATTATTCTATTATTCGACCCTGTATATGCATTTTAAATTCAAACCCTAAATTGACAAATTCGAAGCCACAACCTCCGCCGCAGGCCCACAGCTCGTAGCGCCCCGCCTCCCCGCTCAACCGCTCTTGTTGACGATTGAAGTCGGCATTGCAGCCCGCATCTCCTCTCCTCCCTACTCCTGCTAGCTACTGACGATCCTCCTACGTCGCGCCGTCTTCCCCATCTTCTCATCTTCCCATCTTCCCCACCTGCTACGTCTACTATGAGCCACTGAGCCATGAGGGCAAAGGGCGAGAGGTATATTTTTAAATTTCAAAATATAGATTATATTTATATATTTAACTGTATTGGATTACTGTAATACAATGTTTGTTATTTGTTGATTGTTTCATTATTTTTATTGAATTGTCTATGTAATTGATGGATTAAAATAGTCAAGTTTTGTGCATTAATTAGAATGGAAGATGATGATGTTATAGAATGTGCATTAATTAGAATGGAAGATGATGATGCTATAGAAGTGCATGCCAACACACCATCTGAAGCTACATCCAACAAATCACAAAAATGAAAATATAAAGCAACATCAAGTGTGTGGGAATTTTTTGAAAAAGTTTATGCACCTAGAGCTTCAAAAGCACAAATTTGTGTATGTAAAAAATGCAAAACACAATATAGATGTGAGAGCAAGATTGGCACAAGTACACTCAGAAAATATGCAGAAAAATGTTATAAAGGTGATGATGGGACCTCACAACAAATCTTGCAATTCACTAGTCAAGAAAGTGGAGAGACTGCATTAGGCAATTGGAAGTTTGATCAACTTGCTGTTAGAAATGCTATTGCCAGGATGATTGTGATTGATGAAATACCTTTTAGCACTATTGAGCGTGTTGGCTTTAGAGGATTAATACAATTAGGCATGCCACAGTTTAACTTTGTCACTCGTCAAACAATTACTCAAAACTGTCAAGAAATTTATCAAATAGAGAAGAGAAAGTTAAAAAATTTATTGATAGAAAAGGTGCAAACTATTTGCTTGCCTACTGATATGTGGACCTCAATTCAAAATGTTGGTTATCTTTGTCTCACAACACATTTAATTGATGCAAGTTGGTATTTGCATAAGAAAATTATTAGCTTTTCTCTTCTCCCTTGTGCACACACTGGTGAAGCAATTGCATCTGCAATAGATCAAAGTTTAAGGGAATCAGAAATTTCAAGTGTTTGCACAATGACAATTGATAATGCTAGTTCCAATGATGTTGCAATTCGCCATTTGAAACATTGCATTGAAAATAGAAAGATGTGCTGCTCATGTTCTAAATCTGATTGTCAAAGGTGGACTTAAAGAAATTGGTGATGCAATTGCTAGTATTAAATCAGTTGTTCGGTATGTAAGATGCTCTCCTTCAAGGCTGAGGTTGTTTAAAGAATGTATCAAAAAATGTTTCGTTAGAAATAAGGGTGCATTGGTTTTGGATGTGCCCACTAGATGGAATTCTACATGCCTTATGTTAGAAAGTACTTTGAGATTCAGAAAAGCATTTGAGCAGATGAAGTTGGAAGATGTCTCCTTTATTAGAAAAGATCCTCCAACACATGAAGATTGGAATAAGGCAACTCAGTTGATTGCTGTTTTAAAACAATTTCATGAGGTAACTCAAATTTTGTCAGGGTTTTCATATGTTACTGCAAATTTATATTTTGTTGAAGTTTGCAAAACACAAAGGTTGTTAAGAGATTTTTAAACCAACTATGATCCTCTCATTGTTGATATGTGCAAAAGAATGAAAGAGAAGTTTGACAAGTATTGGGGAGATATTGACAAGATCAATATGATTTTGGTCATTGCAGTTGTTTTGGATCCAAGGTATAAGCTAAAATATCTTCGATTCTAATATTCTTTATTGTATAATGCGGAAAAAGTTAGTGAAATTTTGATAAAAGTTCAGTTGAAAATGCAAGAGGTATTCAAAAGTTACCAAACGAAGTATCCTCCAATAACAGTACCTCAAGAGGTGAAAGAAACTAGTGATGAGAATGAAAAACTTGTTAAGTCTTCTCGTTCAAGTGGAAATGCTTCATGTAAGGATTTTTTTAAAGAAAGAGACAGGTCTTGATGTGAGCAATGAATTTGATCGATACTTGAAAGACCCCGTAGAAATAGATGATGATGATGATAATTATTTTGATATTTTAGCATGATGGGCTTCTTCAAGATATCGAGTTTTATCACACATAGTGTTGACACCCCACAAAAATGTAAAAGAAAAAAATAATATATAAAATAAAAATTTAAGATGAGCCTACTATTATACATATTTATGGATTTGTGGATTCATTTTTTTCCCTAACTCATATATTTTGCAAGTCCAATGTTGTGTAGGGTTCACGGGCCTTCAATATTTCAAGCCCATTAAGGTGGTAACAGCCACCAATCCATATGGCAGATCTCGGGCAATTCGCATTTAAGATGAAATGAAAGATACTTTTTCAAGACAATTGGAGCAGAATCAACAAGATGAGCTGCTCAGATTCAACAAACAATTAATATTTTAAGGAATTTTTGATGGTCAAAGTCTATTTGACCAAAGAAAGAGGGGCATTTGCAATATTTTCAAGTGCTAAATAAATTCGATGAATCTAACTCATTAAGTAAAAATATGAACCGTTAAAATAAACAAAGAACATTAATAAATGTGGACTTTATCAAGAATTGAGGAAAAACATGTAATAATCAAGATATAAATAAAAGGTCAAAATACACAAAATCAATAGCCAAAAATGATTTGACTTACTACCCAAACAAAACCATGGGCCCCTTGGGTGGTTTTCAAAAACCACTCACGAAATTACTAAATGGTCCATTTTTATTATATTTTTGCAAAAAGAGGAAACAGAGACTTATGCAAAAAAATTAAAAGAAATACGAAATTGCAATTTCTCAAACTTAAAAACCTATAAAAAGAGGACACTCTCCTCTTATTTCCTACGGTGAAGAGCTTCCAAAAAAAAAAACAGCCATCCTCCTTTTCTTCTAAGCCTATCTTGAGATCCATTTCTTTTCCTTTCATCCCCACTCGTCCATTTAAAAAAAAAAAAAAGAAGAAGAAAAGACACAATCTGAAGTTAGATCACGCATCACCTTTTTTCTACATCGACCACCTAAAAAAAATGCACATCAGAGGATTGCATGCCGCCAACCATCTTATTTAAAAAAAATATATATATACAGCACATTTTTCTCTTCTCGCACAGATCATCGTTTTCCTTTTTTTTTTAAAAAAAAAACAACGAAAAAAAGAAGAGATCCAGTTCACCTATTACAGCTTCAGCCCGTCCTCAACATTCAAAAAGAAAAAAAGGAAGAAATTTTTTAGTGCACGGATTCTAGCACCTTTCTCTATAGATTTTGTTTTTTTTTTATAAAAAAACAGAAGAACGGAAGACCAGAGGTACCAGCCCGTTCTCTGTTTGTCATCCCCTTTCTCTTTTCCATTTTTTTCATTTAAAAAAAAATAGACCAGCACCAGCACATTTTCATTTTTCATTTTTTTTTTAAAAAAATCAACGAGAGCCAATAACCCATCTGCTCGCTATTATTTTTTCTCTTTTCCATTTTTTTGTTTTTTTTTAAAAACGAAAAACTAAAAGTACCTGCCCGTTCTCCACTCGTTATCTTTCTTCTCATTTGCATTTTTTGTTTTTTTTTAAAAAACCCACAAGCAATCTCTAGTTCGTCATTTCCATCCCTTTCTTTCATTTTTTCGTTTTTTAAAAAAAAAACACACCGCACATCCTTTCCCCTCCCTCTTTCATTTTTCGTTTTTTTTTTTTAAAAACAAAAACCACTCTCCAGCGCCATTGTCCTTTCTCTTCCCTCTTTTTTTTATTTTCATTTTTTTTTAAAAAAACAATGCATCCAACATATTCATTCCCGTAGCATTATCACGCTAATTCGCCATTTTTCTTGCTCCAACGCATTATTTATCTTCTGCATTCCCATTCCTTTTTTTTTTTAAAAAAGAGAGATAAATAGAACTCTAAAAATATTCACCTATTCCTTGCATAATATCGTATTTATCATTCCTTTAAAATACTTATCCAACAGATAAATATCGTGTTATTCGCAAAAATAAATAAAGAAAGGATATAAAATCAAATCATTATAAAAAATTTTATTCTACGCAACGGGGACAACTACCCACATCTAACTTCCAAGTTGAGTTAGGCCCTCAAAAAAAAGCTTAGGGATTAAATTCCCGCCTCCACCCTCTTGAGCTTTTACATAAAAAAATATATATTAATTTTTCGCACTCCTAAGACCAATGTACTAGAAAAATAAAGTTGTATTTTTTTTCTAGTTGTGAGTTCACCCAAAGAATCTCTGTGTTTTAGTGCATTATTGTACACGGACTAATCACCGTTATATGGTTAGTGGCGACTCCAAAAGTTAATATATTACGCATAGTACTAATTGCTAATTGCGTCTAATTGATATATATGTTTGCGTTTGACTAACTCGTATCATTTAAAAATCTCTAAAAAACTTGTATCATCTAAAAGCCTTAACGCTTGCATCTCCCTTCTTTAACCCCCATGCCTACACCTTTTATATTTTTTTTCATTTCTAATCTTGAACCCCTTTTCTACACCGTTTATATTTTAATTTTTGCACGTTTAATTTCTGTATCTGACTTGCATCACGTCTAACCCGCTAACTCGCTAATTTGCATGTCATACTTATTTTCTTCTCTTGTATATGCATATTTTATTTTCTCATTTTAGTTCATGGTTATATGTATTTTTGAGCCTACTTTACACTTTTTAGGTGCATACGCCGGCCCATCGTAGTACGCTAAAAACCACGTGCTACAATTTGGCGATTCCGCTGGGGAAACAGGAGTGATAATTTTCATTTTTAGTAAAAGC
This sequence comes from Annona squamosa, assembly GCA_035584095.1. Classification (NCBI taxonomy): domain Eukaryota; kingdom Viridiplantae; phylum Streptophyta; class Magnoliopsida; order Magnoliales; family Annonaceae; genus Annona; species Annona squamosa. The sequence continues at coordinate 44,719,597 of JAXCLR010000001.1, read as the reverse complement.
TTAAGGAGGGTATTTTCCTTTAAAAAATTTCTCTTTCCTTTTTTTTTTTTAAAAAAAGGGGAGGCTAAAAATAATAAAAAGGGATTCTAACGCTCTTTTTGGTTCGTCTTTTAAAACAAAAAAAGGAGATAAATTTTTTTAGCCCTTTACTAAAGAGTCGTAGAAGTTACATACTATTCAATATTTAAAATCTACCTATATAGCAAGAATAGCGCATAGAAAGAAAATATTTCCATCCTGTAGCCCAATAGTCACCAGGTATAAAACAAATCAAGCAAAAATGGCTGAAGCAACGCAAAATAGGGGAGGATCCTCCTCAAATCATCCGGTTACAGACCTCACTGACATGACACAACGAGTAGATAGATTAGAAGGAATGATGCTCAAAGTCCTAGAAAAATTAGAAAGCTTACATCCATATAGGAATTTAGAGGACAACAGAGAAGGCGTATCTACTAATACAAATAAAGAAAAAGAAGTAGACCATTATGAAAAAGAAGGAATAATTTTAAAACATACTACTGATAAAATAGAAACTCTCCAAACCCAATTAAAGCAATTAGAAGACAAATTAAGGTTACACAGTGGAGAAGGGTTACCGTCTTCAAAAATTGAAGATTTATGCTCTTTTCCTAACATTACCCTGCCGGATAAATTTGAAATACCAGCTCTACCCCATTATGAAGGAGATTCATGTCCTAAAGTCCACCTAAAAGCTTATTGTGGAATCCTATACCCATTAGTAAAAAAGGAAGAAATTTTGATACGGTTATTTTAGCATAGTTTGAAAAGAGACGCTCTAGAATGGTATACGTTATTAGATTACAAGCAAATTAAAACATGGAAGGAACTATCATCAGCATTTTTAGAAAGATTTTCCTATAGGTTAAACTCAGCCCCTAAAAGAGTCGATTTGGAAAATCTAAAACAAAAACCAAATGAAACTTTCTTCGATTTTGTTGCTAGGTGGAGAGCTCTTGCCGCCAAAATGAAAGTGCCCCTCCCCATGAGTGAACAAATATCCATAATAGTAAATGCAACTCACCCCAACATATCAGGTTACCTTATCTCCTATCCTTATACAAATTTTGCTCAGCTAATTCAAGTAGGGGAACAAATAGAATTAGGAATAAGGCAAAGAGTAATATCACCATGGCCCCATCAAAACAGTGCGGTTAGAAAAAAGTCGAAAGTTAAAAAATGCAAATAATATAGGAACTAAAGTGCAAGAGGTAAATGCAATTGGGGCACCTGAGGGGGAGAAGCCAAGAGAAGTTAGAAATTCTTTTAGAAAATTTACCAGAATAGCGATGTCATATACTGATATCCTTAGCATGCTAATCAAGAAAAATATTTTAAGCCCACTATAGCTAAGACCACCACCCAACCCACTACCAAACAATTATAGAGAGGAAGAATACTGTGCATACCACCAGGGAAGGGAGCACTCAACCGATCGATGCTTTACCCTAAAGCAAACAATCCAAGATTTGATTGATGAAGGGAGAATTTAAGTATACTCCAGTGTGCCAAATAAAAATGTCTTACAAAATCCTCTACAAACACATAGAAATGACACTCCGAGAACAGTAAATTTAATATACCATGAACATTATGGTATGAGACAATCCTTCGAGCTTAATATGATATGGATAGTGGAGCCCGAAATAGTTCTAAAAGCTGCCCCACAAAGAAACCCTCGTAATTATGGTCCTAACACTACCGAAGCCTTAATCTTACCAGGATTTAAGAATTTAAGGGTAACAAATCAAGAAGAGAAAATTTCTTATGACTCGCATCGGGTACCATGGAAATACCCGGAACCTCCAGAATGTTCAGAAATAGGAAATATTCAACCGAACGGGATGATAAATAGGCGAGAAATAAATAAAAATCCTCCTATTTTTGAAAAAGAGAAAAATACAAATTATGATATAGCCACACAACTCAAATCACTGCTCGCTCAAATTTCTATATGGGAGCTACTATGCACTTCTACTTTGCATCGCGAGGCCTTTACAAAAATATTAAATAAAGCTTATATTTCAAAGGAGGTTGAGCCAAAAATAGTAACTCACATGATAGGACAAATTATCTTGAAAAATGCCCTCACATTTACGGATGAAGAACTCCCACTTGAAGGGCGGTGTCATACACAAGCTTTAAATATAACAGTCTAATACAAAGATCTTAAAGTGCCATTTGTAACCATCGATAATGGGTCCAATTTAAACGTATGTCCGCTAAGGACAATTAAAAGGTTAGGCATCCCTAGGGATGGTCTTCGCCCAAATGACATTCGGGTTCGAGCATTTGATAATACCATTAGAAATACCTTGGGAGAATTAGATATTAATTTAACCAAAGGGCCAGAAAAATGACTATAACCTTTCAAATTTTAGAAATACTTGCTTCATTTAATATGTTACTAGGGAGGCCATGGATACACCAGGTGGGTGCCGTTCCATCCTCATTACACCAAAAAATTAAATTTACAACCAATGGAAAAATAGTTGTAATCAATGCTGACCCCGAAATAATCATTCATAGGGAAGGAAACACAAGTTACGAAGTCCCCCTAGTGGAAGCATATGAATCTCCCGAACCATTATCATTTGCTGAGTCCTTTATAGAAAATATAAATTTTATTCCCTCAAGACCCATAATATCTGATAAATATATAATTACACTAGCAGAAAGGCAAATCAGTCAATATAAAATCAAACATGGTGCAAAAGTCAATTTAATCAATCTCCAAGAAAAAAAGATAAATACGGCTTGAGTTATGACCCGAAAAAATCACAATTAAAGAAAACTAAAAGCCAAAATATTTTCTCAAGCGCTGGATTTTTTCTACATGATTCAGAAGAAGAAAAGCAATTAAATACAATATTAATGATTCAAAATACAATCAATCAAGAAAAAAAAACGTTTTCAAAACAAATGAGGAAAATAATGAAAAGAGATGGTATACAATGCCCACCTATTCAACATCCCCCTCACAAAAAACTCTCATCTCATCCCCGAGTTACAAAAGAGGACCCACTGAGAAAGAGCTTTGAGCTAGCATCTACTGTGCCCAAATAACTATAGAATCCTCAGAAGAAGATAGCAATAAGAGGGGAGGAGATGAAGAGTTACAAAAACAAATGGAGAAAATGGAAGGCGAAGGCAAAGACATGGCGGTCGCTGAAGATTTTGAAGTCGTCAATTTAGGAACTGAAGACAACCCCAAAACACTAAGGTTAGGAAAGCAAATATCCGAAGAAGAAAAAGGTACGATGATAGCCCTCCTCAAATCAAGGTTAATGGATTTTGCTTTTTCTTATAATGATATGCCAGAATTGGATGAAAACCTTATCACTCACCAACTCCCGGTAAAAAAGAAAATTAAACCAATAAAACAGAAGCTCAGAAGAATAAAATCGGAATGGGTTCCTAAGATTAGGGATGAAATTATTAAGCAATATAATGCTGGATTTTAAAGAGTAAGCCATTATCCCGAATGGTTGGCCAACATAGTGCCCGTACTAAAAAAAGATGGTAAAGTCAGAATGTGCGTAGACTATAGGGATCTTAACAAAGCAAGTCCGAAAGATGATTTTCTTTTACCCCATATTGATACCCTAGTAGACAGCACAGCTAGATATAGTTGGTTTTCCTTCATGGATGGATTTTTAGGTTATAATCAAATTAAAGTTGCACCAGAAGATCAAGAAAAAATGTCTTTTATCACTCCATGGGGGACATTTTGTTATAAGGTTATGCTGTTTGGACTAAAAAATGCCGGAGCTACCTATCAGAGGGAAATGACGGCTATTTTCCATGAAATGATGGGAAAAGAGATGGAAGTCTACGTAGACGATATTATTATACGTTCTCATTCTTTTGGCAACCATTTACAAAATTTAGAAAAATTATTCGATAGAATGGAAAAGTTTCAACTCAAACTTAACCCAAGTAAATGTGTTTTTGGAGTAAGGAAAGGGCGATTATTAGGGTTTATTGTAAGCAAAGATCAAATACAGATAGATGATGAAAAAGTAAGAGTTATCCTAGAAATGCCCCCACCTAAAACTAAAAAAGAAATTAGAGAATTTTTAGGGAAGTTACAATACATTAGCAGATTCATTTCAAAATTAACCTTGAAATGCGAACCAATATTTAAACTTTTGAAAAAAGATTCTTCTAAAAAATGGACAGCAGACTGTCAATTGGCTTTTGAAAAAAATCAAAACCTACCTTTCAAACCCACCTATATTAACGCCGCCTGCCGCGGATAACCCATTAATTTTATATTTATCAACTACACCCATAGCTATGGGAGGAGTATTAGGACAATGTGATACTAATAATAAAAAAGAATAACCCATTTATTATTTTAGTAGAAAATTCACACCCACTGAAATTAAATATCCTGAAATCGAAAAAGTATGTCTAGCGTTGGTTATAGCCATTTTAAAATTAAGATAATATATTATGTCAAAAACGGTTTTGCTAATTTCTAAACAAGATTCTCTTAGATATTTGTGCCAAAAAACTACTCTCACCGGAAGATGGGCTAAATAGCAATTGCTTCTTACCGAATTTTATATTATTTATGTAACTCAAAAAGCTATCAAAGGGCAAGTATTAGCCGATTATTTAGCCGCACAAGCCTTACCAGATTTTCAACCTTTACAAGTTCAATTTTCAGATGAAAATATTTTAACTATAAATGAGGAGACAGAAGCTACTCATTGGAAAATGTATTTAGACGGTGCACGGAACATGAATGGTGGAGGAATAGGAGTAATTTTATATGATCCTAGAGGGCTACCCACTATGATAGCAAGGAAAATTTTGTTTCCATGCACCAATAATATTGCAGAATATGAAGCATGTTTAACTGGTATTAAAGAAGCTTATGATCTGGGGGCAGATAAGCTACAAATATTTGGAGACTCACAATTGGTAATTAATTAATCTACTGGAGAATGGGAAACTAGAGATGAAAAATTAAAACCCTACCGAATTGCTTTAACCAAGTTTGTAAGTCAATTCGAAGAAGTTACTTTTTCATATAGTCCGAGAAATCAAAATCAGTTAGCAGATGCCTTAGCCAGTTTAGCGGCAGTTATAGATATCCCGTACGGGTTAGCTTCACAAGAAGTTCAAATATGTATAACAAACGACCCTGCTTACTGTCTATCTATAAAAGAAGAAAATATTGCAAAAGAAAAACTAAAATCTTGGTATTACGACATAAAGAAATATGTCAAAGATCAGACTTTTGAAGAATATGCAAGCTTTATGGATAAGCGCACTATCAGGAGACTAGCTTATCACTTTGTAATAATTGATGAGATATTATATCGTAAATCTTCTAATCAATTATTACTAAGATGTGTGGATGAAGAAGAAGCTAAGGAAATAATGATCAAAATACATGAAGGAAAATGTGGTTTCCATATGAATAGAATAATGTTAGCAAAGAAAATTATACGCCAAGGTTACTATTGATTAACCCTAGAACAAGACTGCGCTCATTTTGTGAGCAAATGCACTAAATGCCAGGAATATAGGAACCTTATCCACACTCCGACTAACGAATTACATAATATGACCACTTCTTGGCCATTTTCAATATGGGGAATAGATATTATAGGAAAAATATCACCAAATCATCAAATAATCATGAATATTTCCAGTAGCAGTAGAATATTTTACTAAATGGGTAGAAGCTACTTCTTTTTCAACAATTAATACAAATCACGTGATTAAATTTATAAAACATAATATTTTAACAAGATTTGGCACGCCCAATATTCTGCTTAGCGATAACGGAACAGTATTTACAAGCTAGAAAATGAAAGAATTTTTACAGCAGTATAAAATTCAACATCATAAATCAAGCCCGTATCGACCACAAGCTAATGGGGCAGTAGAAGCTGCTAATAAGACCCTGATTAAAATATTAGGAAAGATGGTAGAAAGTTACAGGGATTGGGAAGATAAATTACCATATGCCCTATGGGCCTACAGGACATCAATTAGAACTGCGACAGGATTTTCCCCATATACACTAACCTACGAGATGAAGGCAGTGTTGCCAATAGAAGCGGAAATACCAACCTTGAGAATTTTGAAAGAAAATGACATAGGCTCAGAAGAGTGGATTGATGTTCAACTCATGCAACTAAATCTTTTAAATGAAAAGAGAGTAAGAGCACTATCGCATACATATGCTTATCAACGACGAATGGCAAAATCATACAACAAAAATATAAGGCATCGCGAATTTCAAGAATGAGATTTAGTATTAAAAAAGATCTTTGTGCCCCAACCGTCAGACAAAAGAGGTAAATTTAGGCCTAAATGGGAAGGCACATGGATAGTAAAAGAGGTATTAGATAATGGAGCTCTAATAACATCTCGGTCTGAGGAATCCACTATAGCAGAATTAGTAAGTACAAATCAGGTAAAAAAATATTTTCAATAATTAGTCTCCTCTTAAAATCCAAAACAAAAAAAGACCCTATGTGGCGCCCCGAACCGAGGTGCCTAGAAGCCTTACTCCGGGATCGTTTTGATTGGTAAACGTGACTCAGGATTG
>JAXCLR010000001.1:44647730-44681025 GCA_035584095.1 Annona squamosa | reverse complement strand
AAATCACTTAAAACGTTAGATTGTCTTGGCGATGAGCTGTCCATGCCTGCCATGCCGTACTCCTGTTGTCCATCATCCATCCCTGAGTAATCTGTTATTATTATAATATATTATATATTTTATATAAATGCAAATTCGGGTTCGGGCTTACAGGGTTCGGGTTTGCTTGAACCCGAAACTGAGCCCTATTTGAATTCGGGTTCGGGCTCAAAAATCGGGTTCGGGTTGAAAATCCCAGAGTTTCAACACTGTATTTTTTCGGGTTCGGCGAACCCGGCCCAAGTTGCACCCCTAAAAACGGATGAGTTTAGTGGAGGGCTAGAGTCCGGTTGTTTACGTCCAAAACTTCTCAACCAAAATATTTCAATCTTTTAATCAAAAATAAAATAAAATATTTCAATCTTAAACTTTCGGCTCAATATAATTATTTTATTTTTCAATTATTTTTTATATATTTTTATATAATTATCTTATTTTTCAATTATTTCTGCACAAATGCATATATAACTAACTTCTCTATTTTAACTTTTTTTCTCTACTCTTTACCATTATCTTTATCATACCGTATTATTTTCTCTCATTTTAAAAATTTTTATATAAAAAACTTTTCATCCCAAACACACCCTACGTGCACATGTGTATTTAAAAAAAAATTCATGCAAATATGGGCCAAAGTGATTGTAATTTGTATACTAAATTTACGTTCTTTGAATATGTGTTTATTGTTTAAAAGTCCATAATGTTGCTGGGTGAAAAACTTAAATTGGAGTAGAAACTGCTGATATTTGATATTTATAAATATATATCGATCGGATGAAAACATATATGTATCTAAAAATAGTAAAATTCCATCTATAAATTAAACACGCTTGAAAACTCATTTTCGTAAAAAAAATTCTTTTAAAAATTAATAATTCACTCCAGCTACGGGGAGCTATGTCCCCTCAATTTATAACTAATGATGACGTACTATGCAGTAGTCTTAAGACTCGTAACACCCGATTGTTCTAAATTTTTTTAAATAAAGCCATTAATCTAAACCAGTGTTTGGAAAATCATAAAATTTTTAGATGAAAAATTTTCGGTGTCAAATTTTTTAAATTGATATAAAATGATATGATATGATAAAAAATAAAAAGAATAAAATTAAAATAAATAAATTAGTTGTATAAATAGTTGTCCAGTATAGTTTATAGAAAAATATAAAAAAAAAAACTAAAAAATATGATAATCATGGAGGTTAAAAAATTTGAGGGGATATTTGTTTAATACTGAAAATCTTCAAACTAAAAATCTAAAACTTATTCATTCTTTACAATTAACATATTTTTTAATTATTTTTTCACATCTTCTTATATAATTATTCTATCTTTTAATCATTTCATACGTAACTACTTATATAATTAACTTATCTATTTTAACTTTATTCTTTTTACTCTTCGTTATTACTCATATCATATTATATAATTTTTTTCATTTCAAAAATTTTTACAATAAAAAATCTAATTTAAAAATTTTATCACTTTCCAAACACACTCTTAAATTGAAAAGTTTTAATTGTAAACAAACTTGCCCTAAGTTCATATCCTCTATAAAATAAGTTTTACTAATTTTGAAAATGTATATATATATATATATCTTATATTTTAAAAATAAGGGTATTGTGGTCATTTTCACTCTTATGGAAATTACCTTAATGCCCTTGCATTTAAAAATACAAATAAATATTTACTCATATTCAAAAATAATAAAATTTAGTTTATAAATAATGTACAAATAGATTAATAATTTATTAAAATTTCCAAAAGTAATAAAAATAGTATTTCAGACTAGTCTGAGATAGGATTATCTTAGACAAGTTTGGAAACATCGTGGCCCTTTAAGGGTTATGTCCATCAATTTAGATTACGACGAAAAACGGAAATAGCTTGCTATTTTGGATTATAGCCTGACAACCGTTTATTTTCACATTTTAAACATATTAATAACATCTAAAACACATTATAATTACATGCAGATATTAACTTGTAATTAAAAAATTACTTTACACAAAACCAAATCATATTGAACCTGGTACTACGTGCCAAAAAATATTTTTTTATTCTTTATTTTTTTTAGAACTATCATAGTAAGTGATAAAATTTTTAATGAAAAGTTTTTTACATAAAAGTTTTTGAAATAAAAGAAAATGATGTGATATAATTAGCGTAATAACGAAAAGTAAAAAAGAATAAAATTAAAATAGATAGGTTAGTTATATAGATAATTATGTAAAAATAATTGAAAAGTAAGATGATTGTATTAGAAAAGGTGAAGAATTAATTAAAAAAATATGGTACTTGTTGAGAGTTGAATATTTTAGATTAAAAGGTTTCGATAAATTTTGGTAAAAAACAATAGCCACCTAAATACATTTAATTTGTTTATCAAGTTTTATGAATATATGTCTAGATGTTTAATTTCAAACAGGGTATTTTAGTCATTTCAAATGCACAAAATGACTAAAATATACATTGTGTAGAAGATTAAAAAATACATATTCAAAATAGTAAAACTTATCATATGAATCAAATACACATAAGAGTAATGGTTTTATTAAAAAAACAAGTAAAAACATGTTTTTGATCTGGCTTTATAGAAGCTCTTATGAAGTCTATGCATGAAGTCATGCCTCAATCATATTATGGCAAACATATCGCTGTTAAAATTATTTAATGATTATAAAAAATTTTAAATTAATACAATATTATGCATTCCAGCTTAAAAATAAAGTTAAATGTCAATTTATAAATAACCAGTTTATTAATATTGGCTACTTTTATGTAATCAAACTAAATAGAAGCAATTTCATATAATCACATCAATTCTTTCTCATGATGATTAACAGAAAATTCACTTTACGAATTGTATTAGCATCGTTTGTTTAATAATGAGACTAATGTCCATCTGAATCAAATATACACATAGACCACATTTACTTAAAATACAGTCATATCTTATAGAATCATTTATTTATATAGTAAAAATATTTTAGACAATGTAGATATTAACAATAGAACTTTAAAATTAATATTTAAAATTCATTTGACATTTGATAAAACTTTTGAAGCAAACTGTGTAAAACTTTTTGAAATTGTGTGAAAAAAGTAATATAATATGATAAGGAATAAAGAAAAAAAAGTTAAAATAGATACAGTAATACGAATATTATAAAAAATGACTAAAAAATAAGATAGTTTTATAGTAAAATATAAAGAAATAATTTAAAAAATAGAGTAATTGTGAAGATCGAAAAATTTTAGATTGATAAATCTTGTTAATTGCAAAAGATACCATTTTAGATGGGCATACACAAAGATGCAAGAGAAGAATGATGGGTTTTCTTCAAATGGACGTCCTATGAATCAAAGTGAGAAAAAAATGAGATGGTTACGTAAAAGCATGATTTCCTAAAGTGCTACTCTTTTAAGATTTCATCCTTTTTAGTCTTTAAAATTCATAAAATGGGAATATGCACATTACTAGTTATTGTTGACCTATGCCACATATTAACTCTAAAAACTGAAAAACCGTTGGGATAAGTGGAACATGGATGACTCATGATTATATACAATATATTATATAAATGCTTACGTTACAATATTCCTTTTTTATTTATTTTTATTTCATTTTTTAATTCTTTTCTTTATAAACTTGTTTTTCAAATTGTATTTAATTCATATACCAAGTTTTTTCTATTTTACAATGCTCTTACATATTTATTTTCGATTTTTGAAAATCATCAATTTTAAGGGCATATAGGTCATTTTTCATCCCTTAAAAATTAATTTTAAAATAAAAAATAAATATGTAAAAGTATTATTATATAACGATTAAATACATTTAAGAAAACATATTTATCAAGAAAAATTACAAAGCAAAATAAAAAAAATAATAAATAAATATCATAACTCAAGCATATATATGATATATTGTACATAATTATACCTCTTATAAAAAAAGCTATCATGACGTATAGCAGTGAACTTTCTTGAGATTTTGGGAACTTCAACCGTGCGGCTATGTTATAAAACCCAACCCCCATCTGATAAATTATAAATTTTGAGCAACCACCCTATGCATCTGTGTGCACATAGATTTAGGTCACCTAGGTACATTTAACGTATTTTTTTATTTTTTTCACACACCGGTTAATCTAAGTATTTTTAACATATGTATTAATTTTTACCATTTTTAAGAATTCATAGATTTTTTTTGGATAGTTTAAAATCAGTGGGATTTTAGTAATATAAAAAAAATTCGAAATTTTTTTAAAAATAGGTAGAGTCAGTGCAACCCAAGTACATATAACCCGATTCCGATAAGTTTACCTCATCACGTTTGTTCTTTGGCGCGGAATAAAAAATGAGGTATTCGCAGTTTCATCAAGCCTGAAAACAATCAAATCATTCCACGTCTAAATTTAGTCCACAACATTACTGCCGGAATTTATCATGCAAGATTTTGATATAGGTCTTTTTGGCAAACATCTAGACAACTTCAGCTCAGTTTACAATTCTTTAAAAACTACAAGATTCACATCCATGGATGCTAACTACATGCATCTGTAATTTAATATTAGCCTCGGGCTTCCCTTCCCATCTCTATTTCTTTTCCGCCAACCAAACACTAACTGTACTTGATTTGGCTAGTTAACATAGATAAAAGAATCCAAGCTTTAACTTTTTCTCCTGCACCCATCAGATCGATCTCCACAGTTCGCGTGCCATCCCATTAATAAAATTATGAAGAATACGGGAGTGAACTAATAAAGGAATCTATTAAATCCTCTAATGGCTTGACGATGAATTTCTCAGATACAGACCATTTACGATTATTATGTTTTAAAATGCATGTTCAGCTGAGAATGCGTTTACAAAATTGATAGAAGTTGCAGATCATGCAACTAAATAACTTGAAAGTGAATGTTTTAAAAATGTTCAGTTTGAGGTGACCTAGTCGCGCCCACCAAAACATCTATCTATATAATCACCATGGTGATAGTTAAGTAAACGCTTTTAAATATATTGCCGTTTGAATCTAAGAAATTAATCCTAAAGTCGTTAAAGGTAGATCAATACCTCTGATAAATAATGTCAACAAGAAAGAGGATAATGCCAACTCTAAAATGAACATAAGTAGAAAAAAAAATTGCTGAAAATAGGTAATATCACATTGGTTTGAAAGAACCAAATAACCGTTGCCTCTCTATAAAAATCCTCAGTCGTCTGAATCTGAACCAATCAAAACGTGCACCCACCAGGCCCAGCGCCAAGATCCGCTCCATTCATCAAAAGAGTAACGTTAAATATGAACATGTGGATTGGATATAGCAACGTGTAAAAAGAAAATAAGCGATGTAAGATGGTGGCAAAATATATAAAGTGCCAACTCAAGGTTTGGTTGATTGGTTATTCACAGATTCCGCAGCAAAGATCAGGCCAAATTCAACTCATAAACATCGTCAAGATGTTGGGAACAAGCCAAAATCTCCAGTTTCTTTGACCATCGGTAGTCAAAATCTTTCAGCTGTCATCACAACTGGCTGAGCTTCAGACCGTTCCTGCGCAATGTAAGGTCCCCTTCTAACTGCTTCCTGCAACTGACGAGAAATAGCAGGAGGAGGAAGTGTCAAGCCCTTCAACATGATTCAGGAGGTTTGGCCCAGATTCCCTAACTGCAATTGTGCTTGACCAAAAGCAAAATTGTGTTTTCGTGGAAGGTAAGGATTCTAGTTTCGCTAGAACATCGTTTCCAAGAGGCCAAACAGAATTCAATGCTAAGCAAGTTTTATGATATAAATGTGCCCTTGGAAAATCCATCAATTCACAATTGTACCCCACCATGCATTTATCAGCAATATGCAACCATACCTTGGATGCTATACCAGTATAAGCAGGGTCATTAACTTTGTTGGAAGCTGATAATGCCTTGCTGATTGCCACACAACAGTTGTATCTGATCTCCATACCTGGAATCTTGCATAAACCTCAGTCAGAAACGGCTGATAAGATGGGGAATATAGAACGGATAATGAAGAAAATTGCTCATGACAATCCCAGGCTGCCCTGTAAAAAACCCACATTGCTGGATGCGTGTTGCACCCCCTGCGCTAGATAATCCTAAGCATCTGATGGCTCAAGAAAGTAAACCATAAGGGGATTTCTTTTCATCCATTTCTGTTAAGAACGATCGTGCTCCCATTTGTAACAATGACAGAAACAAGGAAAAGTGTAAATGGCAGATCTAGCTGGAAAGACAACAGTATAAGGTACTCGAGATTAATAGCAACTAAATAAATCATATCGCATTACTCAGGAATAATGTTTTTTCGTAATTGCAAAAAATTTCTCATTGCTTTCATGATATCCTCTAACAACATTCTCTCTGAATGATGCAGTTCTTGGTTCCCATTGCAAATAACTAAACTGCCAAGAAGACTTCACATCAATTCCAGCCTTGGTTTATCCTATCTAGTTTTACCACAAATACATCTTGACATCCTCATTTTTTACTACACACATTATGTGTAACGCCCTGGCCTTTATGTCATAGGTATTGTCCGCTTTGAGCCGCAGCCCGCACAGTTTTGTCCCTCTAGGCACCCAGAGCCTTGAATGCCCACAGTACCCAAAAGGCACCTCAACATTAACCAGCGGCCTCCACTTCCCAGGCTCCCTCATTCACCCTATCCGATGTGGGATATCATAGTATGGGTATGCTACTCTTTTAACTTTCCAACATCATGAGACATCAATGATAGCTATACCACAAAATTCTTATCCAAGTTCATCCATGAAAATTTTTTTTTCCCTTCAGATTGGTGTTCATCCTTGAAACCTAGTTGAAAAAACATCTGGCTGGAGATGCTCTGTGCAAGTGTTTGTAACCTTACACCGCAACATTCCATAGCAATACTTTTGGACAAAACATTTAATATTCAGAACTTGATTCTATGCTCAATGCTCCCAGGTGCATATACCCATTTTTTTAAAAAAAAATTTGAAACATTTTTCATGAAACTATTAATCTAAGTGTATTTAACATGCGTATCAATTTTTATCATTTTGATACACATGATGCCACTGACTTTTAAAAATGCCACTGATTTTTAAAAATCCAAAAAATATATATAAAAACCTCAAAAATAGTAAAAATTGATACACATGTTAAATATACTTAAATCAATAGTTGTGTAAAAAAAATTTCAAAAAAAATTAAACAAAAAATGATTGTATGCACCCGAGAGCATTAAGGTAAGCAACCAGGTTCTTACTATTCATAGAACAATTTCTCGTTGGAAAAAACAAAAAAAGGTAAGAGCAGATGAGCAAAAAATAATATGCAATAAGAAAGCAAACCTTTTTTGTTGGTTTCAGTATGCGCATCAGTGACTATATCTATTATCTCCTGTTTAGAGCAAATCTCCAACAGGCACCAGGTACGAGCCACCAGTCCAGCTATCAACCTGTAGGCCTGAATTGATCGATCAGACATGAGTTCATCCAGCAGTTTAGTTGAATGATGGCTGGATCCATATTTTCCTCCAAATACAACGGCTAGAGATTCAAGCTCCCACAACCATTGTTACACATCAGTCACCACAGAGATTCCATATTCACAGATGACAAGCAATCAACAGAAATTAGTAGGAATTCAAAAGGCAAGCTCCACCACTCCTACGATGGTGATGCATACATTGCATCAGGACACACCATTTACCTCTAACTATAGACATGCTTTCGAAATATTAACAAATATACCTAAAAATTTGCAAAAAGTTTGCACTCGTACATATTTTCTTAATGGTCTTCATAATGGGTAATGAAAGAATTACAGAAAAGCAGTGTATCACCTATTCTAGACTTGTGTGACTATATTCACTAAGGAATTGGTATAATAATCATAACTTCATATAATTTAGTTGGTAATATTTCAAAATTCAATAACGGGTAAAAGACATAGGTATTTCTACTGAAGCCCCTATTCCATTCGCTAATCCACAAAATTTGCTAATGATATGGTGTGACTCATTTTGCTCCTATTTACTTTGGGGAGTGATTCCGTATGGTCAACCACATGGGGCAGCCATGCAGTTGGTCGTTGTATCAGCCTAAAATTACTTCAATAAATTTTTTATATGCTTGTGGGCTCCACTTGGATGGGTTTGTACAAATTTATTCAAAATCTTTGCTTTATCTAAAAGCGTTTTTTTTATTTTTATTTTTTTAAATTATCGAGCAAGTGAGAAATCTTTTAAAAAAATATATATTGGTTTTTTAAAAAATAAAAAATTGCAGTTAGATAAGGCAAAAAAAATTTTTGAAAAAAATCGTACAAACCTATCTAAATGGGCCCAAAAACGTATGAAATTTTTTTAAAAATATTAGAGGCTGATCCATCAGCCAACCACATGGACTCAACCGCTTCTTCTTTCTCACGAACCTGTTTATGCATAATAATCTTTTAAGGTTCTTTGTTTCCACAGGGATCATCAAACAATTTGACAAATAAATTACGTAAATATAAGAACCAAGGTGGGGATTGTGTTTTCAATCAAAAAGAGTCCATTACAAATTTACCATCAAGTGAAACAAAGACATGCTCTTTGCAGGAAATTAAAAAAAAAAAAAACAATAATACAATGCAAGATGTTGATAAATTCCCAAAAATTCTGTTCTAGCGTGTTATCTCATTTTAACAATCATGGACCAATATGTTAAAATAATGCTTACAAGTAATTTTCCAGAAGGTTCATACCGCCAATCTAGTTTCTGAATCCTGCTGCAGAACAGATAGGAAAAGACCCTGTGAAACACATTTTAGCAGGGAACATGAAATTTCATATGAAAAAGGAGAAAAGGCAGAGGAAATACAGAGAAGACTATAACAAGTAAAAACTCCAGTGTGCCAAGAATGATAATCACTCTACACGAACATGTCCACATGTGCAAAAAACAAAAGCAAGGTGAAGCAATCTATTGTTAGCAAAGACAATGCACCTTGATGTAGTCAGGGAAATGAAAATATATCTATTCCAAATTTCCACCTGACCGAATCAGGGAAATGACCTACAACCCGTGACCAAGAAAATGAAAGAGAATCAACTGACCGATGGTGTTAGTTTTGAACTTTCAGCAGCTGTTTTATATATCAAACGCCGAAGGCTTTCTTCTGCATCATCACATAGCATAATTGCATCTTCTGGTCGATTTTCCCCACAAATGTTTGCAAGAGCATGCAAAGCAGCCTGAATGTATGTTAAGAAATAGATTGGCAAACTAGATCTTGTTGATAAAAAATACTACAGATCAGCAGTATAATTTTCAAATACTAGATAGGGAAAACAAAGCAATTTGCATTGTCATATTTAAAGGAGAATGATTAAAAACCACAAGTTGTACCCTAGTATTCATGAAACTTGTAGCTTTCTGTACTTCTATATTTTTAAAGATTTTTTTTCTAATCTAAACCATTTATAATATATTAATAAAATTATTAGGTATATACTTATAATGTCAAATATCACGTTGATTAGAAACTTATATTTTATAAATACTTAACATCATTTCAGAGTAAATATGTAACTATTAAATTTTAAAAATAAATATTGCATATGAAAGTTTTCAAATTAAGGGTGCAATCAGTCATGGGCTAATATGTTAACCCGCTTGCCCAACCTGCTAACTACTGGGGTTGGGGTTGGGTGAAACAAGTATGGGTTTCAACCCATCAAACAGAGCACGGGTTAAGGGTTTTCAACTCATAACCCATTTATGACCCACTAGGCTAAATATTAAATGAAAAAACCCTAACCCCATCCCTTCTCATTTCCACTTGCACCCTCTAGAATTTCATCTCCTCCCTCTCTCTGTCAACCCTCCTCCCTACGGCTCCCTGCACACAGCTCCCTCTCTCGGTCTAAGTCTCTCGATCTCCTCCTCTATCAACCCTCCTCAACTGCGCCAACCCTACACATAGCTCCCTCTCTCTGTCTCTCATCTCCTCCCTCCCTCCCTCTTTGTCATTCTCCCCACCATCTATCTGCACCTCTACGGCAACCTTTAGCAAGGCTTCTATATGAATAATATCTAAATACGAGAATTTAGGTCTTTCCTATCCAATTACTGGATTCTAGCAGAATCTGGTCAATTAAACTCCTCATTATGGCGTTAATTTCTTAAGAATTGGCATATTAGTTTCAAGGTTGCCTGCTCATTCTGGGATGGCAAGGGGATGATGCTCTGTTCCACGTCTTTGTTGATAGCATTACAACTGGGGAGCTAAGGTTATCTTTTTGGCAACGCAGTAAGTGGGGTACTAAAGAGACAGCCTGTTTACAACCCACATAGACAACGCATTTATAACCAACAACCCATTAAGACAAAGAAGTGTGATATTATGCATCCGGGCTAAAATAGTCCCAGCTTTGTCCGGCCAATGTATTCCATCAGATTTTGCAGGGATGAGCAAAGCCATCTGATTGAATTTTGAGTTTAACTAAAAAATTAGTCCCTACAATGGGCGAGTAAAAAGAAGTTCGAATAGGATCCCTTGATTGTCGACATCTTGACTTGGTCAGTCTCACCAGCCCTCTGCAAACTCAAGCACGACCAATGATGCTACCATTGCAATTGCACACTGATGACGATCGTCATCTCTCTCCTCTATCCCGCACCTCTAACCCCTCTTCTATTTGGCTGTCAAAACCTAGCTCAATTCCTGTCACTGCCTATCCACATAAAATCTCATTATCCTTTCGAGGAAATGTTGAATTCATAGTAAAGAACAGAAAATACAGCCGAATTTTGGAATCGAAATGGAGGAATGAAAGAAAGAGCAGCAACTGAGCTCTAGTTGATAGGTAAAGGCCAAAGGGTAGAGGATAAGGAAGAGAAGACTTCAATTTTCAACAGCTTTTCCCCCAGAAAATGCCCCTTCCTCACCCAATCTTGGCATTTCTATACTTCCACCAGCATCAGCAGCAAAAGCCCCAGTAACACAGGCATCAACAAAGCCCCAATGATAGTAGCCACCAAGAAGCATATAAACAACTCTAGAATCTCGACTTCATTACTTCTGCTAAAATGCTCTTCAACGCTCCTGCCCAAAAGAAAACCTTCGAGTAAAACGCATCGATTTTTCTTAACTTTTTTTTTTTTTTTTTTGTATTTTCCTTTCAGGCTTTCCCCATTATTGCAAAACTGAATGGAGAGTAACTGAAATCTGCATCATGGGAACTGAATGCAATTGTATGGGATCATTCTGGTGCTATTAATTTCCATCTGTTGCTGAAATCTTATTGCAGCAGGTGAAAACATGTGGAAAGGAAGCATTTTTCTGCTCTTTTGATAGTTCTAGAGAGAGAGGGGGTGGGAGGGAGAGAGCCTATCAACAGCTGAGGGATCCTATTTGAAAATTTTTTTTACTGATCTCATCCAAGGGACTAATTTCAAATTCAACTAAATTTGATCCAACAGCTCTCTGCTCATCCTGCAAAATGACTAATTTCTAGTTCACCTGAAATTTTGATCTAACGGCTCTACTCATCCCTGCAAAATCCAACTGCACACAAGGGCTGGATGCAGCCACAGCTATTTTAGCCTAGTGGTATAAGATTAGTATCTTAAGATAAAAGGGCTATAAAAAATTAAGGATTGAAGTTTTGATGAATGGATCATAAACGGATTAGAGTTGAAAATTTATAAATGAGTCTAAGATAACCTAATCTGACCCTATTTCAAACTACGTGCTTTTTGACATTAGGGGTGTTTGTTTACCCCCAAAACTTTTTAACCTAAATCTTTTCAACTTAAAACTTTTCGTTCTTCGCAACTACCCTATTTTTTAAGTATTTCTTCACTTCTCTCTATACAACTACCCTACTTTTTTCAATCATTTGTTCACAACTACCCATAAATCTAACTTATCTATTTTAACTTTATTTTCTTTATTTCTTATCATTATCTCCATCATATCACATTATTTATATTATTTCAAAAACTTCTACACCAAAAACTTTTCATCAAAAGTTTTATCGTTTCCCACACACACACACAAAAAGCACTGACAAGGGAATGATTGAAAACCCGCTCACCAGCTGTTTACCTCTCCCATGCCGATCGAAAGCAGCCTCCACAACATGTCTAGCCAAAGGAATTGGACTTGAAAGCAGCATACTTGCTCCTTGATTAGCTATCGGCATGAAAACAGTAGGACACGAAATTCAGATTAATATTTTGGCGATTCATGGAAACATTGTGGAAAGTGAATGGCACTAAAATTCTAGAATCTTCATTGGCAATTTTACATAGAAGGAAAACAATGGGTGAATTTGATCATTGGAAGTGGAAAAATGAAAAAAAAAAAATTTGGAAGTGCAAACATGATGTAATATAATAAGGGTAAAGTGAGAATAAATAAGGTAATGTTAAAAAATGATTTGAATATAATGGTAAAAAGCGAAAAGGGTAGTTGGGGTAGTTTAGAGAGCAAATTACCTCGGAGAATGTGTACCCCGTTTACCACTTTCCCCTATTGCACATACCAAATGCACCTAATGTCTAAAAGACCTTTAAAGATTTTTAGTAGTCACTGTACGGCTCCTTCCAAGTAATCAAAACTAAAATACAAATATATAGCTTATCACTTGGAATTGGCATAACCAAGCAAATCATGGAGAATTAAAGGAAATTTAGAAGCCAGTTGTAAACCTCATACAATATGGCCAATCAAGCATCAAAAGCAACTGTTCATGCGATGACAGTAACAGGGCAAGGAGAAGATTTTGCAAGCAGATCAAAACATTGAGAAAAACTCTCCAATGACAAAGAAGTTAACAGGGAAATTGAAAATCCAGCTTCAACTATGAGAATGATTCAATTATATTTATGTATAAACCAACTAAAGACTGAATCATACAATGAATGAAGCAAGTAATCAGGGTTCCTTCTTTACATATCTTTAGCAAAAGAAACTATTACTAAACAATATTCTAGCGCATTAAGACATGAACACCATGAAGCAACATACTGCTAATCCTAAAAATCGCTTGATCAAGATGTAAAAAAGTGGAGAACTGGCAAACCAATGCACAAGGAACCAAAATAGTAACAAACTTCATATCCGAATAAGTCATCAATTTGATGGGAAAAACTATTTTAGCATTTTACTAAAATTAGTTGGAATACTTACAGGTTCCAATAAGACCCAAAGCCTCTAGTGCGCTCTCACGTTCATCTGTATTTTCATTCTTCAACAGTTCCAACCTTCCATCTATGGCCAAAAGAGTACTTTTAATATCTGAAAGTTCAACAGACCAGAAATAGCATCAATTTCCTACCTAAAATGGTGAATGGTTCTGGAGAATGAAGAGACTTTCATTCACATTCAAGTATTTACGCATAGTGCATTTTTTCATGTAATATCCATTAAGAAAAAAGCATAAATGAAGAGAAAATTCTGGTCCGTTACACAAAGATGATGGCTTCACATAATACTTCAGTTCAGAGCGTTTACACAAATAGCTAGAAAGAAGACGTGTGAATTTGAAAGTTAAAATTGGATCAATTCGTACTAGATTTATCTGTAACATCAAATAAATTATCTGCGGAAAGAAGTCTTCCACTTATCCAAACTGCTCTTGAACGTAAAATGGCTTCCACAGAAGTGTCACTGAAACAATGAATGAGATATTATCAATGGCTTAAAATTAGGAGGCAAATCAATCTAGCTGATAGCAGTTAACTTACCTGATCATGGACGTCAACCTCTGCAGTAATGTAGTCTTGAGGAGGAAATTCGCCCCATGTGGAGATTCAGCTAACTTCATATTGATCACACAGTAATAAGTTCATTTAAAGGATATTGCTTGCAAAACAACAAACAAACAGAGTGGAGTAGAACAAAACAGAAAAGCAATCAGTAAAAGGCATTTGAAAATTTTGAGCTTATGATTACTATACCAAGACAGCAGAATGGAATGACGGCCACAAATTGGTAAGGTTTCATTAACCAAGCTATATGGGAGAGAGACACTAGATGACAGCAGCAATATTGAAAACTTGTTCAGTTTAATGATACAATTCTAAACTAATTTTTAGCCAATAAAAGCCATCAAAAGCAGTCTTTTGAAACCTTTTGAATTTAACTTATTGAAAAGCCTACTCTACTGAAGAAGTGGAGCACCCAGCCAGTGCAGAGAAAGCCTCAACAATTTCTGGCATTTCAAACTATGCCGTAGCCCGTACGCATTCAAACCACCATGTCGTCTTTTGGGCTGTTTGGACCTACGGTTATAGGAGGGAGGGGCTTCCTCATTTCAAAATGTGCATGCCTCCTAACGATAGGTGTTTGGCCAGATGACGAAATCTGGCTTTTACCATTGCAAACCATGTAAAACAGCATCTGTGAGAAGCTAGAATGAAAAGCTTCCCATAAATGAGCCACGCGGCAGGAAATTTGCTTCTTGTAGACACTAAGCCAATCGGCCCTCAGACTTAAAAGTTGAGGACAATCCAAACATCAGGTGCTACAATCAAGCTTAATAACATTTTATACAAAAATGTGAAAACCAAATATTGGCATGCTTAAATTTAATATCAATACTTTCAATGTAATATAGTATTTTTCATTCATATTTGAAAAGGTGTAAACATAATCAGGCATGAAAAAATCGATGAAGACTGCAAACAAAAATAATCAACATCATAGCCATGTTATTGATCTTGAAAACTGTAACATAAATAATTGCTGTTGTAATTGCTGTGAAAGTGAACTCCTATTTAAAAATATGAAACACAAATAATTTCCATGACTGCTGTGAGAACAAACTTTGAAACACAACAATGACCACGATTGCTGTGAGAGCTAACTTGTATAGAACAGTGTCGCCTGTCTGTAACCATTGGCATCACAAAGTTACCATCTTTCATATAAAGCACAAGTTACGACATCCACACATTTTGAGAATGGCAAAGCTGGAAGGCATCGATAGGTAACCAGCACTACAGGCAAGCAGTTATCACCTTATTTGATTTCCAAGGTAGCAGAGAAGATATGGCATTACAAGTGGTATAACATTGCAGTAGTTTTGTTACTGTTGTCTACAACAGCTAATAGCAGTAACATATCAGCAACATAGATACCACCAGGGCAGTGCCCTGGTGGAACACGGCTGGTGCTCATGCAACTAGCACGTGTACAAATCCCACTGGCTGCTGGTGTAATATTTGCAATTTCCCCCCTGATAGTGGGGTTTTAGTGTCTAATTGTAATATCAGTTGTCATAATGTATAAATATCAATCCAAAAAAAAAAAAAAGATGAGAGTGCCAACAGTACAGGCTTACAGCTTGATAAAAATTGAGTGAATCAAATATTTAACTCGTTACCTCATAAAGGAGTTCCAGTGCACTCAAAGTCATAAGTACATCACTTCTATTATTGACTTCAGCCTCCAATAAACCAAGGAGATTAGAATCATAAACTGCTGATGCAGCCAAGCTAGAAACTGAAAAGAGTTTTGCAATGAGGCCTAAAACCCGCATTCGCGCCTGGAATATCAATGAAAAGCCATCAAGAACATGAAGAATGACATCAAGAAGGTGAGAGAAAATCTATCCCATGGTTAAGCCTCACAAAGCTAAAAGACCACGGCTTCTTTTGGTGGCAAATTCTGGAGGGAGGGGCACTATTTCGCTGCTAACATGGAAAACTCATTTGGCTATTACAGTGTTTTTGCACGGATTTCAAAACATTCAAAAATGTTTAAAATCACTGTAAAAAGAAGCTCTTGACAAGGCTTCAGCCTATATAAGTTCTAGCATCAAAGTGTTGTCTGCAGAAAATCACAATAGGACATTATATTACCAAATTCCTCAGTAGTTTGAAATCTTGTGCTTTTTCCTATGAATAGATATGACGCGGTAAGCAAAACAATGTGGAGAAGGTGCAATAAGGGAATTATAGAGAAAGCCAGCGTATCACAGCAGTTAGAACAAAGATATGTAACCAGGCAGGAAAATTAAGGAAACAGTCTGACTTACAAAACCCTAGGAAATGGCTTAGGATGATGATGATGATGATGATGATGATGGTCCTAATAGATGAAACCAGAAGAGTAAACTTGGAATTAAACGTGGAAAGACAAACTTAGAATTAAATGTGGAAAGATGCTCTAAACTCTAATGGTTTTAGAATTAGTCGCACAAAAATGAATATACAAAATACAACTTTAATAATAATGAGCACATAGGTTTGGAATCAATTAAGGTTTCAGAACAAGTAGTACCAACTACCAAGAACAGATCACTTTTGGCATTTAAGATTGGTAGTTCAAGAGAATTGGAAAACTGAGAAAGAAATCATAAATAGAATCCAGGTGAGATGGAAGAAATGATAAAGTACTTCAGGTCATGTGACCGTCGAGTTACAATTAAATTTTAAAAAATAATTATAAGACAGGAATTAGACTAGCTCGACGAGACAGAATGTTGAGTAGTTAACGAAAAATTATATGCATAAAATGAGTGTAGTAGATGAGAATATTAAGGTGGATGAGCTGAGATCATCTAAAGGTGAAGTTAATGGATAATAAAATGAGGAAAAACAAACTAAGGTAGTTTGGATATGTTAAACAGAGGCCTAAAATGAGACCAGTTAGGAGAGCTGAGCTCATTTGAACAGAAGGCAGCATGAGAATCAAAGGAAGACCTAAAAAACAAGGATAGAAGTAATTAAACAAGATATGATAATGTTAAAGATTACTAAAAACTTAGTTTATAATAATTAAAAATGACACAACGGAATCTATACAGCTAACCCCATATAGATGGGAAACGACTTAGGATGATGAATTGGAGTTTATGTCTGCGAAAAATGCTGACGAGTTGGATTATCAGCATGTATCAAATAACCTCTTTAGCATCTACAAGGAGATAAACAACAATAGATGCTCTTGTAATGCATCCATACAGCCATAGGCCTCAGTTGAACATATTGCATAAAAAAAACCTTAAAGTCAGTAGAAACCACATTTCAAAACAGAAATCCATATTAGGAGACTCAAGAGCCAAGACACAGCAGTTTATTAGGAAGACCATAGATACATGAGTTATGTAGCCTTTTTAAATGGTTATCTGAAAAGGAATCTTGTCATAAAAGATTCTCAAATACAGAAAGATAACTAGAATTTTTATTCCTTCTAATCACTAACAATTCTAGAAAAGGTATTAAGCAAGTAACCAAAAACAAGAGCATGCTTTATCAAAAAAAAACAAGAGCATGAATAACAAGTATTGTCAAAACTGAGAACAATCGACCTGCGGATAGATCAGTCAATGTTTCCAAATACTAGAAGAATCATCATCTTTAGACTAAGGTGAGCAGTTTTTGAAATTTGACAATAGCTAAGGTAACCCACAACAAGGAATAAACTAGGAAAATAGAACCCCCAAAAATAATAATAACAATGAATAAAGGGTAATGATTCAATATGTACATACCAAGCCTCAACACATATAGGTGTTTTGACGGTTTTTTTTTTCCTTTTTTTTTGTTTTTGTTTTTCTTTTTATGTGGCTCCGGGTGTATTTAGTTCATATATCAAATTTTACTATTTTTGAATTTCTTTCTATATATTTCTTTATAGGATAAAACAGTATTTTTTGGAAATTCTAAAAATCTATAAAAAACCAAAATGGTATATTTTGGTATATACAAAGACCATACATGGGATCTCATAAGAATGAAAAAAACGAAACAGTCGTACATATTGAGGCTCAGTATGCATGTATGTACTGAATCATTACCTAAAAATCATAGAAAAAACTTTGTCAGAATCACACTGAATATTGCCTAAGTACGAAGTATTAAACCATCATACCAGTGATGAACACTCCATTGCAATATTTTTGAGATGCAAAGCATCATGACCATTTGATGGGAAGATGATACCCTTGAACATAAGAGGAACAGAACAGACTCAGTAGAATATAACATGGCATGTTTCTTGCAAATGACAGCTAAGAAGTATCTGCCCTAACAGCTGAATGGAAATTGCAGTACTTACAAGTCCATGAGAAAACCTGGCAAGACTCGCAATAGCATCAGTTGAAGCTGCCATGACAAGTTCATTGCTGAAGGCAAAAGTAAAACTGAAATCAGAGTTTCAAAATAAGCACAAAGCAACTCAAGTACTCGAATGCTGCCTACCATGGAATTGCAGTTAAATATTATGACTTGTGAACCCAGGAGTTACGAAAACAAAAAACAAGATTAATTATAACAGCTCCATTCTATTAGCCAGTTCCTTCAAGTAATTACAAGTGAAAGTAAACTAACAAAAGAAATAAATCATTTACCCATCAATCAGGCAATCAACCAAAAGTGGATATATTCCGTAATCAATAACAAGCTGCACAGCAGTCCCACCATCCCCATTAACATTCTCCAAAAGGTAAGAAACCTGTTCAAAAAGAACCATAGGAAGAACATATGAGAATTGATATTTGGCTAATAAAATTCAATAACTTTGATTTGGTGGTACATACAGTGTTACAAGCTAAGCGTCTGATCAACTGAGAGTTTGCCTGCAGACCAGCTCGCACAAATGGCTGAAAGGAGAGAAAAATTTTACAAAAATGTAGAAAATTACATTAGCATGGACCAACTTATGCAAATGACTAAATGAATAAAATTACATCCTTAATTTTTCTAGCAGAATGAAGGTAAAAAGGCCAAACCTGACTGTCTATTAATGTTTAGAAAATGTTCTTTTTTCATGACAAATTTCTATTTTAAGGTATAAATTGTACCAATGAGAAAAATAATATTTCAAAGTTGTGCAGGTCAAGAAAGCAAATTCAAAAGATTGCATTAGCCTCCATAACCAAGTAACTAAACCTATCAAAAGAATACAGGACCATATCCCATGAAAATAAATTCAATAGTTTGCATATGGACTAAGCTTCCGTGAAATGCTTCCAAATAAAGTTCCATTTGGTATGAGCTGTGCATTGCATCTATGGAAAAATCTTCAATGCAAAGGACTTTAGAATACAACTGCTTATTTTTATTTTTTATTTTTTATTTTTTATTCTTTTCAACATCTTTTCATTTTTTTTAAGGTCCAAACCAGGCATCATGCTTCTCACATATAGTGCAAGATAATTAACAAAAAAAAAAAAAAATTGAAAAAAAAAGAGGCCACGTAAATGTTTGCATTGAATCATCCCCAATATATATTCATGCTGGAAAAACCAGGTCGGACTAGCCGGTCAGACCAGCTCAACCATGAACTGGCCACCATGTCAATCCAATCAACAGCAGTTTCCAATTGGAAGCATCTAGATGTTGAAAACCAGTTGAACCGGCAATTCAACCGGACTTATGACTGGCCGATTAATCCAGTTCTTCACTTTCTTTGTTGTCGTTGTATTCCTAAAAACTCATCGTTAATGGCTTCAGAAGAAGATGGGATGGGAGAAGCTGTTGGAGGAAGAAAATGTAGATAGAATACTCAGAGAATGGGGAGCATTGAATTAATGGGGTAAGGAAAGAGAAAAAGAGGGGAGAGGGGGGTGTGTGGGTGGGTGGGAATCATGAGATCTAACGTCAGGTAGAGGGAGAGAAAAATAAGGTGCATTGGGGTGTATTCAGTGCCTTATGCACGATTTCTATTGCCAATGCATATCATATGTGTGTAATTTGTTTTTATTTTTGTAGTATCAGATACCATATAAGAGGTGAGATTTGAGAACAATTAAAATTTAATTTTCTATCTTCTCTATATACAACATAAAATTGCCACATCATATAAAAGTATGAATTACTAGCACACTGGTTCAATCCAATTTTCACAAACTGTTAAACTGGTTCAAACCAGACCAGTCTATGGATCTTCTAGTTAACCAGTTCAGTTTTGACGACATTGATACACACACACACACACACACACACAGAGATAAACTTCCTCACTCCCTACACATGTCATGATATGATTTGAAATCTTATAACCTGCTTTTTTTTATTATTACCTCTACATTCCAGTCTTTTTCTGCATCTTTCCATGGAACTATCCTATCTAGTTTATCTTTATCTTATTTACTCTTAATCATTAACCCTACCATATCACATCACTCGCTTTTAAAAATATTTTCCAACAAATTTTTTCCCCATTTTCTTTATCTCATAAAGAAAGGACCTAAACTGCAAAAAAGAAAGTAGGCGTTGACATGAACATGAACAAATACCCTGCAAATTGCAATGAGCTAATCAAAACTTTTATACAGTAAACTCATCCAAATAGACGCTAAGCAAATGATGAAATAGTTCGCAGTTCACAGACTACAAAATGAGAATCTATTTCTCATGATAGTAAGTATCGTAATGGCATGCAAAACAAATCACCTGTCTATCGTTCCATCTAATCTCAAGGAATAGCATCAAATGTGATTAGAATTATATAACACCTAGAATTCTATTGTAAATCCTCAGGAGGGAAACTGAGAAAAATCTTAGGCATGGCAAGAAACCCAGAGTCAAGGATTATCTGCAAGAGTTATTAAGAAGAAATATTCAATCAGTTCAAGCATTAGAAATGCATTAGAGAAAAGATGATGCCTTGCCTTTTTGTTCTACAACATCTCCAAAAATATGAAAGACAGTTAGGAAAGGAAATTCAGGACATTAGCAATGTTGGTACTTCGTAATGATATTCCAGGCACAAGAGACAGCTACTGTGATCCCCAGTTTCAAATTTTGATCTCTACAAAGGTTTTGAAATAGCGTCAACACAAAATCTGACTTTGAAGCATGTGAATGACATCTAACATGACATGAATACATGAAGCATGTGAATATCATATAGCATGACATGAATGCACCAAAAATCACTTGATAGGTGTCTTCAATTGAATGGATCTTGCTTGAAACTAAAGCATATATCTTTTAAGGTTATAATAGCAGATACAGTTGAAAGATCTAAATAACAGGGAAAATAAGAAACCTTGTAAGTTCTCATATTCTAAAATTCTCTTCTCATCTGAGAAAATCTTAGTTGACATTTCTTTTCTTTTGAAATTGTCTGCCTATTTTTATTATAGGATATGCTACATGAATATTCTCTCCACAATAGCTAACTCTTTGGTCTTTAAGTTTAAAGGAAAAGGGAATTTTTGTTACCAAAATTTCTGAAGTGATGACACATTCTCCAATTCTTCCAAGTTTCATGTTTCAAAGAGGATTTTCTTCCCCCTTATGCCATCAGATATTGCTCAGCTGCTAATCAATTTAACATGCCGAAGCATCTGAATCAACTCATTTCATTATCTCAAAGAAACGAAAAATACAGCCCGTTGATCTACTAAAGGAGATAATCATGTAAGCCTTACATCCAACTAAGCCAAGCAACTTAAGTGAATGGAAACATGTGAAATGAAAATATCAGTCAGAACTGGGGGGCACATACCATATATTGTGGGATAAAAGAAGCACCGTATCTAGTTTTGAATATTCTTTCTAGGCAAGAAACTACTGTACTTTCCAACGCAGGCGCATCTGAGTAGCTTTCAAGAGCACTACAAAGACAGAGAAAAATGGAAGACGTACGTTACTTCTCCATGAATGAATATGTGTATATTAAAAAATAAATAAAAAATCGACTCCTATATTGTCTCAGAATCTTATGTTCAGCAGAAAGCTAGTCGGTAAATCAGAATATCCTCAACAATCACATCAATGACATGACTGCGAATGCGCGCATGCAAAGCAAAAAAATCGAATAGACTGACTCGTTAACAAAGCTCCCCAAATAAGTAGGAAAAGCAGGACCGGTTGCAGCGACCTATCGTTTCCCCGGTAGAAATCACTACAGAAACCACAAAATGGAAATGAAAGAGAGAATCAAAAGTACCTCAATATCAGAGG
Source organism: Annona squamosa (assembly GCA_035584095.1). Taxonomy (NCBI): domain Eukaryota; kingdom Viridiplantae; phylum Streptophyta; class Magnoliopsida; order Magnoliales; family Annonaceae; genus Annona; species Annona squamosa. Next base: position 44,659,060 of record JAXCLR010000001.1, on the reverse strand, counting down.
AAGAGGGAAGCGATCGAGGAATTCCTTCACAGAGGCATCGGACTGCGCACCTGCATCCAAAACCACGGAATATATATAGGCTTCCAGAAGTTCGAAATGCAGCACGCTTATGCCTATGATCAAGCAAACTCACAGCCATGGAGCATGCGTACGGGGAATCGGAGAGAATGGGGAGGATAATACCGGGATAAGAAGCGAAATCGGAAGCCGCTACTGCCAGAAGTTTTAGGTTTTGAGCATGATCGTCTTCCATGGCTGGCGATGCAGCTGCTATGAGACGAGCTTTGTCTGCTACTCTTGTGTCCTCTTTGGCTTAGGCGGGGAGGAGGAGGAGCAACGATCACCACGCACGCGAAAGTCTGGAAACGTAACCTTACGTACCCAAGGGGAACGTAACTAACATTATTTTACCACGTGGCAGCCCATTCGCTTGCGGTGTGTCTCGGCCCCGCGGCGATGGACACGACACAATGAAGACAGTGCCAACGCATGCTTATTGTGTTTTAAAAAATAATAATAATAATGATAATGATAATAACTAATAATATAATACGTAATAAAAATAATAATAATCATAATCGTAGCAGCCAATCGAACACTAAAATAAATATGGGTGAATTTGGCAAAATCACAAATCATGGGTGCAAATGCAAATAACTTTTTGGACAATCTTTCACTTTTTTATTTAGGTTCTCCTTTCTCAAAGCGAAATATGATTCTGTCGAATCATGTCTCATGACGGTTCTTGTGATTCATGTCATCATGTGAGAAGATGATCAATTTAAGCTGGCCGCCTCCATCACGTGATGTGATAAAATTATGACATCTACCTTTATTCATTATGAGTAAGTTTAGAGTATTTTTCTAATGTTTGATTAGAAAGAATCTTTTCCCTAGTAGTACTTACTGCATACTAAAAAACTTATTTATATTTTGTGGGCCACCTATTTTCCTTGATGCTTATTACACTGTCACTTTGTCAGTAATTTTCTTCTCCTTTCCTTCCTAATCAATGTCTGCATGCAAGTTTAGCATATACAAATAATTGGAAAGGTTAATCATTTTTATATTTGCTTTAAGGAAGGCCAGAAACAGAACAAAACAAAAAGTTTACAAATCATGAAAGTTTTTGTAGATGTACTACAAAATCCTATGCTACATTTAAGTATCGTCATCCATCAAGATAATTATTTGCTATTTTTGTTGGGGTGTAACCTCAGGCAAAAAGGGCAATGGACTGAACCATATTGGAATTTTAGCAAAATATAAATCTTATGAGTATGCGTAATTGCGTCGAGAATAAATTTTTACATTTTAAACCTTTTAATTTTACTTATTTGTATTTTAAACTTCAAAATTAACTATTTATATTTTAAACCCCAAAAACTTCGGCTCATTTGCATTTTAAACCTTCCGTCACAACGCTGTTAAATAACACGTTAAAAAGCGTGATTCGCATGCTGTTTTTCTTTTTTTAAATGACGCATGTAACCATTATACCATTCATTATACAAGGATACAACTTCCGCTTGGAGATGACTGCAATCGATGGCGATTACGGTCATGCTCAACGAATGTCGAGGATCATTGTTGCTTTATGCTAACGAAATTTGTATGTTTGGAAGAGATTGAGATGTAAATGCATTACGGGGACGAGATGGTGATGACAGGCATGCTCAACGAACACCAAGAATCATCGTTGCTTTGACCTATCTTCATTGTTTTTAGTTCTTTACAAGATTTATGTGCCACGGGAAGACCACGTGTTTCCTAGACAAATTTGTAAGTGCTTAGGGTGATAAAATGCTATTCCCATTCTACATGCTGGAATCTTGATTCTTTGGGACCATGAAGAACTTCGTTGACCGAAGAATAGCCCAAGAATAGCCCATAAGCCGATGGAGTGGCGATGATGCTCTGTTGACATCAAACGGTCCTTCTAATGGAGGTGATTCATTTGGGTCCCCAGGCTGCTCATCAGATTGCTTAGAGATCATCGTCGTCTGTCTTTCATCTGCTCATGGCTTTATAAAGCTACTCCCTTTTAGCTTCTTGCCATTCCAACCACTTGGATTGTAATAATTTGAAGAGGCAAATGACATAGGCTTGCAATCAATGGAGTAGCTTTTACGGATGGACGCCCCATAATCATCAAAGTACGAGACTAAATTAGCTTGCAGATTTTCATCCATGGGAGATGAGGATGAGGCACTGTATTTATTTCTGCGAAGCGAAAATTTGAGAATTTTAGAATAGCATCCGCACAACAGCTTATGGCGTCGTTTCCTCGACAGAAGAAAATCCGCTGGCAACTGTAACGCCTTGCAACAGTGGTTACATATGATGAAGGGGGGCACCGTTGGCAAAATGAAGGCAATGTCGTTTGGCTGCCTGACATCTCTCTCTGTGCTGCAGCTTCTCAATCTCATGCCTGACAGCCTCCGCTGATCATGTGGATAAGGAATACATTAACGCTGTGAGAAGCCCGCAGACAGCTTTGGCTGAGAAGCAGTAGAACCGGAGGAATAGAAGCTTGAATATCTGGTAAAGGGTTGAGACTGCTGAGCAAGTCCAGATCTGCTATAGCCGGTAGCTGGCGAATGAGAAGGGAATTGCCCGCCTTCACAACAGCAATGAGGGTAGGCATGGTCATAGTGAAGCTGGCAGCCAGTTGGTTGCTTGGAAAACGACATTTGAGGCAGTCCATATTGGTGTAACGTGGTCTTCCTCGGGATGTATGGTTGACGATGGCCTAGAAGATAGCTCATATCATTGTGTGGTAGAGGCTCGAGACTAAGGTGATTTGGAACACAGCTCGATGGCCATCGGTTTTCCCGAGGGTTGCTTCTGGTGGGGAGTTTCTCTTCCCCTTTTTCTCTTTGCTCGAATGATCAGCTTAGCTGGTCACGCAATTCCTCAACCTTCTTCAAGAGTTCTAACCAATCCTTCTCAAGATAATTGAGCTTATCTGATTCATAAGAATTGGGGCTAGTCACAAGCTGTTCATGCCTGTAATTTGATGGTCCGCCCTTCTCATATATAAGTGCTGTGAGGCTCCCACTCTTAGCTGGAGTCCCTCGACAATGGATACCGATGTGAATCATCTCTTTCTGATTCCATCCAACTTCTTACAGAGTGGAAGACATCAGCCTGCACACTCCCCTGCCCTGGTGGTGACTGAGACCTTTCTCTGACACCCGTCGATGGGTGGTCATGATTCCAATTGCTGCTTTCTCCATTTGCAAAACTACAGTCATTCAATGGCTTTGATAACAAGTCCGTTCTGTAATTCTGCATTTATGAGTTGACTGCAGTTTCACATTTAGTATAAACAACTTCACCATTGGACCGGAATCTAGTGCTGAGTAATTTCAGCAGGGATTTGCTGGATTGATTTTGATGCCAGATCACTACATGCTCATCAAGTATGTCTCCATAAAATGGGATGCTTGCATCGTAAGCATGGGAACTTATGGTTGGTGAGTATGAAATATCTCCAACAGCCCCATTAAGCTTTGTATCTACTATATCTTCTGAAAAATTTTCTAACGAATGGGTAATCCACTTGATTCCATCTCATCTCTCGGGCTTGTTGTATCACAGCTATGATGCGCAGCTGGCTGAGATATCTTTTCATGCCCACGCGAAGTAGAACTGTCACCAGCTTTTGATTGAATACCACAGTTTGGCGTTATAGCATTTTCTACATCTGAATGTCTACTGATTGTCTTCTCCACCTCCGGCTGGTCAGAATGCATGGCTGAAAACACGCCCTCTGGCCAGAAACATGGTTTCTTTTTCTTATTTTTTTTAATTTTCAGAAACATAGTTTCGAATTTGTGGTAGTTGGGTTTTTTACCATAGAAGGCATTTACGACATTTCACAAGCATTAAAAGCAATTTTAGACATCGTTATTCCTCATGGTTTAAAATGCAAAGAGTCAAAGTTTTCCTTGTTTAAAATGCAAATGACCAAACTTTAGGAGTTTAAAATGCAAATAACCAAAGTTAGAGAGTTCAAAATGCAAAAAACCCGTTTCAATGGTGTCGACAACAATGAAATATTTCATCTAGTCACTTCATTTTAGCTCACTTCGATGATTAAATCCAAATATATTTTGTTCATTGCATTTAAAATTATTTAATTAGCTAAAAAACTAAATTTCATCCAAATCAAAGTATGCAACTCTCCACCACCAAGCACATTACCTAGTGGTAACACCATTTTCTAATTCTCACTAGGTGGGGTTATATCTATAGATTCCCCCTAATTTGGGAAATTTATAAAAATATTCTCATTGTATGAGGGTTGAATCCGCTTGATTGTAGTATCAAATGTCAAATTAAGTATAAAATACCAATAAAAAAAGATATGCATATGGCCACCGTCTAATAAGTGTAAAATCAAGTTAACAGAATAATTTGATTTACAAATTGATCTTAAAGTTATTACATCAACATCTAAACCATCTGAAACATCATTCATACGTAAATAATTTTATATCGTTACAATATGATAACATTCCAATGCATATATGAGTACATGTAAGTGTTTTTCATAAATATTTTGGCATACATTAGCTACCCAATACTTTAATTGAAATCACTTGTAGAATCACGATGACACAAATGATAACAAAAATTAGTGAGTGAGATTCGATTTAATCATAAAGTGAGCCCAAAATAGGATAAAAGCACTAAAATGTTTCCGTGTTGTCGTAAACATGTCCCCCATTGCATTTTCAGTTATGATCTAAATGCAACCTTGCACCCCTTTGCTTTTTAAATTTTTTTTTTTTTTTTTTTTTGAAAAACTCTAAACCATTGATTATTTAATTAATAGGCATTTATTTATGATATCAAAAATCATTTTATTTGAATGCTGTTGGAGGTCAAACATAATGAAATATGAAGAACCACAAGAACAACTGACAGTGATGAATCCACGTTTATAAAAAGAAAAAAAAATGTTTACATTTGGGGGAAGAATAACAGTGTGTTAGGGGGATTACTAGGCAGTCACTACCAACATCCCTGTGCGGGCAGAAAAAATGTTCAGCCAAATAATAGATAAAAGTATCAGCTCCCTATATATATTTGAGCTCAACGGATGCGACCATGCAGTCTTATTTGCCAGATAAATACCGAATACAGTCCAATGCTGATAATAATGATGATGATGATGATAATACAGTCCTGCCCCATCAATTAGGAGACTCTTTTTAAGTTCCTGTCCAGAAGCAATCTCTTGACAGGGGACCCTGAAGCAGGCATCTAGGGAGGATCCTCTGGCAAAGTATTTGACCTTTATATCTTTCTATCATCTCCTGAACAGCTCTCAAAACCAATAACACTGACCTCACCATCTCCTAAAAAGCTTTCTCCAGATAGTGATTTTCACTACCCACAGCAACACCAAAAATACTGAAGGTAGCGGCATGTAAAAATTTGCGGCTCAAGCAGCACCAAATCAGTTGGCGAAACATTTGGCGTTGCAAAACAAAAGCTTCCATAAGTATTCTCATTAAGCAGAGATCTCTCAAAACAGATGTTAGGAAGAAATTGAATCCCCCGGCATTGAAATTTGAGACCAGATTCTGCAGCAATTCTCAGCGAACAAAGAGTTTCAAGTCTCTGTTCAATTGTCTGACTACAGCTTGGAAAGGCTGATCCATGTCAGAAGCATGTGTTTCCTGGCTGTTTCCAAGCAGATGCGCATCTCACGGAACAGAACGGAGGAAAGAAGGCTCAACAGAAATTCCAGCAATCCATCTGCTTTCTAAGTCATCAGCACCTCAGGCAGATGTCAAGATATACACAACACATGACAAGAGTAGATCACAGGCTAATATGTCCATCTTGCTCATAACACATGCCTGACTCATTAGTCATGGAATAATTCCAAGAGGGTCCAGACTCTGGATTTCGATTCCTCATTTAAATCAGGTTTCTAATTCAAGACTGAATAGCTGAATGTTCAGAGACAGTTCACTTCAGCTTTAAATGATACACTCACAAATCTGGAATGATATATAAGAATGATGTCAACGAGTTTCCAGGCCATTCAGTTGATGCGAGCATCACCAGTAGTCCCCACAGGAACAAGAACCATCTCTGAAATGATGGAACCGATTGATGTCTCTAATAATAATCTCTCTTGAAGCAATTTTGCAGATAAACTTGAATGCTGTGTGGCAATCCATGCAAATCCGGAGGTTCTTCTTTACTCGAATGGGAGAACCTGGTGGAGTAATAATAAGCCCAAAGGCAACTGCAAGCTTCTCACTGTGGTGATATAGAAGCACCTCCTTCTCACTCTGCTCCACATCATGAAGATCTGACTCCAGTCCGGCCACATATCCAGCCTTAGTAATTAGATCTATCAATTCATCAAGCTTTGCATAGATCTCCTTCGTCATACAATGGTTTCTATCTCCCACACTAAAAGCATGGACTTTGTCTTTCACCTCAATCCAACTCACACCAGGCTCTTTCTTCACCTTGCTGTCCTTCATCAATCTTCTAACTTTAGCCACATTGTCCCACATCCCTGCTGAAGCATACATATTTGCAAGAAGCACATGTGTTCCTGATTTTTCAGGTTCAAGCTTAAAAAGCATCTCAGCTGCATGCATACCTAATTTAAAATTCTTGTGAATCCTAGAAGCTCCAAGAAGTGCTCCCCATACTGATGCATTTGCACCAAATGGCATCCTATTGATAAGCCCAACTGACTCATTTAATCTACCAGCACGTCCAAGAATATCAATCATGCATGCATAATGCTCCTCCATTGGTTCAATTCCAAACTGCTTTTTCATTGATTCAAAGTATTGTTTAGCCTCTGTGACCAAGCCTGCATGGTTACATGCACAAAGAACACTTACTAAAGTAATGTTATTAGGGACAACACCCTCCCTAAGCATCTGATCAAACAAATCAAGAGCCTTCCTTCCATGTCCATGCTGAGCAAGTCCACCAATCATGGCGGACCATGAGACTACTCCCTTATCTGGTATCCTGGAAAAGGCCCAGCCTGCTTCTTCTATGCTTCCACACTTAGCATACATGTTAACAAGAGCATTTCCAGCAAACGAATCTAATGCAAATCCTAACTTCAGTACATGTACATGAATTTGTTTACCTTGTTCATAAGCAGATAAATTTGCGCAAGCATTCAGTAGGCTGCTACAAGTAAGCTGATCAGGCTTCAGCTCCTTTTCTAGCATCTCACAGAAAAGCTTCACAGCTTCTTCCCCTAGCCCATATTGGGAATAAGCTGTGATCATGGATGTAAAAGCAACAACATCCCTGAGGGGACATTCATTGAAAACTCTCCCAGCATCCTCTATACAGTTAGATTTTCCGTAAGCATCAATGAGACCATTCACAGCATAAACATCAGACAGAAATCCGGACTTCACTGCAAGAGCATGGATTTGCTTGCTGATGCCAACAGATCGCAAGCTAGCAATGGACTTAAGGATCACAGATAATGTGTTGGTGTTGAAACCAAATCCTTCTTTCTGCATCTTCAGAAAGAGACAAATAGCATCTTTATCATCCCCATTTTGACCTAACCCAGCAATCATAGCATTCCACAAGATCAAATCTTTCTCAAGCATTGAATGAAAAATCTTTTTTGCATCCTCGATAAGCTCACACTTTGAGTACATGTCTACAAGAGCAACACCAGCAACCAAGTCTGAACTACAACCGATCTTGGTTAGATGGGCATTTATCTGCTTACCCAGTTCTTTCATTCCCAGCACTGAACAAGCCTTAAGAATGCTGGATAGTGTGAACATGTTTGGCACAATCCCTGATTCTTTCATCACCTCCAACAACTCCAGTGCCCAGTCATTTTGCCCATGAGCAATACAGCCACCAATAATGGCATTCCATGAAACAATATCAGGTCGTGCAATATTCTCAAAAATCACCATCGCATCTTCAAGATCACCAAGTTTTCCATACATGTCAACCAATGCATTGACCGAGAAAGAATCAGAGGCAAATCCAAGGCGTATGAGATACCCATGAATTCTCCTTCCTAAACGTAAATCTTCCAACCCGGTACATGCATTCAAAATGGTTGACAGGCTAAACTCGTCAGGTCTAATTCCACTCAGAATCATGTCCCGAAAAAGTGCCACTGCATCTCCACGCTGTTCATGCTGCACATAACTAGACAACAATGCGTTCCAAGACACAACATTCCGCTCGGGAATGTCATCGAACAGGCTCCTCGAATCTTTCATCTGCCTGCATTTAGCGTACATAGCAACCAAAGTATTTGCAACGAAGACATCTCCCTCCAAACCAGTAACAACAATGACGCCATGGACCTGCTGCCCAAACTTCAAGTCCGGCACAATCGAGCATGCCTTAAGCACGCTCGGAAATGCAAACTCATTGCACTTGACGCCCGACCGGTGCATCTGGCAGAAAGCTGAAATAGCGTCCTGGCCGAGTCCATTTTGGGTGTACCCAGAAACAAGAGTTGACCAGGCGACCAAATTCGGGTGGTGATTTTCGTCAAGCAGGTGGTGGGCGTAGCCAAAGAGCCGGCACTTTGCGTAGAGATTGATTAGGTGGTTGCGGAGAAGAGAGTCGTGAGAGAATCCGGTTTTGGTGATGTGGGCGTGGATTTGCGCACCTTTGTAGTTGGACTTGGAGGCGCAGCATTCTGAGAGGATTTGAGCGTACGCGCAGGCGTTCGGAGCGAAGCTGGTAGTGTTGATCAGGGTGAGGATTGCGCTGGTTTTCCCGCCACTGGGATTTGAGGCGGGCTGAACGGAGTAGCGGGCGTCGAGGGATGGATTGTTGGGAAGACGATGGAAGCGGATGGTTATAGCTGGGCGCGTGAATAAGCGAATTCGCCCGGCCTTCATCGCCCCACGAGCAATCTTGCGCGCGGGTGGTGGAATGAAATCCTGGCCGTTGATGAATTGACCCCTGGAAAATTTTTAACAGTACTTCAAGAACTTTCCCCCAAGAAAGTTGAAACCGGCTGCAATTTGTAACCTGATTTCTTTTTTTAATTATTTTTTACATCAAAGTTTTCTATTACATTCTTTTTTTGATGTGATTCTATTACATTCTTAAGATTCTCCTTAAGGTTCCGTATGAAAAATAAAATAAAAAATTTTCTACACATTTTGTCCGTACAATTACCTAACTTTACAATTATTTTATTTATTTTTTATTCAATAATACTTTTTTAAAATCGGATTTCATTATAAGTGATTTTGTGAAATTCTTTATATTTTTGAAATATTAATTTTTGATGAAAAATTCAATTCATTCATTATATTTAACATTATTTATTTAGCTATGAGATTAAGTTTCATCTCAATCTAATATGTGTATGGGTCAAATTTGCTCAAAAATAGGTGTATTCATGTATAAATTATTAAAAATGCTTAGATCCATTCACACATGTATTAAAATGTAACAATATTTTATATGATCATTTATCTATATATTATTGATATTTTAAATGGTTTAGATGCTGAAAAACTATTTTAAATTTAATATTTTAATATTGAATCATTTTATTATGTTAGTTTTACACCTTTATAGAATGGATCCATAGATGGTGAAATTAAAAAACTAAATGAATTTACATGATACTTTAAGGATGGTACATACAATTGATGAAACTAATATATGGAGTTTCATATTAAATAGGTTTCATAGAATCATCCCTATTTTTTATTTATGTTAGCTTTATTTGTTTTTCTCTTGATGATTACCTATATCATATCACGTCATTATATTATCTATTTTAAAAATTTTCAACCAATTTTTTTGTCATTTTCCCATTTCATCAAAAATCATTTTCAGTTTGCTTTGTATAACCAAGGGCAAAATGCATAAGGTTATTTATAATTTATGGGTGCATTCGAATAATAGAGACTTTTTCGGAAAAAATCTTTTCTTCTACAATTAGTATATTCTTCAATTATTTGTTCATATTTTTATATAATTATCTTACTTTTCAATTATTTTTCATAATTTTCATGCAACTATTATATCTATATTAAATTTATTTTATTCAATTGTCATCATTATCCTCGTCACTTTGGATTACTTTATCCCATTTCAAAGTTTTCATTAAAAATTCAAATAAATACACCCTTTATTTTTTTATATTATAGATTATAAAATTATTTAAAGTCGTTCTCTTATTTTTAAGCGATACATGTAGTTTTATATATCGTGTATGGCTTAAATAAATAAATAAATAAATGGGAACTCACGCGTAGAAAACGTAAAAGGAAAACTCATGTAGTTGATTGGAATTGAATAGTCCATGTGTCGTTATATGGATTTGATTGGAATTGAATAAAGAAAAATGGAAATGATGTTAGTTAATTATCGGTCTAATTGAATGGTTTTTTTGACTTAACCCTAAGAAGAGAATGGTGAATCGAGTTATTAAAATTTCGACAAATAAGCTCTGGATATTGAAAATCCTGGCTAACGACTAAAGATTAAGGAAGCAAAAAATGCAAAGTATGTGGAACTTTCACCATGATATCTACGCACGACGGTCTTAGAAGCCTGAGCGTAGCTCTGGCCAATATTTGTGATTTGGTGGTACTTGTTAAACATTTACAATGATATACCTCAAGAGTTTAATACTATGTCCTTTTAGGTAGTGTCTCTAAAAATGCATGACTCAGGACTAAGTTTGGTAATAAGTGAAAGTTGTTAATATAAAATTTTTCACTATTCACAACTACTCTATTTTTTAATAATTTGTTTACATTTTTCTATACAACTACACTACTTTTAAATCATTTCTACACAACTAACCTATCTATTTCAATTTTATTATATTTATTCCTCATTATTATTCCTATCATATCACATCATTTGACAACTTCTATTCTCCACAACTTGTTATCAAAAGTTTTATCTATTCTAAAATACGACCTAAAGCATGACTCATACCACGTAAAAACTTCGCTTCTAAACCTCGTAGGCATTTTTCAACCGCTCGAGAAATTCTTCTAGCCAATGAAAAATACACGACATTTACCACGTGTTTCTTAATTCCTAGTGTCATGAGTCTAAAGGCATCCACTAATTTCTCATGAGCATTTGTGCAAAGGTTACGAGACTAAATCCTATATTTGACACCTAGAAGCACATCTCCAAGAATATTTTTGAGACGTTGAACATAGAACCTGTAATTATATTTTTCATTTAAATGTCTTGGAAGCACTTGCGAGGGGTTGAAATTGTTGGTCCCGAGTTAATGGCAAAACCCAAGAGGGAAGGGGTGAATTGGGTTCTTAAAAATTCTTCGGTAAATTAAA
>JAXCLR010000001.1:44628686-44645227 GCA_035584095.1 Annona squamosa | reverse complement strand
TGAATTGCGAGGATCCTTCTAACCCTATTCCCTCTAATGTGTTGAGGACGTAGGGATAGCGGGATATCCTCTTTTATAAAAAAAAAGGGATATTCACAGTTTAAGGGAACATTTGGTAACGTCTAAGTGTAGTAAATACGATTTTTTTTTGTATTTAGTTTCCCAATACCAATCATTACTCTATCAATCATACTATTTTTTCCACTTTTACCTCATGTTCCAATTATTTTTCTTAACAACTAAATATAACAAACCTATTTATTTTAACTATACATCTATCATTTTTTATAATTACATTTTTCAAAATATTCTTTTTTTATTTCCCATCATTTCTCAAGCTCCCACAATTTTACACCTTACCAACCGTCTCTTGGGTAATATCACAATTATATAACGTTACAGGGTTTTCCCGCCTTCACATTCGAGAGGCACGGATAGATGATCCTGGATCCCCATTCCCCAAACTTCAAGCGGTGGAAAACTAACACAGGATTCACCGTTGAGATCGGAAAGCTTTTAAACCCTACGCCCTTGTTTTGGCGGGAAGCCGTTGTTCCCCGCGATTTCTTTCCCGCCAAAATACGTCCCCTTCCCCAGTTCTCAGAGCGAAGACAGAAAAGAAGCGGATCTCCATTTCCAAGCAGACAGAGACGGAGAAAGAGGGAGAATGGAGGCTTTTAGTGGGTTCTTCCAAGACGAGAAAGCCGTTCGCGTTGAAAACATTTTCCTAGAATTCCTCAAGAGGTTTTTTTTTTTTCCCTCCGGCTCTCTTCTTTGCGTGTCTCCGACGTCGCGCTCTCTCTCTCTCTCTCACTCCATGTTTTTTGCCCAGTTTCAAGGTCGATCCGAACGCGGTCCATCCCTTCTACGAATCGGAGATCGAGGCCATGAAAGAGAAGGAATCGACGACGATGTACGTCGACTTCTCGCACGTCATGCGCTTCAACGATCTCCTCCAAAAGGCCATCTCCGAGGAGTACTTGAGGCAATCCAAATGCCCTAATCTCAGCTTTCAATTTTCTCCGTTTTGTTTCAGCTTTCACAACACGAAAATCGCGATCTGTTCACCTTCTTTGCGCAGATTTGAGCCGTATTTGAGGAATGCCTGCAAGCGGTTCGTAATGGAGCAGAAACCGACGTTCATTGCGGACGATAACCCTAACAAGGACATCAATGTTGCCTTCTTCAACATCCCTCTCCTGAAGAGGTGAATCTCCCAGCGTCATTTATTTTAGGGAGATTGATTCTCTAGGGTTAATGTATTTTTGCCTTCGTCTTCTGCAGGTTGAGGGAACTGACTACTGCTGAAATCGGGAAATTGGTTTCGGTGGCTGGGGTCGTCACACGGACAAGCGAGGTTCGCCCGGAGCTTCTGCAAGGGACGTTCAAGTGCTTGGAATGTGGTTCCGTCATCAAGAACGTCGAACAGCAGTTCAAATACACTGAGGTATCTACAATTCAATTCCATTACCTTCACAAATTTGTGATCCCCACTGCTGCGCCTGCTAGAATGAGATGTATTGAAGTGCCATGTGCGTCAGTTGCTGTGGCTGTTCTTCACACTGAATAATATGGAAGGAAAATACATTTGTAGGAAGACTGCATCTTTCGTTTCTGTTTATTTGATCAATCCATGGCAGCTTTAGTTTCAACCTTTTAGCTGGTGTCTCCTTGATGGCTACTGATCTCACGGTCACCGTAGCTCAATGCATGCCTTTGTGAATAGCTGTGCAAAAGATGGCCATTGCATGCCAGTTTCACTCCAATAGAACATGGAGCATGAGTTCATGTTTTAGGCAGAGATGTTTAGGACTGATTTTATGGAATTCCATGAATTAAGCATGCCTCCACCAAGCAATTCCACAGCAGCATCACAATTCATTAGTGCTCGTGCTGGAATGTTGCACATTCTGTTTGAATTCCAGTCACGTGGGAGAAGCCTGTGTTTCGAATAGCTGATGAGGTGCATTTGAAAGACTGAAAAAGATTCTGTATCAGAATCTAACCAGTTTTTCCTCTTGACTTGATGGCTCGGATGGAAGTAATGTTGAATGAGATTACTCTATTGGTTTTATGTTGTGATTTTTGTACGCATACTGATGGTCAATGACTTCAGTCATATGGACTGTGATACTCAGAGTGATGGCCAATGACTTCAGTCCTTTGGCGCCTTAGGAATATGGTCATCAATGAAGTTCTGAACATCTAGAAGTGGTCTAGATTTCTCGTTGGGTCTCAGTCAGATTTGAAAACTATCCTTCCTTCACAACCATTGGCAAATCTGGCATGGTTGGGAGGTCACATCAAAGAGAGGAGGACATTGGTTAGGCCTTCTCTCACAATACAGGGAGAAGGTCAAAATGGTGAATGGACTGATGGGATTGCTCATGGCTAAGGGTTGAGGTTTCCTTGTCTGTGGTGTCAGGCCTGGCGAATGTTGGCTGTAGACAGCTGCAATCTTCAACACATTGTATTAAAGATCCAGTTGGCATCCTGCATTCTTTCATCATATAATTGTTCTGTAGTTTCTTGGATAGCTAACTGTTTTGGTCTTGGCACAGCCTATAATTTGTGTCAATGCAACATGCCAAAAAAGAAATGGTTGGGCACTACTTCGACAAGAGAGCAAGTTCACTGATTGGCAAAGGGTTCGGATGCAAGAGACTTCAAAGGAGATACCAGCTGGTTCCCTTCCAAGGTCCCTGGATGTCATCCTCCGCCATGAGATTGTTGAGCAGGCTAGAGCAGGAGATACGTAAGAAAAATATGATAATCAAATTTCGCTTTTTCTCCTTGAAGCTCTTTAATTAGGTCATTGGTCTTAAATTTTTTCTTTTTTTCTCTAGGGTCATCTTCACTGGAACAGTGGTTGTCATACCAGACATATTGGCATTGGCTTCCCCTGGTGAGAGAGCTGAATGCCGTCGAGAAGCAACACAGAGACGGAATGCTTCTGCTGGGCAAGAAGGTGTTAAGGGCCTTCGGGCATTGGGTGTGAGAGATCTATCTTATCGTCTTGCATTCATCGCAAATTCAGTGCAGGTCGGTGCCTAGTCCATTTAGTTTATGGACCAAATTTCTTGTTAGTTCATCTCATGTTGCTTATTTTGTAGTTAATGTGCAGGTTGCCAATGGTGGTAGGGGTAGTGATGTTAGGTACAGGAAGAAAGATGCCGACGAAGATGATAACCAGCAGTTCTCTGTGAGTTCCTTTACCTTAGGATTTACTTGTTTTACTGCTGACCTTTGTTATTATGTAATCACTGACGTGCTAAAGAAGTGCCATTTGTGAAACCTTGCATCATTTGGCATCTTGGATGATGTTATTTTGGTAACTGCTCACTTGCACATTCACATGGTATTTGCCAACCCCCAAATATCAAGCAATCAAAAGTCAAAACACGTATACTCATGTGAAATCATGACATGCCTAAAAGTGGCCTTATGCTTGCTGCAAGTGGAAAAACATGATCAATATGCATGTGGACTGCAGTTATCTTCATGAAACTAATTCTATTTTACATTTTCCGGTAGGCAGAAGAGTTGGATGAGATTCAGAGGATGAGGAACACCCCTGATTTTTTCACTAAGCTCGTTGATAGCATTTCTCCTCCTGTTTTTGGTCACCAAGAGATCAAGCGAGCGATCTTGCTTATGCTATTAGGTGGAGTGCATAAGTTCACTCATGAAGGCATCAATCTAAGAGGGGACATCAATGTTTGTATTGTTGGAGATCCTAGCTGTGCGAAGTCTCAATTTCTCAAGTATATTTGTTAACCCGATCCTCGTTCAATGTACTGTGTGTGCTTCCTTTATCCAACTTTTACATCTGCTACTGGATCTGGTATTTTAATTGGCATGGGATTACCTTAATAATTGTTATCTGACGTTATCTAGGTATACCTCAAATCTAGTTCCACGGTCTGTCTATACATCTGGAAAATCCTCCTCTGCAGCTGGACTGACAGCAACTGTTGCCAAGGAGCCAGAGACTGGGGAGTTCTGTATTGAGGTAAGAGTGCTTTCTGATTCCATTTCTTTCATGTTGAAGTTTCTAAAGAATTAATTTGAGTATCAGAGTATGTATGCTTTGGATGATCCCAAGTCAGTGTTAACATTATTCCCTGTAGAAGGCATCACTTGTGTGTCTCATTTCATTTTTCCACTCTAGGCGGAGATATTGAAACTGAAAAGCTTCTGATCTTTCATAGACTATTAATTTGGAGGCATGGTTCGACATAGTTAAGGAATTTATGTGATAAATTGCATCTGACAGAATTTGAATGAATAGATAATTCCTGTAAATATTTACAACTTGCCGGTGTCAATACCAGAGAATCAATCGACTGCTAATCTGAAAGTCTGAATTAACTTTTAAATTGAATGCAGGCTGGTGCGCTAATGCTTGCTGATAATGGCATATGCTGCATTGATGAATTTGATAAAATGGATATCAAAGACCAGGTATTTATTTCTGCATTGTTGGCATATGCATCTTCAGTGAGTTTCAGTTTGAATTTGACTTTTTCATGATGGAAATTGAAGGTTGCTATTCACGAGGCCATGGAGCAGCAGACCATAAGTATCACGAAAGCAGGCATTCAAGCTACATTAAATGCTAGAACATCTATTTTAGCTGCTGCCAATCCCACTGGTGGCCGATATGACAAATCAAAACCATTAAAGGTGACAAATACGCCTGAAACATCTTCGTATGTTTGTTCTTGTGTATAACACAAATTGATCAGCATCCTTTTGTGTACAGTATAATGTGGCCCTCCCACCTGCAATCCTTTCAAGATTTGATCTGGTGTATGTGATGATTGATGAACCTGATGATGGAACGGATTACAACATTGCTCACCACATTGTGAGAGTTCATCAGAAGCATGAAGATGCACTTGCCCCGGCATTTACTACTGCTCAACTCAAGCGATATATTGCATATGCTAAAACCCTGAAACCCAAGGTTTTTTTGCCCACTTCAAATAAGCTTTATTTTCCTAAGGCAATATAGGTCTATTCTTGTTCCATCAAAGATTCTAAAGGATTAATTATGCAGCTAACATCAGAAGCAAGGAAAGTTCTTGTGGATTCATATGTAGATCTACGTAGACGTGATACAGCTCCTGGAAGTAGAGTTGCTTACAGAATGACAGTTAGGCAACTGGAGGCATTGATTAGGTTGTCTGAAGCTATTGCAAGAAGTCACTTGGAGCTTCAGGTATGATATTGCAAGAATCGTGCTGGTTTTGCCTCACACCTTGTAAATTCATGGATGTCCCTAGCAGGAGGATTTTTTTTTTTTTTTTTTATAAAAAAAATAGATGGATTTACTTGGTAAATCATGTGTTCATACATCAGATTTCTAAATTGTAATATTTTTTTTACTTCATAAGTCCCTTGTGTCCGGCATTTGGGCATGCTGTTTACTCAGAACTGGATCATCAATCAGCTGTCAGTAAAAAATTTCTTGTTTAAGCATGTTATCCTGGGCGTTTGTAGGTGCGGCCAGCTCATGTTCACCTTGCAGTTAAGCTACTCAAAACTTCCATTATCAGGCAAGATATTGACACATGCAATGAACTTTCTATTTCTAAACGTTGAGTTTGAAGGATGATTTTTATTTTCTGCCCCATAATCCCTCCTGCAGTGTTGAATCTAGTGGGGTTGATTTGTCTGATTTTCAAGAAGAAGATGGCAGAGGTAGCAGAGTTGCTGATCAAGACAATAATATGCCACCAAGTACAGCTGATCCATGTCCAATCCCAGACAATGAAGGTGATGTGAATGTCCCATCTATTCCAAAACACAACTGCAACTGATTCAGTTTGTCTTCTGGGACTCACTTATTCTTGATCTTATGACATTGCAGTGAATGGAGAAGGGCCAGGCAGCCAACAGAAGAAGAAATTGGTAATAACAGAAGAATTCTTTCAAAAAGTTACTCGAGCTTTGGTAATGCGCCTCCGCCAGCATCAAGAATCTGTAGCGCAAGATGGTATTCTTCATCTTATCTTTAATGGTCATCGGAAGCATTGTTGGTACTTATAGAAGTGCGCAGTTGATGGAATGTGGTCATGAAAACAATTAATTTGGATGCCAGTGATTCACCATATTTATACCTGTTGGCATCCCAAAATTCACCAGTGGGTCATCCAAGCCAGAGAATTAGCGTCAGAACCAGTTGTGAAATTTGCCTGTGCAAATTCTTGCCAGCCGAATCTTGAGAGATGCTATGCCATGGAGACTGGCTGGTTTAAACAAGACTCTACTAGCTGAGTTGTTTAACTCAGCCTGGCCCGCTGCTAAATATGTTGGCCAGTTTTGCACCAGATAGTTTTCACTTTCACTTGCCTATCTTAAGCAGGGCAAAGTTTGTTATAAATGTGACAGGACGATGAAAAACAGTTGAGGCATTGCTTATATAGAATACCAACGTATTATTAAAGTAAGATAGCAGATGCCTTTAGTTATGAGAGCCGCTATTTGCTTAAGCATGCAATAATGCAGACTGTCCATTTTACAGGAAGTGGCTTAGCTGGTATGAAGCAGAAGGATTTGATTGTTTGGTATGTGGAGCACATGAATGCCCAAGGAGCCTACAGTTCCTCAGAGGAGGTGGTGGAAGAGGTCAAATGCATCAGGGCTATCATAGAGGTAAAATCGCAGCTCAATAAAACCAAGACTTAATAACCCTCTTAATCCAACACTGGAAATTGGAACTAATAATAATCTTCCCACTGCCTCATCGTGCAGAGATTGATCCAGAGAGAAGGGCACTTGATAGTTATAGATGATGGAAGGACTTCAGGAGGTGCAACTGAGGGTGAAGAAGTCAGGCAATCCTCCAGTGAAAGGAGGGTGTTAGCGGTGGCTCCCAATTATGTCATTGATTGAGTCAACATCTACCATTCTGTTCCAGTAATTTAACTTGAGGGTTTTCAGTTACTCTCCTTATGATGGTGACCTCCAGCATTAAGCATGATGAGAGAACTGTTCTTCAGTAGGATAAGCAGGTGCGGAATGAATGTTGCATCACTTGTAACAGTAGTCATTTCTCAGTATTGAGTTGTCAGACGATTGTGATGTCTGCTAAAAGAGTAATTCTTGGTACGGTTGATAGATAGGCTCTTTCTGGCTCTTTTTGGTGATTGTCTCAATGTTATTACCAATAACAAAAAGATTGCAGTATATTATGTAATTGGATCTCTCTCTCTCTCTCTCTCTCTCTCTCTCTCTCTCTGCAATGGGTTGATCCATTTGTTGATTATTTCAGATTTGGTTGGACTAACGCTTCAAAGCCATTTCTTTAGAAATGGACAACTAACTTCGAGTCTTGAACATTGCGGATGGTTATGTTGAGCTTCACACCCTGCCAAAGTGCCAACCATTGAACTTTCTATTGCGAGCTATCTTAGCATGCAAAACAAGGCAATTCAGGTGGTGAGAAAGGTTTAGGAAAATAAGAAAGTTGCCAACACCATTGACATTTAATTGAATGACAAAAGCACAAACAAGAAAACAGATGAAATCAAAACAGCGGTCTTTAAATTCAACAGAAATGAAATAGAAAAAAATAATAAAACAAATCAAAGAGTAACTGCTCATTTCATCGTGCCTTAGCTTTTAGGACAGCAACCTTGAGACTAACATGCCTATGCCTTTGGTTCTGCTTCTGGGGCTGCTGCTTCTCCACCCATCATCTGTGGCTCCACTGGTTGCACAACAATTTCAGAATTCTCTAGCTCTATCTCTTCTCCCTTTTCGTTTTTCTCCACTTCCATCTCGCTGGGTTCTCCTCCTATTTTCCCTCTTGATTCATCTACTATTGCTTCCTTTGATTCCTCCCCTGTTTTTGCATCCTCTCCCTTGGTAGCTGCATCTGCTGTTGCTTCAGCTTTCTTCTCCTCTTCAGTGATAATGATGAAGACCTTCTCCAGCACAAAGTTTACGGGGTCAGAAACCATTGAGGGGCCAAACTTCAAAGAATATTCATAAACCTGCTTGGCTCCAGGGAAGTCTGCAAAGGGAGAAAGATTGCAACTGCTTGTAGAAATCCAAAAGAACGTAGTTCCAATTGAAGACTGCTTAAATCAACTTGATTTTGTTTATATGCTTGAATTGTCATTCTAGTAAGAACATGATCACAGTAAATTTGGCATCTCCAAATAATTCCAAGCCTTCACCATCATTAAATTGCAATCGGTGGTTACAAATCCTATCACCTGAAATCTTTCATTGTATGTCTGTTGATACTAACATTGGTGTATGAAAAGGTGGTGCATAAGAAAAAAGCATGTTTGGGAGAATCACATCAGTGGGAATAATAAGTATTTTCAGGTTTTTACTGAACCCTTGGTCCCTTATTACAACAATTTTGTTTCTGGGACTTGATTAACTAGCAGCACTAGTCTAAGGGTATCTGTTTTGCTGTCAGGAATAGCTGCCATATGCCCATTTGGGATCATTATCGCATGTGTGCTGCAACACGTACCCCTACTAGTGGTTGCTCTTTTTCCCTTAACACTGTTTTTGTTGTGATAGAAAATATTAAGGAAATATAGATACAATGACAAACATATAAAAGCAAAAATGCTGACAGAAAAAGAACCAAGCTCGTGATATTCTGTAATTTGTTGACTATACTAATTTTTTTACTATTTTCTAGAATTCCATAATTGGCTCGCCATCTTCATATGCACTTATAGCAGGCTCATATTTCCAACTCTGGAAACAATTAACATTGCTCCTAGCTGATCGAAAAGAAATATATTTCACGAGATGATGAAGTTGACTTGAACACAATGCTAACTAAAAATTTGCTACATGATTTTCTCTAAATACAGAGCAGAAGGGTTTTTTTTTTTTTTTTTATAAGTTTTTTGATGATGACAGCAGAAGTTTTTGGATATCACTCTTCTCTGGATTTTTTTTTTTTTTTTTCAGAATTTTGAAAGCACTGGGAACCATACAACAATTTTTTTCTATGCCAATGTAACAAGGTAGCAAGAGAACCACAAGAAGTTTGGGTTTTAAGTTGGATTTTGTACTGAGTACCCCACTCACTGACACCTTGGTGGGAATCTAACTTCAAATCTTTCAAACATTAATTTTTAATTGACAATCAGTCAAGACTAACCATGTGTTAACTTTTAACGATTCGTGTCAACATTCCTAACTACTGCACTGCAAAAATGTCCTGCTTGTCGCATTCGCCTGTTTTGCCGGCAGGCGAATGCGACAAAGTTAACTCCCTTAAGTTGGATTTAGTCAAGCGCCAGACTGTTATTCCATTTTCTTGCAGCACATGCATGTTTTTCCCCAATGATTAACTACTGTTAGCCTATGACATGAGAGTTTCACATGTCATCACTTCCTAGCCCTACTACCGGTAACATACTGCTGTCTTCAGATCTAAGCATGCATAGCTCGTGCTTGATACATGCAGCCTACCGAATTGGATTGTACCATGAAAAACATGCATGTAGAGAAATTCAAATTGATAAGTTGGCAGTTTGCATGATCAGCAAAACTATAAAGAGGTTACTAAAATGTAGGTTGATTGTTGGTTACCATTCCTCATTAATATCTTTTGAATAACCATCATGCTTAACCAACTACCTTTTTATTACAATCTACTACATATCCGATATTCCTTATTTCATGCTTTGAAATGTACTCTAGAATAGAAATATGGAAAGAAGATTTATCTCTATAAATACCAATCTTCACTAATTCCCCCAGGAATTTGTGAACTGCTGTGGAATTCTTCTTGATTGCAGCCTTGTTTCGTTCCCTCACCACTGCCTGTTCAATGAGTGGAACAGATATGAACAATACGGTATCAAATGATAGAGTATTCAATGTAGAAGAATTTGAATTTGCCAAAGCATGGCATTTTTTAGAGTGCATTAAAAAAGAAGAACAAAAAAAATATGACCTTTGTCCTATGAGAAGCGACCGCATGAATTTCCATGACTTTGTTTTTGATGTCGTCTTTCTTCTCCTCAAACTCCAAGGTAATCAGTTCCTTTACAGTAAATACCAAAAGAGAAATGAGAAAAGAAAACAATAATGGTAGAATAGCCAATATATTTTTTTATTATTCTTTTTTTCAAAAAAAGACAGAGAAGGATAGCTACTCTTGAGTCATCAAAATCACGAGAAGCCTCTTCGGCAGCAGTTTTCTTTGTACTGTTTTTGTCAAAAATCTTCCTGATGTTAGGAAGAACCTTTGATTTGCAGAAATCCATTTCTTTTGACTTCCTGTGAGAATGAAAAGAGAGAAGAAAAACTAAAAACCAAGTACTCAAGAGAGCAGCAGTTGAAATGACAATTTCTCACTCGGGAAGTTTCTGCTTCAAATGAAGAAGGTGGCTATATCAACTGTCTAGTACTTGAGCTCTGCAGTACATATGTGTATATGTATATATAGGTGAGTATGCTTGTAAGGGCCCCTCAAGTTGGCTCTTAATTACGTGGACAACCTTACTTATTAGTTTATTACAACCATGCACCTCCAATAATTTCAAGTTTACAAAGGACCGCTTTCAGTTTCTTTCTTGTAGAAATCATCATGCATGTTGCTGCTTAAACAACCAGCTCTTCCAGCAGCTGCATGCACTTGGAATGATACAAAGGGAAATTACTAGGTTATTGCAATTATCGAAGAGCGAAGATTGTTTTCAAAAAATAGAATCTAGGCCAACCCCATCTGATGAATTTGAATGTGGATCACTTATGAGTTATGTCCATGTAATTTTGTTCTTCTTCAGCTCAACCTCTTACCGACTAGGCCTTGTAATCGACTATACAGTCTAGAACAGAAATCACCCAGTCCTAAGCAAGGTTTGGTGAAATTTGATTCTTGACGGCTTTTTTTTTTCTTTTTTTTCTTTTTTTTTTTCTGAAGTATAGGAGGCCTACGCTGCCATAGCAAAAATTTGCTACAAATGCCCATGGCATATGTGATTGGGCACCCGAATAAAGAAATTCGTTGCAAATGATTCACGAAAAAAAAAAAAAAGAATTTAGCATCGCGTACCTACTGTAATTATTCCATGCAAATCAAATTTTCGATTGTCTGTAATTCTTATATATGCAACAGAAATTTAGTTACCTATAACGAAATGAGTATTTTTCTTGCTAACTTTGGTGATTAATACAAAATGCATTTTCCATGAAAATAGTAGATAAATCATTTACATTGGATTTTTTATTTTAAGAGATATGGTAGGGTGCAGTCAACTGCACAAGTCGACTGCAAGTGGGCCCATCTTGATGGTGATATTAAAATCCATCCATTCAATGCATTTAAAATAATATATTTAACTCGAAAACAAAATTTCATCCGAATCAAAGAAGTGCATGGTCATGGCCTTATCTAAAAAGAAAAAATAACGTAATAAAAATTTTAATTTATATATTAATTTGAAAGCTGTATATTAAACATCTAAACCTCTAAGAACAACAGACTCTGCAGAGCATTATTAAATTCTAATGCATCTATAGATGCAACCCAGCATTTTTCTTAATGTACGTATGATTAAACATTTTTTCAGCAGGTACAGTCCACCTAAGAATTTGATTAAAACGGTTTTTTATTACCATTGTAAAACCATTATGCTCAACCAAATCACCAGTTGGGTTTTGTGATCATCATCAATGTGGGCCTCATTTGCAGCTAGCTGCACCCTAACATATCCCTTCTTGCTTCTAACTTGAAAAACAAAAGTTAGGTTTAATTAATGCTGTTCCTTAGACATTCCAGAGATGGGAAATTGAGCTGAAATAGAAAATAGAAAATATGATAGTGCCAGCATATAGCAATAGATGGAAAACCAGATTATTTAAAGATGACTCTGGTGAATCAAATCCATCTGTTGTGACTTTTTGATTTGGCAGGACAGTCAGGAGACCTGCAAAATCCTGACATCAGCCGGCATCCGCCACCTAATTTGCTCTGTAACAACACATGAAAACTACAATTTTCACCAACTCGTTAATAATGTTTGTGACATTTGTGGCTTGTTTTGGTTGTTCTTCCTTTCAAATGCTCATTGGATCATAACTTCATTAAAGCTAGTTCACTACAAAATATGAAGATTTGGCAATGGAATTCATTCTGTGATAAAAGTTACTTGCTAAATATTGTTAGCAGCCATATATATGAGTTGACTGATACTAAAGGTTCGTTAAAAAGAGATTTAGCAATGAAAAAATCTACCATATAACTAAATATAAATTTTTACCAATAAAAATCTAAATTTTCAGCAATGATAGGAAAAATCATTGCTAAAAAGGAAACGTTCAAGACTATTCAGATGTAAATGGAACAAGGAGATTGGATAAGAAGGTACTTGTGTATTGAAAAATAAAGAATTTATATTCAAAATGTAAAAAATGATATTGAAGATAAAAAAAAGTAAGTTTGTTATTTATTTGAAAAATGAAATTTTATACTGAAAATAAGAAAAAAAAATCTGGAAAAGACAAAATCTCATCTCATTCAAGCCCTTTGTGCACTCGCAGTAGGCCCTAAAAGTATGAATTGTAGCGGTGAAATTTACTCAATTTCTGATGCTCGAATTTCTTACAGTGGTTTAAAATATAAAAAAATTAAAAATTTAACATAATTTATCATGAGAATTTGCAAATTTTGAAAGTCTTACAAAATTATTTATTTAACGTTAGGAATATTTTTGAGGCATTTTTCATTTCAGGTCATGTAAGTTCCATCATTGCAAATTGGGCCCTGAGATTTTCATGCTAACATATTAAACCCTATAAATTCGCATATTTTGCTAAGTAGACGTTGCTGTCAATGTCGTTACATGTTGACAAGTGGTTAACGGCAAGGTTCAAAATGTAACGAAGTTTATATGCTGTAAAACGAAAATACGCAAATCTCGTGTTTAAAATGCAAAATGCATATTAAGATAGTAAAAAAAATGCAAAAAAAATCCATCGATTTTTTAATGTGGGAATTTTCCTCACATTGATATTCTTTAATACATCATTTATGATTTATTACTTTTTTCAGCTTTATGAAGAAATCCAAGGAGCAAATTACACGCGTTCCGGCTATCATGCAGCCACCCACTTGTAATGTCTGCTCTAAAAGTTACAACAACCTATAAACAGTTGTCCGAACAACATTGTTTTCTGTTTCTCATGTCATGTCGAATGGTTCGATTTTTTCACTCAACTCTTGACACATCTCATGCCTCTATTTATTCACATTAATTCCTTATTTTATATATCATAAATTTATTTTATTTTATTTCTATTACCAAATCCAAGGAACAAACTGCAAGCATGCTAGTATGCATTCATGCGGCCACCCAGTGGTAACATCTAGGAAGAACGTAGTTTTCGTCTTTCATTTCTGCGCTGGTCCGAAGGGGCGCGTGTCAATCTTCCCAACCAACCGAGTAACAAAAACGCAAGACTGTCGGCCGCACGGCCCGCAGCGAGAAGTGGAGCGGCATTTTCGTTATTTCGTGGAAATCGGAGCCCACTTCCGCTGTACTGGCTTGTGCCGTTCGTTATGTGGGCCCCGCATGCTCGGAAAGCCGATCTGTGCTGCAATGCCGCACGTGTCATTGCTTGGTCAGCATCGCGACACGGATGCTGACGCCGCCCCAGTGCTTCCGTGGCGTTTTTCGGGTCGGATCTCATCCGCATTAGCAAGAGAGAAATCACGCACGTGGGGAGCAGCGCCACCGTTAGGAAGCTAGACAGTTAGGTTCAGCTCAGATGGTTTGTCTTACACGGCCACCTTGGCACGGTTGGTAGTAACAGATCCAGAAAGGATTATACGGGATAAGACGGAATCAAACGCTAAAAATAGAAAGTTTTTTTCAGCAAGGGCGTTTGGTTGCATATTATCATAACTTGTAAAACGTACGTCGTAAAGCCCTAAAACCTTTCATTTGAAACTTTTAATTCTTCACCACTATTCTATTTTTAATTATTTTTTTAACATTTTCTTATATAGCTATTTTACTTTTCAATTATTTATATACAAATACCAATACGATTAATCTATTTATTTTAACTTTATTTTCTTTATTCCTCATCATTACTCCTGTCATATCACATCATTTCTATCAATTCAGAAATTTTTCATCAAAAAGTTTATCACTTTATGGAAACACCATAAAATTAAAATAATAGACTTTTTCGTGATATAATAGTACGACTTAAATAACCTTTTTTTTTTTCTTTTTTTCCTCTTTCTTAGCTTTCTAAAGGAAAATGTATGTTGAAAATTACCCAACTATTTCACCGCGGTAATAAATGACATGGAATGGACACTTAGTGTTACATATGCCATAATTCTTTTTTAATGGCTTAATATGGTTTATGTTCTTGATAGTTTTCTTTATTGAAAGACCTTTTGTAACATGAATCAAGCCTAATTGGTAGTGGATTCTTAAGTTGGCTTGATAACTGTTGCATTTCAAGAATCATTGAATTGACTTGGCTACAACTATGAATTGCTCGCGATGCAACCAAATTAAACTGGTCATGAGGTGGAGTTGTAACTCTCATGAATCTTTGAATAAACTCTATAATACCCATGTTGAAAAATTTTCTTTCATGAGCTAATCACGATGATGATGAAGTTAAGTGCATATTCGGACTTTACCACACAATTTCTATATTTTAACTCTCTTTATTGCTTTATGTGCATACTACGTACCTCTTAAGCTTTGAATTCTAAATCACACCCATGCGAAGATGTGGACCACTAAACTATGCCCTAATTCATGAATTTTGACCATTTCGAGGTAGAAGTAAATTGTGAGTGTTGCGTTGAACTAGACTTAAGAAATGATGTAGCAAATGATGGTCAGATACTAAAGATCATCTAATTATGGTGACAATTGTATCCCACGTCAACAAGCTTTTTATGATCCATGTCATTCGCTTGTTTTGGATTGTGGTTAAGGTGATGTTTACCACTTGAGCCGAGCAACTTAGTCCACCTTATCTTTTAATTTTTATATGCAACTTACAAAAATCAATTATTTATTTGTGATGCTTGTTATCAGGATGAAGATGACTAGCGTTAACTTATTAGATAGTACTTTTTCCAATTCAAGCATTTCATAAGTGATATTTTCTAGTCCAACACATTGGTTAGCAATGGGATAAATCAAGCTCATTCGAAGCACACTGCATCATTTTCTATACGTTCACAAACTTAGATCTTGTGACTTGGGTAGTTGTATCAAAGTAGATGTTTATAGCTATCTCAAGTTGAAAATTTTTAGAGTGAAGAAACCAAGTTGAATGGAACTTCATGCAATTCTCCTAGGCTCTAGATGACTAGTAAAAAAAGGGATACAATAGACTAATAGTTGAAAGTGATGCTTCAATATTGATTTCATAGCTGAAGGGGTTGCCTATCCATTCTCAAATTTAAGGTTCTTATTAGACAAAATTAGAGTTTTGGAATTCAACTTTATTGAAATTGCTTATTCCCATGTCCAGAGGGCATCATTGTCCTGGAAGGTATGCTCTCTCTTCTCAACTAAATTCCAGCTCGGCCTACGTTGCGATCATTAAAGCTCCATCCAATCGGTTCAAAGCCGAGTTTACGAATGATGGACCATCCCAACAACATGTATTCTCTCTCAACTGTGTATGAACTCTTCCAATTCTATTGAATCTCCTAGGGCATCTTTCTTCCTCCAAAATTCGTTCAAGGGATAAGAGCATTCTCTTTCATTAAAAAAAAGTCATCTAAGAAAAAAAGAGCACTTCAAGCAAACAAGTTGAGTTACCTCTATTTCTTACCTCTATTTCTTCTTGTCCTTCAACTTGAAAGTACCTAAAGAGAAAGAAAAGTACGCAGTGTAGGTATTGAATTCTCATGCTTAAATGGATCAATTGAAAGCATGGGAAGCCTTGACAGAACACCTGGATTCTTCTGTAAATCCTCTTACTGCCTACATTGCGCGTGGCAATATGAATGGTAATGATGCTTTTATGATTTGATGTAAGAGATGAAAAATGTATGCATACATGATCAACAAGCAATTGCATAGTGCATGCATAAATATACCAATGAAATGCATAATGCATGCGAAATTTTTATTAGCTTTTTCTTTACTGTCTTATTAATGTTTGTAACATTGTTTGACGTGCATAACGTCTCAATTAAGTGGATCATTGAAACTTGGTCCACAACAACTCTTAATTTGACGTAACTCATGATGATTTGGAGTTGGAGATTCAAACTACCGATGCCAGATTGTTATTGCTACTACTACTACTTTCCCAAGCGTGATCAACATTATCTATTAGTGTCATCGATTGCAAATCATTCATTTTCAATTAGCTAATGATATTAATCTTAGAAGATGATTGTAGGAATTCATCTCATTAGCAAGCTTAAACGGACCATTTAGTAAGTCATCGATAAGAGATTAGGCTTTTCTAATGAGCTTCTTGTGGCGCCCCAAACCGAGACGTCACATCCTTACCTCAAGATCTATCGATTGGTAAATGTGATTCAGGATTGTTGC
>JAXCLR010000001.1:44611921-44628586 GCA_035584095.1 Annona squamosa | reverse complement strand
ATCACCAACAAAATTATCCTAATCCTTTGTCCCACATTAGCTTATAATGATCACTCGAATCATCATTGCTAATCTTTCGCCATAATTACCATAATTTAGCAAAATCATAGAATCAATCATAATTCAACAAATTCACTTATAAATCATATATAAATATTTAATGAATATATTGAATCCTACTTAGGTTGGGGTTTCACACTTCTCCTAGCATACTTGATCTTGACAATGAAAACAATACATAAAAATGCAACAAGTGGTCAAAATCCTACGTTAAAGAAGTGTTTGATGAGCTTGAGAAGTCATAGATCGAAAATCGAATTTTTCATCACCAACTATTGCATCATTTGAGCATGATTCTTAGACTCTGATGTATGGATCATGCATACAAAGATGAAACATGTGTGTATGTATATATATATATATATACATATAAAAACCCTTAAAAATCCCCATTTGGTTGACTTAACTGTGCTACTAAATGTTAGGAAAAATCATATTGATTAAATCCATAATCAAACAGGATCCTCCATGCTAAAATGACGAAGAAAGTAAAAGTCATAAGCGGAAGTGTACCTGAATCCATGGATGCTATTATTCTTTTAATGTTGTGGTTCTTGGGTCTTCCAAGTTAATGCCATAAGGTTTTAGGAGAAAGTAGCTTCACTTCTCTATTGATGGGATGGTAGAAAAGAACCCTGATATGATACATAACCCGGGGACCACAACCTATTTTATAGGAAGCCTATCATTTTTATTTCTAATTTAGTCCATCATAAAAATAGAAATTAGGCTCATAAAATCTTATAAAATCACTTTTATAATTTGGACCATTATTTATAATAGCATATATATATAATTAATATATGCGTGTCCAAAATTTCAACAATCTTCCACTTGTACTACATATATTTTATAATTATATATATGACCTTATGAGCTCAAAACCTTATGCTATCATACCAAAATCATCTCTGAACAATCTCGTCTATTAATTATGCCAACATAGAACAAAGGCGGCCTTCATTACATTTATCCTAACTAGACCCATCCAAGATCATATATATCAAATATAACTAAACGACATAAATTAAGTGTGGATGCGTAGCATGAAAATTGCATGTAATGTGATCTAACATGCCTATTTCCAACTGGTTCACCTTATTTGGTGAGATCAAACCAAAATCAAAACCAAAAGTACTGAAAAATTAAAATACCGAATGCTTTATTTCTGCAGAAAAAATATCCATAACTGTAATATACAAAAGTGTGTTTGCCAAATAAAAGCACAAAATACAAACTTCCACTAAACCATAGTACCATCAAGTGATACAACACTCATGTGAGCAGTATGCTCATGAAAGACCTTGGGTGATAGTCCCTTAGTCAGCGGATCCGCAATCATAGAGTTTGTTCTCATGTGTTCTATAAACACTTGACCTTCTTGAATTCTTTCCTTAACAACTTGGAACTTGAGGTCAATGAATTTTGACTTGATTGAGCTCTTGTTGTTGTTGGAATATAAGACTGCTGAGTTATTGTCACAATATAACTTGATTGGTCTTTCAATTTCATTCATAATTCACAGCCCGTGTCAAAATTTCGCAGCCATATAGCCTGATTGGATGCCTCAAAACGTGCTATAAATTCAGCTGCCATTGTAGGAGCAACGATTGTCTGCTTAGCACCACTCTATAAGATTGCTCCTCTAGTAAGTAGGTACATATAGCCCGAAATGGATCTAAGATTGTCTTGGCATCCTACATGGTCGGAGTCTAAATATCCAATAATCTCTATATTATCCGACCTCCTGTATGTGAGCATATAGTGTTTTATTCTTTGTAAGTATCTAAAGACCCTTTTGGCTGCTTTCTAGTGATCAATTCCCGGATTACTTAAATATCTGTCCAACATTCCAACAATGAATACTATATCTAGACGTGTGCAAACTTGGGCATACATCAAACTTCCTACTGCTAAAGCATAAGGGACTTTCTGCATCTCCTTAGATTCAAAATCATTCTTAAGGCACTACTCGAGACTAAATTTGTCTCCCTTGGCAATAGGGGTATCTCTTGGTTTACAATCATGCATGCAAAATTTTTCTAATACTCTTTCAATATAGGTCTTTTGTGATAATCCAAAAATACCTCGAAAACGATCTCGATGTATCTGAATTCCTAAAACAAAAATTGTTTCACCAAGATCTTTTATCTCAAATTTTATTGATAGAAATCTCTTAGTTTTATGCAATAAATCTATATCATGTTGGCAAGCAATATGTCATTGACATATAATACTAAAAAAAATATGTTTACTCCCATATAACTTATGGTATACATAATCATCAACCATATTCATCTCGAAACCGAATGAGATGACAACTTGATGAAATTTGTAATACCATTGACAGGAAGCCTACTTGAGCTTATAGATGAATTTCTTTAATTTACAAACCATTTATTTTGCATATCCAGACATAAAATTTTCTGGTTGTACCATATAAATGGTTTCATTAATGTCACCATTGAGAAACGTAGTATTCACATCCATCTGATGTAGCTCAAGATCAAAATGTGACACTAAAGTCATTATTACCCTAAAAGAGTCTTTCGATAAAACCGAAGAGAAAGTCTCTTTATAATCAATGTCTTCCTTTTGAGTAAATTCTTTTGCAACAAGACGAGCTTTATACCTTTCTACATTTCCCTTTGAATCCCTTTTGATTTTAAATATCCATTTACAACCAATGGGCTTTGCACCTTCAGGCAATGGAACGAGTTCCCAAACGTCATTGTCTTTCATAGACTTAATGTCTTCATCTATGACATTAATTCACTCTTGAGAATTTTTACTTTGCATTACTTGACGAAAGTTGATAGAATCATCTTCCATCGTTGTAATGCCATTCTGATGTTCTTGGAGAAAGATAATATAATCATTAGAAATTGCACTTCTCCTTTCTCTAGTGAATCTCCTTAATGACATTAATTCTTCAAGTTGTTGAGCTTGATTAGCAGGAATATCCTGTTGACCTTGATCAGAGAGGTTGTCAATAATGTCTTGTGGTTTCGGTATTGTTGTTTGAACTGTGTCAGGAACAACAGTCGAAGGAAAAGTTATCAATTCCTCTTCAAAGACATAGTCTCTAACCTTATCCTTCCTCTCAAGCTCAATATCCTCGAAGAACCGGGTATTTCCCATTTCAAAAAATGATCTAAATGTGGGATCATAAAATTATACCCCCATGACCGTTCAGAATATCCAATAAAATAGTTGCTAATGGTTTTTAAGTCCAGTTTTTTTTTTTTCATTTGACCTATAAGACCTTGCCTCAGCTGGACAATCCCAAATGTGTAAATGTTCTATAACAGACTGTTTGCCCGTCCATAATTCATAAGGGGTTTTAGCGACCGCCTTAGTTGGTACTCTGTTAAGGATATAAGTTGCGGTCTTTAATGCCTCTCCCCAGAGTGAGCTTGGTAAAATAGTACGACTGATCATACTCCTTACCATGTCCTTTAAAGTTTTGTTTCGTCTTTCAACTATATACCATTCATCATAGGACTACATGGCATGGTGTACTTTGGGACGATACCGCACTCTTCTAGGAATTTGACAAAAGGTCCTGGATGTTGTTCACCTCATTTGTCATATCTATCGTAGTATTCACCACCACGATCAGATTTAACGGCCTTAATTCTTTTGCCAAGTTGATTTTTAACTTCAGCCTTAAAAATTTTAAACACGTCCAGTGATTGAGATTTCTCATGAATGAGATATAGGTAGTTATAACGAGAAAAATCGTCTATGAATGTAATAAAATATTGCTGACCATTCTAAGAAGCCGTAGGGAATGACCTACAAATATCCGTATGTATTAGTTCTAAGACGTCTAAAGACCTGTTGGCACCAAATCTCCTTATGTTTGTCTGTTTCCCCTTAACACGATCAACAGAGACTTAAAAATCTGAAAAGTCAAGAGGATTGAGAATTTCATCTAACACAAGTCTTTCAATTCTTTGTTTAGAAATATGTCCTGAACGTTTGTGCCAGAGCACAGTAGAATTCTCATCAGTTAATTTTTGTTTTGTACCAAGTAAATTCACATGCAAGGATTCCATAAACGAGACAACTGTATCAAGCAAATAAAGGTTATCACAACTGGATAAAGAACTGGTACCCACAATATTTGAATTAAAAAAAGATGAAACTGACTATTTTCAAATGAACAAGAATAACTAGATTTGTCCAAAACAGAAATAGAAACCAAATTCCATCTGAAAGACGTTATAATATATGTTTCTTTTAAATTTAAATAATAACCAGTCTTTAATAATAACTGAAATGTGCCTATTGCCTCGACTTCAACTGATTTGTCATAGCCCACATAGATGAATCTTTCAGCATCACTTGACTTTCGGTAGTTCAGGCAACCCTGCATAAACATATTTATGTAAGTAATAGCACCAGAATCTATCCACCAAGTATGTCCAAGTACAAAAGCTAAATTAACCTCATAACAAACCAAAGTGAAAAGCATACTCTTCTTTACACACCAAGCATGATATTTGGTACAATCCTTCTTTTGGTGTCCAGGAGTGTAACAGAAGTAATAATTTGATTCCTTAGTTGATTTCTTTTGCTCTTTCTTATTTGTCACTCATACTGTAGCTTCTTTATCCTTTTTTCTTTTCTTGATCTCTTCTCTAAAAGTACTTGCCAAGTATGCACTTTTGGGCTTATCTCACTTCATTCTTTTTTCTTCTTCCATACAACGTGAAATGAGCTCAATAAGAAACCATTTCTCTTTCTGACAGTTATAGTTGATCTTAAACTGGCTGAATTGTGAAGGAACAGAGATCAAAACTAAATACACCAGAACATCATCAGACAGCTGTAACCCAAGTGTCATTAGTTTCGAAGCAAGATTAGACATCTCAAGGATGTGCTCCCTTATATTTTCTTTGCCCTTATAACTCATTGAAACTAAGTTTGACAGAGTCGTACTTGTTTCAGCTTTATCATTTTTTTCAAAGTGCTTTTCAATTTCCTCAAGGAAATCCTTTGCAACAATATCTTGGTCCCCTGAAAGCTTCTAGAATTGATTTGCGTATAATCATGAGACACATGATTTAAACGATCCCACCTCTCAAAGTCTCGTTTTTCCTTAGTGGAACTTGCAACCGTAAGAGGGGTGTGTTGTTTAACCTTTAACACAAGGTCGAGATCCATACAACCAAGAATGATCATTACATTATCTTTTCATTGCTTGAAATTGGTTACGTTCAGCTTGAAATAGAATTAATGTAGGCAAATATGGTAGAAGCAGATATATTAGCTGAAAATAGAACAAAACAACATATTTACATAAGTTATATATAAAATCTTAGCAAAATTCAAATAATGGCAGGGCCCATCACAAGATACCTAACGCAACATTAATATTTAATCTTTGGATAGAAATATTAACTTATAAGTGGTACTCTTGTTATAGTAATCAAATATTGATAATAAAGTCTTATCAAATAATAAGCCTTTCTTTGAACTGACTTATTATTTACATGAAAAACTAAATAATTATCACATATTTATTACCACACGTGTGAATGTAATTCGGCCAAAAATTAACCTTCCTTTAGGCTAATTAAAATTCGCATGAATTACATCACACAATCATCTTAATGTTTCAAAAATAAATTAATCTATATAAGAGAGGCTACTTTGGCAGCATGTTGTTTCAATTAATGAAATTTTAAAACATCAGACATTCATAAAGAATATTTATACCATTATTTGAAATTTAAATTCAAAAAGATCAAAAAAATTGAATATTGCATGACAATTGGTTAATTTAAAATCTTAATAGAAAGCAATGAATTATGAATACATGAAAATTAGACATAAATTGCTTTCTAAATATTCATAAACTAACCTCATAAATTAATTGCACATATAATTCAAAAATTGCATGCATATATGTTAATTTCATAAAAATAATATTTTTGGACTATTTAGATTAATCAAACTCTTCTATTCAATCCAGAATGTCTAAAAACGTAGAAAACCACTATTGGATCGTCCAAATCAGATAAAGTGATCAAAAGATATGTTAAATTTAATTTGGATGGTTATTGGGTTGTCACGTGTCCTTTGCTAGGTGGGCCGAAAACACTGACGGGCTGAGCTGTTTGGTTTCTAAGCTGGTACCGCCTGGGCTTGGAAAGCAGGCCCGTCCAAGCATAAGTGGGTTGGATCTAGGTGGGCCGGCTTAAACTTGAGTGGGCTGGGTTTTATTTGGGCTACAGCTAGGCCGACTTGGGAACCGGGCTGCTTCCACCTGGCCTGTGAAACAGGCCCGCCCAAGTTCAAAAGATGCCACTGGGCTAGCCAGCTGGATATGGGCTCGCAGGCCTTGGAGCAAGCCCAAACTTGAAACTGGAGGGGTCTTTTGCAAATTGAAAATTGTTTCTGGCTCGGGGTTTTCTGAAAAAAATCCATCTCTTCCCTAAAAGCCCTAACTCTTAAAAAACCTAATTGCAAAACCCTAGCTGCCACTTGCCTGGACGATCATCGTCGCCACCCACCTGGACGATCGTCGCTGCCCACGACGTCGTTACCGGCATCGTCCAGCACTCCGGCAGCCTGCACGCCAGACGTCGTACCGCTACCACTGAGTTGTTCGCCGCCTGCTAGAGCTACTGTCGTTGTCCTCTCCCCTGGCAATGGCTTCTCGCATGGGTTGCCACCTTCCAGCAAGTCGCCATTCCCATTAATCAAAACCGGAGACAGCCTCCTACATTCTCTGCTTGCTCTGGCACGACTTCTGGGCATCCAGTAGCAACCGGCAGCCCCAATCAGCAGCACCGTCATCATGCTATATGCCGCTGCCACCCAAACACCGCCATCCATCTCCGGCAGCAAGACCCAAATATGACGGTGACAAAACTGGCAACAAAACCCAAATCTAGCAAGCAGGTGGAAAAACAGCATCCAAGCAGCGATCCGCAAAAATTCCCAGCGACGGCAAAGGCCAAAAAATCCAGGCAAAGGCGAACAGGGTTTTTATTATTATTGTTATATAAAAAAATCATCCGAACCAAGATGAACAGGGGCAGCCATATGATAGGGTTTTCTATTTTCAACGTTTTATGATTAACGAAGCCTTAACATGAATTCATAATCTGAAAATTTTGATAAATCCTTCTTAATAATCTTGCATGAAAATTAGGCTCTGATGCCACTTGTTAGGAAAAACCATATTAATTAAATCCATAATCAAACAGGATCCTCCATGCTAAAATTACTAAGAAAGTAAAAGTTATAAGCGGAAGCGTACCTGAATCTATGGATGCTATTATTCTTTTAATGTTGTGGTTTTAGGGTCTTCCAAGTTAATGCCCTAGGGTTTTAAGAGAAAGTAGCTCCACTTCTCTACTGATGGAATGGTAGAAAAGAACCCTAATAGGATACATAACCCGGGGACCACAACCTATTTTATAGGAAGCATATCTTTTCTATTTCTAATTTAGCTCATTATAAAAATAGAAATTAAAAAATAGGCTATAAGGATTCTACGAATAGAAGATTCATACTTTATTAAATGATTTAGGCCCATAAAACCTCATAAGATCACTTTTATAATTTGGGTCATTATTTATGATAGCACACATATATATAATTAATATATGTGTGTCCAAAATTCCAACACCTAAGCCCATGCATGTGCTAAAGTTTGAAAAATAAGACAGAAGGTGAATTGAGTAAAAAGTGTTACCTTAATGATCTTTTCGTGTTTAAAGAGATGATCAAATACTTGGGGAATGATTCGACCCTTTGATGCAAGCTTGAGAGGGGTGTAATCATCTTTGTGCCAAAATAATCCTGTGAGACTAATTGAATTTCAAGAATGAATCAAGTGGACAACAAACATATGAGATTTTTGACATAGGTGAAAAAGAGTTCAATATAGATGTATTTGACATAGAGAATGCATGCTCACGTGGTTATTTTTGCACAACATCAAAAGTTAAAGAGTTATATCTACAAAGATTGAAATTATGAGATTAAAATCATAAATAAACAAACTTACAAGGTTATTTTTGCGTGTGCAACCCTCACCCCAGCGTAGTTGCGTAATCCATTAATAAGTGAGCCCTGTGTGCGAGCTCCCTAAACACATTTGCACTTTGCAAGGTGCGCGTGGGCTTCAAGTTTGGACCCCTAAGTGGCAACGAGAGGTGGGTGAAGTGTGCAGGCCGGCAACAGCAACGATTTCGGCATCAGCTATTAGCCAACAAGTCAACAGCTGGTGGGACACAGCTTCGAGTTTTTTGGTACTCTAACCTCAACATTACGGTCCATTTCTGCTAATTCTTGCTACAACATATGATTTTTATATTTTTTAATTTTATAAACGCCAATGGAATCCATTCCTCTGTGATTTCAGCAACACGTGGTCACCAAAAACGTTAATTTTTAAGCATAATGAATTCCTCGAATTTAAGAAATTAATCCATTAGGGCATTAATTTGGAAATTTTTGTGAAGATGTTTTATAGATAATTCTAATTTATTGGTTATATTCGGCTTCATTTGTTTAGCTATGGGTCGAAACTCGAAAATTAAACTGTCTGCCCAATGCCCAAGAACTGACCGCTGTGTGGAATCCGTCTGAAGGCTACTGGATTCGGCGGCCCGAAAGTAAATAGAAACCGCGAAAAGATCCAGCAAACCAGGTGCAACATCCGCTTCTTTTTTTTTTTTTTTGGATTTTTATTTTGCAACTTTACACCAGCTTTACAACTGATTTTTATTTAACTTTTTTTATATTTTAAAAATTAAGAACCACTTTTGTTCGAATTTTAAAATTCATAATTAAATAAAATCTATACATATGAGGTGCACCACTGCCGCAAATGGCGCGGAAAAATGTGAAAATAAGAGTAAGGCACTGGATGGCTACCAAGGAAGACAAAACATATCAACGAAATTTTGATTTGAATTGCGAAGAATTAATTATGGCCAATGTAAATTTGAGTACAATTTCTTTTAACTTGTTGACGTTGTGAACCTCTGAAGTTTGAATTTTCATTTCCTTCTCTCTTTCTCTTTTTTCGTTTTTGTTTACAAAAATGACAACCCCAAGCCTGCTTCCCACCCCCCAACCCCAGCAAAAAAACGCCGGTGCAGTACAAAACCAACCCCCCACACCACACACCGAGTTTGAAGTCCAAGGACCAGAACCACCCACTAACAAAAGACACCAAAATAAGCCACTTGTTTGCCGTAAATTTCCAGACTGCAGCAGCAAGCTGCTCCGCTGGCTTGAATCTCTGTTTTGCATCCTTAGGGCCAGCCCCAACAGAGGACGCCCTGTCACAGGAATCTCACAAGATGAAGCAGAATTCTAACGCAGGGAATCCATCCATTCGGGGTGGAATACCAAAAGACTTTTTCCTTGTGGCACCATGATTGAAACATCTGCAGATCATAGGCAACATTCTTCAAAACAGATGAGAGCTGCTCCCTTTGTTTCAGTAGTTGCAAAATTGCATCCGGGTCACCTTTGTTCTTCTTAGAGGAATACTCGGTCATCTGCAATGGCAGGCTTCTCTTCACCTGCCTTGGTTGAATGAGCGACTTCTGTTTTCTGCATGGATTACATATAAGAATTTACAGATCAGGGTTGGAAATCTTGAAATACCACAACAGAATATAGGAAAAACAAAACAAACACACCAAAAAAATGAACTACACTTCTGTGCTATGTATACTTCGGATAAGCACTAAATTTATATTTAAGAATGCTAACTTGTTCTAAAACTCATAACATTTAAATTAACAGAATCAACACGCTTTCTCAGTTAAAAATGGGAGTAAACCTCCCAAAATCATCGGAACTAATCCAAATGCCTGCCTACAAGCAGGTAATTATGAAGAACAATCGAGATCAGCCAATGAATATATCTTGCATCTGTATTCTTTTTAATCGCCCATCTCTTCTGATTCATTACCTTGGGATGATTTAGCCTAACCCGGGCATAACTATAAGTCAAATGAAACACAAAATAGGGCCAAAAAAACTTGTTTTACAAGCCACAAGTGAGGGAGGATAAGATGGGAAGTTCAGTGAAATGACTTGCAAGAGCACATAATGGCTACCATATGCACAAATGAGGACATGGGTAATTTTCCTCCACAATAGGCAGTTTTGCATCCTTTGAAAAACGGAGTGACATAGGGAAGCCAAGCCAAATCAACTTTTTAAGTATGACTACAGTATGGAACAGGCCGGCTTCCCGGCTTCATATTGATGAAGCCAAACTGCAAGCCTCCATTTGAAGCGAACCTTGAGATGCCCTGCACACTGAACAGAGATGACTGATCCAGACACTTTACTACCAATTTGCCTCAATTGCAAGTGGATTTGAAATTTGGGAAGAAAACTGGCTCATGATATGCTGCTCATGGTAATTTGCGGTAGACAGCCGTTAGTGTTACAACCACATTTCTCTCATGTGAATTTATGCAGAGACTCACATTTCAATCCACAAATCATGTAATGATATGGCTAAAGAACCATATCACCTCCACTCATGAAGCATCAATTCCGTATATATATGATCAGAAAATAAGTCCATACTCTGGGACAAACTTTATTGATATGAGATGCAAATGAAGCCTGTTTGGATTAAAAAATTAGAATGTTTAAAGCCATGTGCACTTTTCTGTGTGCAAACAAACCTAATGCATGCTGAGCTACCAAACTTCTACGGTCCTACCTAGTTTGCTTAAGTCTACTCACAATATGAACATTATTAAAATTTGAATTCAAGCTCTGTCAAGCTAAGAAACCAAAGCAGCTTAGCACCTGAGCCTATGGTTTGTCAGCCAAAATAAGATGTCAAGCTAGCTAGACTTATCTGCTGCCTCGGTGGCATTACTTTCTGGAAATGCATGTCATTACTGACAGAAGGTCGTTTACCTGTGCTGTGAATTCGCACAAGAGGTGTCATCCTCTTTTCCTGCATTGCCTTTTGCCTGCTTTCATAAAACCCAAAGTCATCCAGTATGGACATCTTGGCAGCGTAGCTCTTAAAGATATTCAGCATTTCAGAGCCCTCAGGAAATTTCACCTGCAAAGGATGAGAGAAGTGAAAAATAGCTAGAATATAGAAGTAATAATAGAAAAGTATAGTAGTCAAGTAGTTACAAAATCAAATCACATTCAAGAGGAGTGTAGAAAAGGGTGGAATCTGTTTTTTTTTACTACTGAATGGTCCCGTAATGAATTTACAAAGGAAAAATGACCTTGTAGGTCAGGGTATGGTTGAATAAAGCCTTTTGGGTAAAAGGATAGGAAAAAATTATTGAAGAGAAAGATCACAAATAAGGAAAAACAAGGTGTTGGCAAACAAACTAGTAGATTACTTTAAAGGGATTAATAAAGGGAAAAAAGTTTTCCTTGTAGCCAATTGGACCTCATCGACTTGAGGGGGAAAAAATGAAAAATGCCATATATGTCAGCCTCAAAACCATCCGGTTAAGAATGCCCATACAAAACAATAGTTGGAATTCAGCATTCTGAAACCAATACTATTTGAGTCAGCCTGCATTCAATGCAAAATATTCAATGAAGGAAAATATCCAAACCCAGTTCCACTAACAGTGTGTTTTGCATTATGAAATGATCACAAGGACATCAGCATCAAGCAACAATTGAGTTGGATCTAAACTCTGACTACTCTCATGGTTTCCAAGTACTGCCAACATGATTGAATTAACAGACAAGACTTTATCCATACCTCCTGTGTGTCTCTGCTGTTAGTCACGGGCTTATTTTCATTGTTCTCAAGTATCACATGACGAAACTGTGGATTTGGAACATCCTTGATGATGTGCCACTTGACTGGAAAGAATCCATTCCACTTGTCCTGTTGCCAAAAGTCCATGTTCTTGTCGAAATCTACATGGCCAATCATCTCAGCAACCCCACAAAACTGACCACTAGCATTCACCTGTTCCAAAGAAAATGTGGGAGAATATCCAAATGAAAAATTTCACAACATGATAAATTGCCTAGTTCCCAAAATAATCTAATTTTAACTTGTCTAGTAAAAGGCCATCAAGCATCACTGAAGTTAAAACTCAAACCTCAGAATATAAGAGGATCAGGAAGACATACTGAGAAGAAAAGGAAAACAGGGCACTCGAAGCCGTTCTCCCCCATCCTCTCTTGTGCCTCTTTATATGCACTGTCAAGCCTCTTGTTTCCATTAGGGGTACTGGACCAAACATTGTATTTGATACTCTTATGAATATCATCCTCACTATATGATTTTATCACATAGAACAGCGCATCATCATATTTTGTTGGAAAATCTGGAAGATTGTATTGGTCTCTCCTGATTACAGTTGGGTGGCTGCTATTGTCTCTGCCCTCATCAGCCGGAGATCCACTTTGAACAGTCTCTATAGACCAGCTATTTCTGGTGCCATTTGTTCGTGGGCCACGGTTCTGTTCATTTAGCAATTCAGAATCATTCATTCCATTAGCTTTGACTCTCGTCTTCAGCTTATCATTGGTTCCCCAAACTCTCTCATTTGCTTTAATGCTGATGGGGCTGTTAGAATAAAGCATATCCCCCTTCCCGTGGGTGGGGTATGAGGGAAATTTTGGTATGGGAATGTAACTCTTTGTAAGAAGTGCAGGAGCTTGAAATCCATTTTGTTGCACCTGTAAATCAATACATAATCAGATCAAAATCCAAAAAACGAAAAAATTACACAATTCAGATTGCCTATGAGAAAATGCAATACCTTCTTTGCAGGCTTAAAAGATTGGCTATGAAGCACAGGATGTCCTGATGCATTCAATACTGGCAAGGAGCCTTTTGCTTCAGCAGTACTGGATTTTGATGGTGCAGTAGATTTTGCATGAACCGTTGTTTGGCTTTGCATTGAATTGGGCTTAGGAACAGTGACTGTTGGAACTCCACCTACAAGGCCACCATCAGCAACCATAGAAGGGTCCCATAAGTACGCAGGTACTACCTCAGATCCATATGGAACTGGAGAAGGAAGGAATCCAGGGGAAGGCAGTGGCTGTGAAAAAATTGGGTTTGGTAGGTACATTTGTCGTCCCAAATATTCTCCATCCACACCAATCACAGGGCCAGAAGCATAAGGACTGCATGGATGGTATCCAGGTTGATAACCCGACACATAGTACAGGAGAGATCCGTCATTAGCTTGAAAAGCCTGTCAATGACGGGGAAATTAATTAAAACAGACAATTATAGACAGCAACGTGCAAAACCAGAAAGCACACACAGTTACACAGAGGAAGTGATACCGGCAAAAGTGCCTATTCCAGCCATTACATCAACTTAAATTTAGTTGAGTAAGTTTTAAAAACATACACATCAGGAGTCAGCTGCACGCATGGAGAACCCCAAAGATAGATCCAGTTGCGTGTAGAATTGTAGATTCATAAAATAAAAAACATCCTTGCATATTTTGTTAACTGCAGGCTAGCTTGAACAGGATGCCTCAATGCTGAGGCATTGGCACCAAACCACACATTTAAACTTTGCAAAGTTATTGCTAGAAATACTTTTAGCTCCTCTCAAAGGGAATTTTTAATAAAGCCATTCCAAAACAGCATACTACGGTTGAGGTGGTATGTGCCAAGCTTGTTGAAATAAAGGTGTGTA
This sequence comes from Annona squamosa, assembly GCA_035584095.1. Classification (NCBI taxonomy): domain Eukaryota; kingdom Viridiplantae; phylum Streptophyta; class Magnoliopsida; order Magnoliales; family Annonaceae; genus Annona; species Annona squamosa. The sequence goes on along the minus strand of JAXCLR010000001.1, from coordinate 44,614,872 downwards.
GGAGACGTTATAAATAAATTACATGAAATAAGTAAAACATTCCAAATACCTACCTCGTTGAAATAAAGTGCATAATAGATGTCATAAATAATCAATTGGAATAACAACAACAAGAAGCAGAAGTTTAAAAAAGAATGCAAATGATGGTCTACAGACTGAGATACAACTATATTTTTCCTTGATGAAGAACTTAGCATAGATTTGCGATACAAGTAAAGAACAAACCCAATTAAAATCAGATGGAAACCAGCCAGACAGAGCTTCAGGAGAGTTGAACTTACAGGATACTGAATCCCCATTCCATCACTCCCATAGAAGTAGGAATGATCATCCCATTCCCCAAATGAGCCATCATATCCTACACCAATAGCTGAAATCAATAAATAGAAAGGGAAAAGAAACCAATAATCGGAATCCAGGTTCGGCATGTAGGCCACAACAAACCTGGGTAATAGTAACCATAGTAGCCAGCAGGTGCGCAATATATTCCTGGATCTGCCATCAAAGACTCCTGATCCACATCACTCTCCTTAACAATGCTTCCCGCGTCTCCTGATGAGGAGATGCAAGATACTGCATCAGATGTGTTTCCCTCTTTCGAAGAAACCTGTTACAACACAAGCAACAAAAATTATACCTACTCAAAAGTTTCCACCCGAAGCTAAGTCTGCAAACCCCAACCACATACGCGTGGCAATGGGGATTTGGCAGTTCCAAAATATTTGTGCAATGGCAGTTAGCTATCTGTAATGACTGGGATCACGAAATCTACGGCAACAAGAAATAGTACCAATTGAAATCTAAGGCAAATTCAATTATAATTCCATCAATTCTCTTTTAAGGATTGATAATTTTTTTTTTCAAAAAAAAAAAGCACGTTCATTCACCAGGTGGCAACAAATTCACTAGCAATTCAACCCTTTGTATGGTATCTGATAAATATGACACACTCATCCCAAAGGAAATCTAAGACATTAACTATAGTCATCCTACATCACAAACCGAGCGCAGTTCATTATCCCGCAATGATTATGATACATCAATGAATAGCAAGGTCAAGGTTAGGTACCGTAGAAGGATGGCTGACGCCCGAAGGAGAATCGATTTTCAGATTCTTAACCACATCTTCCAGAGCTGGATAGAACAAAACCGGTGAAGGTTCCAACAACCTTATTCACTTCCTACCACGATACTGAAAGCTCGAATATTGAAGAAAAAAGCCGACTTTTATGAAAACGAAAAACGCTAGTTTTACCAACAAAAACTACTTAAAATACTAAAAAATAGGGCTCCGCCAACCGATGCTCTGCTTAAAACAAGAAAGCTTCGTGCTTTTTCCCTTTGAACTGCCCGAAATAGATATTCACCCAAAAGATTATCTGGAATCGCAAGCAAGTCAGCTAAAAGCTGGCTCGAAAGTCAAATCCACTGACGACAGCAGTAACGATCGAACTACTTGAGGAGAATATCTTGACAAGTAAAAAAAGATCTGAACTGAAGATCGAGTAAAGCTGTCTACGGCCGCGGATACTCCGAAGAATCAAAATCATGAAAGCCGAACTAAAACGGGATTTCGTCACAGAATTCCAAAATCAAAACGTAAAACGATTCTCGACATCGATCTTAAATGGGAAAATAACAAGAACAACAGACTACGGAAGAACTAAATCGACGAAAACGCCCCCAAAAAAAACCAACAAATCACGAAAAGAGCCAACAAATAAAAAGGATACGCTTCTGCTGCTGGACTTCCGTTGCCATCAGATCGCACCACAGATCACCGCAGAAAAACCCTCTATTCCCTCCCTCCAGCTCGAACCACAGCTCGGTAGCTCCCAAATCACAGGTGAAAGCCGGTTTCTGCAACCAGAACAGCTTCAGATTCGCAGGAACCGAACCGCCGCGAAACCAATCCAGGCCTGTCGAAGATTGGAGCGGGCGAAGTTCTCGAGAGCGCCTACAGCAGTGCGAGCGAGCGAGAGATCGATCGAGCTGAGAAATAAAAACAGAGGAGGGAAAGAGGGCTTTTGATGGAGCTGGAAAGTCCGTCGCGAAGAACTGTGACAAACCGTACACGTCAGGAGCGTCGCCGATCGGACAGCTTTTGTTGCTTCGCGGGGACCCGGAGGGGGGCTTTCCGACCTCCACCGTCCGATAAGACCGAGATTTCAGAGCGGAGTACCAAAAAACTGAACCATCTTATCTGACCGACACCACGCGCCTATAGGCGGATAACCCAAAGGACCCTAGTTCAATGCAACGGGTGTACTTTACTCCTTTCTTCTTATTTTTTTTACCCGAATGTTAATCTAATTATATTTAATATGTATATAAATTTTTATTATTTTTAGAGTTTTTAGATATTTTTTAAAATTAGTGGTATTTTTAGTAATTTAAAATCTAAATTTTTTTTAGATTAATAAAAATTTATATGTTAAATACATTTAGATTAACATCTTCATAAAAATAAAAAATGGATGAAGTACACCGAGGTACATTAAGGCTCGGTGCACCCAGGTACATTAAATCAGGGTTCTAATGTAAAGAATGAAAAAGGCAATTCCAACTTCCAAGCACTACAATATTCTTATTTTATTTTCATAGTGATTTTTAAATTTTAATATAATTATTATATTAAGACTTTATTCAAATAAAGTCAAAGCTTTTCACGTTAAAAATTTTCAATGTAAATTTTTTTATATCTTCTCATATAGCTATTTTAATTTTCAATTATTTCTTTACAATTATTTATATAATTAATTTATCTATTTTTACTTTTTGATCTTTATTCATCATTATTATTATACAATATCAAATTTTAAAAAAATTTTTATATCAATAGTGTGTATAGCTAAGAAAAAAAGTCAAATAAAACTTTTTATTTTTCATAATTATCATATTTTTTTATTATTTATTCTTATTTTCTATACAATTATATTTTTTTCAATCAT
>JAXCLR010000001.1:44587774-44607949 GCA_035584095.1 Annona squamosa | reverse complement strand
ATTTATATACAGCTGCTCACACAACAAACATATATTTTAACATTATTTTTTTATTTCTTATCATTATCACAGTCATATAATAACATTTTCTCTTATTTTAAAAAATTTACACATAAAAATTTTTTCAATAGTTTTATCACTTTTCAAACACGCTATCAAATAAAAATGTGTTTGGCATAAATTTTTTTTGAATGGGACAAGTGATATGATGTTGCGGGGATAATGTCACAATGATATATATAGTAAAGAAAGCAAAGTTAAAATAAACACGTCTATCATGTAGGTCATCGTGTAGAATAATTAAAAAGTAGAATATTTGTATACAAAAATGGTAAAAAAGATTAAAAATAAGATAATTGTGAAAAATGAAAATTTTAAACCGAATAATTTTGGCAAAAATTAAACACCCTTGATGAATGAATAAATAAATTATGTTATTGTTTGATGATTTGCATTGGATAGAATAGGTTGTCCTTCCCTCACTTTTGCAAGTTTTGCAATTAGCATTTACAATGAATTTCGGAAAAAAAAAAATTTTCTCTTCTTCTATTCAAAATTGGGCTCTAATGGAAGTTACTACTTTTTTCTTTTTACTTTATTGCCAAGCTTCGATCTCTGCATACACACGCGCACATATTAATCTCCAGAGCTTGGTGATAAGGAAAAGGGAAAACAATTGCAGCACTTTTTATGCTATTTTTGCGTGATATGATAATTTAACTGTGTAATATATTTTTCAAATATTAGTAATATTGTTTCACATTTGTCTACACAGTTCCTTTACTCTTGATAATTATTTTTTCATAACAAATTATCGAACATTTCTTAAAAAAAAATTATCGCAATTTTTTTCTTTTTTCCCTACTCACCCTTATTTTATGGAATCATTGTAAAATCTTGAAAAAAGAATTTCAATTCACAAACAATTATTTGTAGCACTAGTTTAAATTTTAAAAAAATGGTTCAATATATTAACTACTTAATTATCTTACTTTCTTTATAACTGTTATGATATTCTAGTCACTTTTTCACTCTACCAAATTCATTCAAGCTTGAAGCCTAGCCCATGCCGTCTTATATTAACAAACGCACACTGTTTACGTGGTTTTTTTTTTTTAAAATATAAATATATATGTTATATTTTTTCTTCTAATCAATAATTTATCTCTAAATACGAGGATATGGTTATGGCCAATGGGATATGAATACGTAATTTTTTCACCACAAACAATGTTAAAATATCAAATCAAATAAAATTCACTTGCATTTCAACACGTTCGTATTTCAATTTAACAACAACGATGACAATGATGTATTTTTATCTCCAACAAAGCATCAAGGTGGGTCCTTAGGTTTTATGAAATTGAATTCATGTAACTAGTTACACAGCACAGAGCCCTTAATTAATAAAGTTATTTGTGACTTGAACCCAAAGCCACATAACACACGTACGGCAGAAGGAAAGAGTCGGCGGCTCTTCCTTGGGGGCGAAGCATCACATTTCATCCATCCGCCCACGACAGACCAAAAGCAAACATCCCAAAGCATTCCTCGCCCGCACCTTATGGGCTCATCGCGATGGACGGCGATTGGCAACCCCCAACCATGCCGACCTATTTAAAAAAAGTTTTTTTTTTTTTTATTTAAAAAATTATTATTTATTTATTGATGCTATACATCGAGACAATAAATTCTCATTGTGCATTCACGAAAGACTAACTGCTGCCACGGACGGATGCCAAAATTTTGTCCGTGGCGTGATTCGAACCCTTGAAGCCTTCGCACGACCGCCCTTGCTGTGGCTGCCATGACCAATCGAACTAACTTGTTTAAAGGGCTTAGACGGGGCGTGCAGAGGAAATGGCATGAGAATATAAGATGGAAAAAACTTTTCGAAATTAATAAAAAATATATATATAATTGAAATAAGGCAAATTATATGAGAAATGGAAAAATTAGATTGTAGTTTGTTGGAAATGAAATTTTTTTTAATAAAATGACAGATTTCCTCCCATCACATTCAATAATGAATGGGACAGCAAACATGACATTAGCCACGCAATCCAAACCATCCATAAAGCCACGCCCCACCTAATGGGATGCGCGTCGATTTCCACAATAAAAAGCAGTTTTCATGTTGCCGAGGCCAGAGTTTTGGCTGATGTGGCGGTGGTGTCATCGCCCACTAATATTTTAAGGCGAAACAGGAATCGAATTGGCAAAAGAAGAACGAGTTTGGCGGTTGATAATTCGCGATCTCTTGTTAATTTATTTGGAATCGAATTCGAGAGGGGAGTCGAATCCACGACGCAATTATTGTTCCATTCCAACTTTCGGACCACGAGCTGTTGCTGCCCACAAGCAAGCATTCAATTGTCCATCATTTTCTCCGTCAGGCTGTAAAAATGAAGATGGGCCGATTCAGCTTTCGAGGTGTAACAATTCACTAGCCTATTAGATGAACGGCTTGGATCATCAGATGACCGAAGAAATCTCACTGTTTAAGCTAGGCTGGTTATGGGGATGGGGTTGGAGCGTTGGGTGGGGTGGATTCTCTGAATGGGTCCAGAATAGCTTTTGGGTGAACTATTGGCAGCCAGCCAATCATTGGTAATCGGCTAAAATGGAAAGCTAGATAGTCCAAAATTAGTGTGGCTGTGTGATTTTGGAATATTTGCCACACGTCTATGTTCAGAAGCCGGATTAGATGAGAATGAGACAGAGACACAGCGTTGTCTTTTTAACTGAAAATTTTTAATTTAAAATTTTTTATTTTCCATAATTATTATCTTTTAAATTATTTTTCACATTTTTTATATAACTACTGTTCCACATCGTTACCTGTATAACCAATCTATTTATTCTATTTATTTATTATTACTATCTCTTATTATATCACATTACTTTCCTTCATGGTAAAATTTTCATACTAAAAAATTTTCATCTAAAATTTTTTAGTATAAACAATTTTAAAATAAAGAAAATAATATGAAATTATGGGAATAATGATGGAGAATAAAGAAAATAAAATCAAAATAGATAATTTAGTTGCATGCACAACTCTATATAAATAATTAAAAAATAAGATAATTATACAAAAATACGTAAATAAATAATCAAAAGATAATGTAATTATGAAATTGAAGAGATTTACATTAAACAATTTTATTTTGAAAGATTTTTTTCTGTTAAGCAAACTCACTCTAAGATTAAAAGCAGTGTTGTGTATAGTTGAATATAGAAAAAATCTTTTAAATTTTTTTTTTTTAAAGAATGGAAATCACTTCTTGTTTTCATCCATTCATATTAACCTGGCCCTCGAGAATAAAGATCATAGACAATCCATAATTTCTTAATTTGCACATTAATTAAAATCTCATTGGAATATTTATTTTTTGCACTGGCTTTACAACTTTCTATTTCAATACTCTAAACATGTATGTTACATTAAATAAATTAAATTGTTATTTTTTGTACGAGTGTTAACAAATAAGATAATTATAGGACAGCCAGCAAAAACACACCTGCAGCTTTTATAGATGGGGCTGTACAAAAAAATTTAAAAATCAATCAAGTAAGATTTAAACTAATATACTTACTGAATATCAAACTAGAGCGCAAGAAACCTCGAATTTTATTTGGCTTGCCAAAAGAAATTTGAACATTCCGAATTATCTATGCATTTGTGGATGTTAGATTACTTCATAAGTTCAAAAATTGGAGTAGAATTAAAATGAAATTTGTTTTTAAAAACTTGACGGTGACGACATGTGATGCAATGTCTATGGAATTGAACAATATAACGAAGCCTTGTGTCGAAATGTATTCATATTATATTTAAAAATTATAATTTTACTATAAAATTTACTTAAAACCTATTATCAATATGATAATAATATATGAAACATATTTATTAAGATACTCAATAGTATGTATGTCAAACAAGTTTCTATATTTTTAATAAATATATTTCGTATCTTTAAATATGTTGGTTTATAATAAAAAAATTTTCAATTTCTATAACTATTTTAGTTTTTTAATCATCTACTCATATCTTTCCATACGACTATTTTATTTTTTAATCATTTATGCACAAATACAACTAATCTCTATATATATTTTTTAACTTTATTCTTTTTACTCATCATTATTATTTATATTATATCACATCATTTTCTATTAATTCAAAAATTATTATACAAAAAAAAAATCATCTGTAAGTTTTATCACTTCCAAAACATGCCTATAATGTATTTTTTAATTAATTTATTAAATATATCTTCGTAATTTAGGTTAGTTTCAAGTACTTATATCTTGGAGCATAAATTATTTTAATTAAAGAAGATATTTTTTTTTTACATAGAATCCTGTCGTCCCATGGGTAAAAGAATAAAATCTAAACTGTTTATTTTATGATAGATAATGAGTTGATATGCGAGCTAGTTAGGGCTTGCCCAACTAGCAATGATGTTATTTGTTCGAGCATAGAAGTGCAGTTGAATCTCGCATTTAATCAGATGAGTGCAATGTGTTTCTATCTTTACTTGATGAGGGCTTGTTCTTCCCAAATTTGATAGATGGAGCAGCTATCTCCAAAGAATAATATATTAAGAGTTTGTTATCATCTTTTTAAAATTTGTAAAATGCCTCAAAGCGTCATTGTAATAGCAGTTGAGATTGTTGTAAATTTATACTACTCGAAAAAAAAGAGTTGATATATAGGTATCATACTAGACTTTTTTTTTATATTGTACCTTACAAGACTTTAATTCACAGCTAAATTAGTACGCCGCTAGGATATTGATGGTAAAATTTGATATGTTAAATATATTTAGATTAACAGTTGTATAAAAAAATTAATCCATTTGGGTGCACAGAGCCTAATTGTACTCGGGTGCAAACAACTGTAACCCCAACTTTGAGTTCCGACTGTATGCATTCGGGTGCACTTAACTTTGGTGCATTAGAGAGTAAATATTCATTTTTAATTTTTTTAAAAACTTTTTGTATAATTGTTAATTTAAGTGTATTTAACATGTGTATCAATTTGGTATCTAAAAAAAATATGTGTATCAATTTTTATCATTTTCGGAGATTTATATATATTTTTGGATTTTTAAAAAGGACATTTTAGTAATTTTAGCATGAAAAGATTAAAAAATTAAAAAAATGAGTTGAATGCATCCAAGTGCAATGAACTTACGTAAACGTGGGCGCGTACAACTGTAACCCCTCTACTTGGTACCAAACACAGGCAATACAAGAGACAAATTTAGTGGTTAAGTGAATAAAATAATCTTTTTAAAAACAATGACGTCAGAAGAACATATATTTGAGCTGTTAAGCAAAAAAAATTATATAAATAGATAATGACTGACGTTACTTCCTAAAAAATTTTGAATTTTACAATTATACACCACCTTCGCGTACCGTCACAAACACCATTATTTTAAACCATATCTTTACGTATTTATATTTTATTTCTTCAGGTCTTCGCGTTTGCATTTTAGATTTTATAACGTTTTCATCTGTATATTGACCTTCCCGTTCGCAACCATTTGTGGCGGGATCTAAAATGCAATAAATAGAGCTTTAAGGGTTCTCAAATACAAACATAAAAAACCTCAAAGACTGATTTGCTTATTAAATTTACAGGATTTTAATTTGCATTGGTCAAACTCACAAGATCATCTAAAAGGCAGAAAAATTGATCGGAAGAATTCCAATAAAAATGCAAAAATTCAATTATTATAAAATACCTCAAAATACCAAAAGTTTTATCTTTATAAATATTCACTATGCTGAATACATCAATTTGATGTCGTTTTTTTTTTTGTTTTTTTAAAATTCTCATTTAAAATCAAATTTCTCGTGTTATTCTAGAACATAATAACCCTCTTTTTGTAATTCCAAATATTATTTTTTGTATTCTCGATAAAATTTATTCAGCCTGAATATATAATTTGTGGTCATAAAAAAGGAGAAAAAGCTTGGATTTGGGCTTTCACTGACAAGTCAGCCAAATTGCGGTTGCAATTCCAAATGGGGTGTTAAAATCAGTCCACATACAAGAGTATACATGCAATTATAATTAGTGGCTTTGTTTTGTGACATTATTTTATTTTTAATATCTGACGGAAATCCACTGTGTCTATCATATGTAAGATCGTTTTCTCTATCATAAATTCTCTCAAGGTTCGAATATTGAACCATACCCACGCATGCCAAAACAAGCTGAACTATGCCCAGGTTGTAATTTTTAGAAATTTAAAAAATATTTTTCAGAAATGAGAAATTTTATCTCACACTAGGTTATCGCATACACATCCAAAGATGGAACAAAAACATATTCTTTGCTTCCTTCCCCATTAATAATGGAGAGGAACTTAGTCAGTCTTGGTGTTCCTTTTTGGATAAGGAGTCCATCAAGAATCTACACTACCTTTTCCTTGCCCTTGCTGGTTTTTTTCTTCGCCCATTCAACGCTGTTCATCCTTACTCTCCGAAGTCCTCCAGCCTCCGATGTTCTGTTACCAGCGGATGCTGATCTCCTGCACCCCGGGAGCCCGATCTCCTCCACCTGAGAGCAGGCTTTTGGGTACACACATCTATTTTTTTAAATTTTTTTTAGAAATGTTAATATAGGTGTATTTAACATGTATATAAATTTTTACCCCTTTTGGAGTATTTTAAATATTTTTTTTATTTTTGAAAATTAGTAGCATTTTAGGTAATTTTAAATTATGAAAATGCCACTAATTTTTAAAAATTAAAAATAAATATCGAAAAATCTCCAAAAATGGTAAAAATTTATACACATGTTAAATACACTTGGGCTAATAATTTTATGAAAAAATTTTCAAAAAAAAATTTTAAAAAAAGGTATATGCGCCCGAGAGTAGGCAACGTTGTTGCCCGGGTGCAAGAGATCAGCGTCCGTTACGAGCAGGGGTGTTAGTTTTTTCCTCTAAATCTTCATGCAGTTACCTAATTTTTATTTTTCTATGCTGCTCTAATTTCATTTTCTCTTTACTGCTCCATTTTCATTTCACTTACGCTAAAAATACTCTCTCATTGCTCTCTGTGAGATCATTATCTACCAGAGTCTAGACTTTTAGATTATTTGCTATACAACTCGCTAACAACTCACCAACTCATTTATTAAATGGGTTGTAAATGAGTTAGGATTGAAAGTTTTTAAATGAGTTAATAAACGAATTAAGGTTGAAATATTTTAAACGGGTTAGGATTAGAATTAGACTTCAATCCGTTCAACCCGATCCCGATCCGTTAACACCCCTAGTTACCATCTCCACCAGCTCTGCACCGAAGCTGTAAACATGCTCTTCTGGTTCACCTTCGTGTATTCTCTACATAATTTATTTTAAAAAAAACTATAATTAAATGGAAATACACATGGGACGCACTTCAATCGCATCCATAACACGGAGGATTTCATTGCGCAGCCTCCATTTTCAGCTCATTTTTTTTTACGATTAAATCATATCAATTCATTTTATTTAATATTGTTTTTGATATGAAACCAGAAACCAGAAACCAGAAACCATCTAAATCAAATTCTTTGGCAAGTCTTACCTACTTAAGCATGTGTCGAATCATATATAAATTATGAAAAATATTTGTATCTAATAATTCTATTGAAGTATTGATTCCAGCCGCCAATTAATTAGTGGGCGGGTTCCTCTCATGGAGGGAACAGCTCCAGATCTTGCTTATTCACAAGAGATGACAACCACCCACAAAACCAACTGACGCTTCACGCTATTTATATACACAACGGAAAACAAAACAAAGGAAACTAATGCAAAGAAACTCCACGCGTGCCCGAAAGCCAGCTGTTAACACGTGAGATACTTCCACCCAGCCACCGAGTATATCATAACATAAACCAATCCTTATGCTTTCTGTAGCCAATTAAAGAAGTTACAACTGCCAATCATGAACATACGTCTAAAATTCTTTGCGTGCTTTCCCTTGCGAAATCTACGAGGGAAAGCTTGGTGACCGAGTAGTTGCTATATCTCAGAGAATGAAACGTTGGCTGCGGTATCCATGGTATCATGTGATTAATGAAGTTGTAATCTTATTCTGGATCAACCATCCTACTGTTGTCGATGTTGTGGGCTCTTGTCTTTAGACAGTTGAGCCAATTGTTGTAAATGAGGGGCTCCCTGGCGAGACTCTTTCTTGTCGTCTCCACAGAGCTGGTTCTTTTACATTCCCTGGCAGAATCGCTTGAAAATTGTGTCATTGCAGTGAAGATTTGCATACACTCATCAACCATAGAGATGTAAAACCTGGGAATATTTTACTAGGGAAATGTTTCGCTGTCAAAAGCTTTGGTTTTCAAATAATGGGACAATGGTTGGTGAGCCTGTGGCAGAACCTCTGTGTTGTTTTGTTTCTCTTAAAGGAGGCTATTGCCTCAGTCCGTATTCAAATTTCCAAACTCATGCGCGCGCTCTCACTTGAGCTCATGTGAACTGCCAAACCATCTGTAGCTACCCTTTTTGTAGGTGACAACACTACAATGGGTCGTTCTTTTTTAGTCAGCTTAAAAGTAAAATAAAATATAAATATAAAATGTCATAAAATGATGTTCGAAATAGGATTGCACTAATTTATAACATTATTGCACAAAATGATATGGAAGCATTAAAATAAAATAAGAACAAAAAATAAAAATGAAAAGTTGTTTGTAATTTTTTTGAGAATATTAGAATTCAAATATTACACTAATATGACAAAACACGGAGATTACATAGACATATATTAGTTACAAGCACATCATACATTCATGATATAATGCAATAAACAGGGGCACTTACGTGGCTAACGTAAAGCAAATGGATAAGCAGAGGCTTTTATTACTCGGACCTTATTGTGTGGGCTAACAGAGATAGTAAGAGCTTAAATCCATGTTACAGCAAAAAACGTCATTTAGATAGCTAACATAAAGCACATGAATAAGCACAGATTTTCGTTGATTGGGCTTCTTGAAATAATTGGGATTTATTGTGGGGGGCTGATGGAGGCAACAAGGGCTTGTAGCAAGACGGGCTTTTATTATTGGACTGGAGAAGATGCGAAGTAGGAATAAAGGTCTCAAAAACTAACTGCACTATCCAAATAGAACCTCACCTCTTGTCTTTGTTAGGAGCTCATGGTTTGTGCGTTGGAATGTTGGGAGGAAGCTACTATTTATAGGCATTTGGGCTTGTGGTTGCTGACATTGTAGGTTTTTACTGGTTACTAGTATAAGCATTGTTGCATATGCTGGATATTTGGTTGTAGTCTTTAATTTCCTCCATGGTCTTCGAGTTCGTGAAATGTGGCTTGGACAAATCGTTACTTCATCTCCAAACAATTTGCTTGGTGGTCAAGCAACCGAGTTAGATGATGGATATTATTATTGGTAGCATGAGTGGGTAGTTGCCCCACTAAAATCTTGTAAATTAGAATAATTCTCTTGAGATTTTAAAAAATATGTTAAAATGTAGATTATTTTTTTCGATGATATTGCCCTTTGATTAATGTTCGGATGATAAATATGCTTGCATGTGCAAAAGATTCCGATGCATAGTTGGTGTGGTGATTTGGTGCTCCATCTTCCATAAACTTCAATCGCACTCATAGCTGCCTTTCTTTCTCAACCTTACCAGCCAACAATCACTAAGGTGTAAAATTAACACCCCAACAGGCATTGTTCTTCATCAGTTGAAATCCACCTCCATGAATTGCATCAAACCGGGTTCGCGCATCTGCTCCAACCATTTTCGACATGATTGTTTGTTGACAAACAAGTTGGCGAACGATGGGATGAATAGCTGAAATATGGCTTTGCGCATGGCCGAAAGTTGCAAGACATTAATGCAAACTATCCTTGTGTTAAATGCAATGTAACGTGTACATGTCTATAAGTAATGGAGCAAGGTAATCCTGGAAGTATGATTAAAGAGTTACCTCTGTGGAGTAGGGTAACTGAACCACGTAAAAATCTTGTCTCATTTTCTTCTCTGCTACTCTTTCATCATGGTATCAGAGCATTAAGATCTAAATTGCATGTGATTTCCACCACTCCGTCGTGACCTCATCCAGCCTATCACCCCATTGCCATTGGTAGCCACCAAATGTGCTCGGCTTTATCACACCTGGCATCTGTAGTCTCTTCGTGTCGCCCAGTTCTTCACGCGGCTTCCAATCTTCAACAACTTGTAGCTGTAAGAAGGGTGAAAAAGTTGGCCAAATCTGGGAGGAGCCAGATCTTCGGAGCTTCTTTTCTCACAGAAAAGATCTGTGAAAATCATCAAAGTCACCAGAAGTCAACATTGGTGGCTTAAAAGTCAAAATTGTTGGCTTTGGTGTTCAATTCCTGTGGGCCCTTCTTTCGACTTTTCTTTAAGTGGATCTTCTTAAATTACTTCGTATTTGCCATTAGCGTGTCACAAAGCATTGGTAAAACTTCAATCTTCTATGGAATTTCTCAAGTCCTTTATACAGGTGATATTCTTCCTCATATTATTTTTATCCTTTGGAAATGGCTACTTCAGAATCATTTAATGCCAAGGATACAGTGGGGCGATTAAGCTCTAATGATACAAATATGAAATTAACTAATACACTGTTGAATGGTAAAAATTACCTTCTGTGGGCAAGGGCAGTAAGTGTTTCTTTGAATGGAAAGTCAAAGCTCGGACGTATTAATGAGAAAATAAAGATTTCCGAATCTGATGATCCTAAATTTGATGACTAGAAAGTTGCAGATCAAGTGGTAATGGCTTAGCTATTCAATTCTATGGAACCCCAAATATATGAAATATTTGCTTATTCTGAAAATGCAAATAATTTATGGGAATCTCTAAAAGAGGTATATGACCAAGAAGAAAATGCTTCTAAAATTTTTGAGTTACAGCAGGAAATTGCCAAATTCAAACAAAATTCAGATAAAAATTTTATTGAATATTTAAGATTTATGAAAAAGAGATGGGGTGAACTAAGACAATATCGACCCCCTACTGAGACAATTGTTGAATAGTTAAAAAGAGAAGAACAAGACAAAAAATTTCAATTGTTGGCCGACGGAATGTGAAGATATCAAAAGGTAAATTTTGATGAATCCATTCTTCATTTTCAATTGTTTGTGCAATCATTTAGAGAGAAGAAACTTGATGATGAGTAATAAATGCTGATACAAGGGTAGACATTAACAAACCTGAAAGTCATGCTTTTGTTATAAAAAATGATGATAAAAGATTTACACAATATGGGGGAATGAGCTCTAGCTCTACATGAGGCGGAGGATTAGGTAGAAGAAATCGGCCATATTGCGATCATTGTAACAAACTGGGGCACCTAAAAGACCAATGTTTGGTCTTACATCCTTACCTACAAACCTCTAAAGATAATGATCCTACAAATAAAAGTGCTGCCTATGCTAATTCATCTACCCCTTAAGCTTCATTAGAAAGCATTTCCAAACAACTTCAGCAGCTTATGCACATAACCTTGGGAACTCACTCTTCTACTCACAACTTAGAAGCATCTACATCTCTTGTTTCATCTCCTGGTATGACTTTTTTCCTTTCTTCTTGTTGTGATGGATGGGTAATAGATTCTAGTGCCATTGATCATATGAGTGTCAATATTGAGTACTTAAGCAATGTTAATTCCAAGATTGTATTGTTTCCAATTACTAATGACGATGGACAAAAAATTCCTATACAAGGAATTGAAAAAACTCAATTACTCTCATCAGCCCCTGATGTTTTGTTTATCCCATCATTGACCTCCAACATGTTATTAGTTAACAAAATTACTAATGCCTTAAATCGTAATGTTAGTTTCTCTCCTAACTCTATAATTTTTTAGGACAGAGCCATAGGGAAGAAGATTGGCGAAGGAAGCATTCGTCAAGGTCTCTATGTTTTGGACAATTCATAAATGAAATTTCTCAGAAAGAAAAATAGAGAGATTTCACTTTTATGGCATCAAAGATTAGGACATCCCTCTAATCAAATATTGAATGTCCTTAATTCCTTTATTTCAGTTAATGACTGTGAAGTCTGTCATTTTTTAAATAACGTAGATTGCCATTCCCAAAGCATTTAAGTTTTTTACATACATTTTTTGAATTAGTTTATTCAGATGTTTGGGAACTTGCTCCAATTAATTCACGCGATGGCTATAAACTTCGTTACTTTTATTAATGGCAAATCTTGTTCCACTCAGATTTATTTATTAAAATCCAAAAGTGAAATTTTGCAAGGTTATCATAGAATGGTCATGACTCACTTTGATGCTTCATTCAAAATATTGAGAATTGACAACGGAACCGAGTATGTCAACTTTGCCTTTTCTTCTTTTCTTAATGTTCATGACATTCTTCATCAAACTTCCTGTGTTGTCACACCTTAACAAAATGGGATTGCCGAGAGAAAAAATAGGCATATCCTTGAAGTAACCCATGCTTTACTTTTTTAAATGAATGTTTCTAAAAGTTATTGGTCTGATGTCGTTCTTATCAATTGCTATCTCATCAATCGTTTGTTTAACCATGTCTTAAAATTGAAATCTCCCCTCAAAATTTTGCAAGGCAAGAAACTTAACCTATCCCATCTATATGTGTTTGGTTGTTTATGCTATGTTCATAATCAAAGTAGTGGTAAACTTGATTCCTATGCACATCAATGTCTCTTTTTAGGTTATTCCTCCACTCAAAAAGGTTACAAATGTTACTCTCCTGATCTTCAAAAATTGTTTATTTCTCACGATGTCTTATTAGTTGAAACTCAAGCCTTCTTTTCAGCCAGGGATCAAATACAAGGGGGGTTCAATCATAAGGAATTTGCTCCTATGCCACTCTTGCCACTTGCAACTAATGAAAATGTGACAATTGAAAATGATGATAACATACTTGCAAGAGAGATTCTTAATGGAGAGGACTCTGTAGCCCTCCCTTGAAGTTCATCACGAATTTCAAGATCTTCATCTAGATTATAAGATTTTTACACTTATTATGCAACTGTCTTTCCTATTCAAGATTAAATATACTATGATAGTATTTCAACAAGTTATTCTACCTTTTAACTAGTGTTGATTCTAAAAGAGAGCCAACTAGCTTTTAAGAAGCTATTTGCATACCTAAGTGGAAAAAGGCTATGGATGAAGAAATGACAACACTTAGTAAAAACGATACATGGAATATTGTGAGATTAACGCAAGGAAAAAGACCAGTGGTTGCACATCGGTTTACAAAATTACATATAAAGAAGACGGGTCTATTGAAAGATACAAAGCTAGACTTGTGGTAAAAAAATTCACTCAAACTTATGGTATTGATTATAAGGAAACCTTTCCACTTGTAATCAAAACGAACACTATTAGAATTTTGATATCTTTGACAGTTAATTGCGGATGGTCATTATTTCAAATGGACGTCAAAAATGTCTTTTTACATAGAGATTTAGAAGAAGAAGTATATATGAATCTTCCTCTTGATCATAAATTAGAAGATAAAGAATAGTTGGTATACAAATTAAACAAAGCAATATACTATTTGAAGCAATCACCTAGGGCTTGGTATAGTAAGCTAAGTATTGTTCTCAAAATGTTTGACTTTATCAAATGTGTCTTTGATCCATCAATGTTCATAAGGAAAAGAAGCCTTGGAATTGTGATCGTTTTGATATATGTTGATGATGTAATTATCATTGTGAGTAAAAATGTTGGTATTTCAAAACTTAAAAAGTATTTTAACAAAAAATTTGATATGAAGGGCCTTGGTAAGCTAAAATGTCTTCTGAGTATCGAAGTTCCCATTGGAAAAAGGGTATATTTCTATGTCAAAGAAAATATACATTGGATCTTCTTAAAGAATCTAGAAAGCTTGGTGCTAAACCCATTGACTATGTTGTAAAGTTTGCCAACACAAATGAACCTTTAAAGACTCCTGGACAGTTCCAAAGGCTAGTAGGACGACTAATATATCTTACAGTAAGCTAATTGGATATTGCATATGTAGTCAGTTTTGTTATTTTGTTAGTCAGTTTACGTATTCTCCTATTGTAGAGTACATGAAAATTGAGGATCAAATTCTCTGTTATTTAAAGTCTTGTCCAGGAAAAGGAATTTGGATGAAACCAAATAATCATGCTAATATCTCTTTTCACATTGAGATTCTTGGATATGCAGATTGGGTAAGAAATCTAAACAACCAAAAATCTACTACAGGTTCTTGTACATTTGTTAGAGGAAATATTGTTACATTACAAAGTACAAAGCAAAAATTATGGCTAGGTCAAGTGTTGAAGTTGAATACAGAGCTATGTCTTTTGCTACTAGCGTATTAATTTGGGTGGAATCGGTATTGTAGGAGCTAGGATTCAATCCACAAAAACCAATCAAACTATTTGTGTTAATCAAGCTACAATATAGCATCAAATCCAGTCTTCTATGAAAGAACTAAACACATAGAAGTTGATTGTCATTATGTAGGGGCAAAGTTTAAGAAAAAATTATTGAAACACCATATGATAGAAGTCAGGACCAACCTGTAGGCATCATCACTAAAGCTTTGCTGAAAAGAAACTTTGATCACATATTGAAGAAAATGAGAATTATTGATATTTATTCTTCAACTTGCAGGGGAGTGTTGATAAACGAGTTGGCGAAACGACACAATGAATAGTCGTAATAGGAAGGCATTAATGTAGACTATCCTTGTATCAAATGCATTGTAACCTATACATGTCTACAAGTAGTGGAGCAAGGTAATCCTAGAAGAATAATTGAAGGGTTACCTTCATGGAGTAGGATAATCGAACCACGTAAAAATCTTGTCATCTTTTCTTCTCTGCTACTTTGTCATCATTGTTGTTGCCATGCATACAGTGGCAGATCAAAAAACTGCATGTTGCCACCTCCCTTCTCCATGTCAGTTGACAGCGTAAACCCATGGCAGCCATTAATCCATCATTCCCATTGATAAGGTTGCCTTATAATTTTTTTCACCATCAAGCTCTATAACATCCAACTATTCGTTAATCTAGGCAACCATCAAGTAATGGCCACGACCCATCTCTCCCATATGTAACTATGGCTCCAATTGATAAAATCCGTTGCTCCTAATAATCAACAACAGTGACAGTAATAGGATTGATGACCATCCCCCATTTTTGCTAAGCGCAGCAGCTTCGCTCTTTTAAAATTCCTAGCTAACAGAGATAGCCATAAAGATCCTCCATGAAAACTACAACAACATTTTTCATTCATCGAGGTCGTTCAACGGCTTGAAGATGGCGATATGTGGTAGATGTGGTGCCCGTATATGTCAATCGAGGTTGCTTTGTTTTGAAGGGACTCTACTTCTCTTGGGAGCATGAATCTCCTAATTGATGGGCAAAAGCTCTTGGCACTTGGTTCCTAAAGAAGCCTCAAACTAGATTTTAGGAGAAAGCTTGGCGATATAGGAAGCCAAGAGAAGAATAATGGTGGCTACCAATGCGATAACACTAGATAAACTTCCATCCTCTTACTACAATGACTCATCCCTTACTTAGGCTAACTCTCGTTCTCTAAACTTGACAAACTTATGCAACACTTCTGCACTTCTCTTAAAAAAAATTAGTGGCCGCCTCACTAGCTTTAAGCACCTTGTTCTTCTTCGAGTGACCATGGGTGCCATGGTGGGAAAGAGGTCTCATGGATAAACATGCAATTAGCGAATAACTATATTAGGGTCATTTATAATTTCTAAAATTATGTTTGATATGTTTGCAATTATGATAAAATTATGTGAGTATGTATGCAAATTACCTTTTGTTTTTGCCATGATTAAGGGTGGGAATCTAGAGGAATTGGGATGGGTCAAGGTGTACCCGACCTTGACCTTATGTTTTAAAAATGGTGTTTGACCCTTACTCTTTTTGAATAGGTTTCGAGATAAACTTTGGGTCAGCATTGTAGATAACAGGTTGGGTAAAAAATGAAGGTTAATTAAGATGATTTTAAGAATTTATAAACAGATTAAGGGTGTGTTTGTTTGAGGCCAAAATATGTCAACTGAAACTTTTTAACTCAAAACTTTTCACTCTCTATAACTATTCTATTTTTTAATTATTTTTTTACATTTTTTATATAAATTATCTTACTTTTCAATCATTTCTACACAACTACTCATACAACTAACCTATTTATTTTAACTTTATTCTCTTTACTCCTCATCATTACCCCTATTATATCACATCATTTTTTATTAATTTGACAACTTCTACCCCTAAAATTTTTCATCAAAAGTTTTACCTCCAACCAAACACACTCTAAATATAAAAATATATAGATGCTAAATTTAAATATTGTATGCTTCGAATTATTAGTAATTAGTCAAAATAAAATATAAATATTAAAATAGGTCAATGAAACATGTCTTATTTAAAATTTTGTTCGCAACTTAAAGAACCAAGACATGCGGGTCAGGTCAATGGCTCAAGTGGGATGGCGGGGTCAGAAATAGTACAAAAAGTCAGATCGGTCCGTCTTGACCCGTATTTTTAGAAAAATCTTAAATTTCTAACCCACCCGGCCCTTGTATAAGATGGGGTAGGGTTGGGGTGGGTTGACTGCCCTAATTCCCACCCCTGATCATGATTTTTCCTTAGCAGTACCTCTTTAGATAGAGAACGGGATATGCTGTAGTTTGCTTTAGTGGCGGTCCTTTTCTTCATTAGCGATGGTGGCGACGTTGGTTTGGTTGTGTGGCGTGGTGCGGTAGACAAGATTTGGTGAGGGTAGTGGCTTGATGAATGACTTTGATTAGTCGTAGAATGATTGCTAGTGGGAGATGGCAAGGTCGTCAAAAGACGAGGAGGTCGTTTCGGGAAAGATGCATTCAGTTATGTAGCCCATGCATATAACTAGATCAGTAAACATGCAACTCATGTGCAAATAGTCTCAGTGGTTAGTTTCTACGTGAGGTTGATTCACTGATTTTGTAATAATCCCATAAGTCTAAATCTAGCGTGCTAATGCATATTTAACTCTAGCTAATCTAAATCATGCATGTGAACCCAACAGAACCATTTCATGCAATGGGCCCAAAATTTGTGTTAAGAAGGGCCAAAAATGTCTTCAAAATAGGGTGTCAATACCAACTAAGGGTTTTCGCCACTCTTATGATTCAGTGCTTAGCATGAATGCATATAAGAGTATGTAGGTTGGAAGGTCAATCTTTGAATTTGAATAGAAGCACTTGCCATGTTTATCCTTCCCTTGGCGTTTTGAAGGGAGTAATAGGATTAAAAAAACAGCAATTAAGGATATATGGATATATTACTGTTGACATATACCATTATCCTCGAGAGAAATAAACCCCCGCTATCGAAAATTATTGTACATGCATATAAATTAATTCGGTGAGGGTGGAGAATTATTTAGTGGTGGGCGGACTTGTGTAAGCATGTGAACAACTTGTCGCATGTTGGGCCGGTGTGAGCTTTGCTCTCGAAGGCACAGCATGGCAACGAAGAACATTTTCTTGGCTTCCTCCGCCATTGACAATGCCGAGGAAGCGCCGTGGTCTTCGTGTTCGTGGATAAGGCGTTCATCTAGAATGTCCACCACTTTTTCCTTGTCCTCGCTCGTGCTTCTCTTCGCCCATTTAACGATGTTCATCCCTTCTTCTCCGTAGTCGTCCAGCGGCCGACGCCCTGTCAACAGCTCCAGCAGCACTACACCGAAGCTGTAAACATCACTCTTCTCGTTCACCTTCCACGTGAATGCGTATTCTGTGCGTGATTCATTGCCAACAAAATATTAAAACATTCTGGGCTTGTTAAACCCAAATCTTATCTTTTCATTTTTCTAATATTATTATTCATTCATCTGTTTTGTTTAACAACCATTAAAATTTTTGAAAAATATGCAGAATAGAAAAAATGCAATAATTTAATTTTTGGAATATAAATAGATGCGCGTGGATACACGTAATAAATAATTTAAACTTTAAAAGTGTATTTTAAAATTAAAAAAACAAAGGGTCAGCGTGAAGCAGGTTTTGCTCTCTAGTTATAATAAAAAGCAGGTTTTGCTCTTACGAAAGTTTCAATCTTGATCCTCTCGACTTTCGGATTTTTTTATTTGCAAATATAATTATATTGTTTGATCAAAATTGAAAATATACTATCATAGTTTTAAAAATGGCAAATTACCCCCCATAATTTGCTACTATTTGTAAGGGTACCCATCATATTAAATTCTATCAAGAAATCATTAAAAATATACTTAAAATTTTATTTCTCATCTTTCCTCTCATGCAATACTTTTTTTTTTTTGAAGTAACTCCCATGTAATACTTGACTAGACACACTATGTTGTTAATCTACTAATTCTCTTTATTTAAGTTAGTTTTTTCTGATTTTAAAATATCGTAAAAATTAAATTATTTAAGCTACTCATAGTTTGATTTCTACCATTTAAAAAATATCATGCATTGATAGAGAATTTTTTTTTAAGCACTTGTTTTAGTAAATTCTTCCACTTATTTATATTTGTTATTGACGGTGAAGATAATATTTTAAGTCATTCGTTATAATAAATTTTCAAGATAATATAATATATCTTGTTAGAAATCTTTATGATGATTGCATTGAAACCGTATTTCTTAAAAGAATGGAATAATTTCAATATTTTAATTTTTGAAAAAAATTCGATAAAATTGAATTCTATGGGTGTCGTTGCAAATAGTTGCAAATTATAAGGACGTAATTTGGCATTTTCAGAACTGTGGGATAAATAATCAATTTACATGGATACATTTGCAAGTTATCTTTGTTTTTTTTTTTTTTTGGTTTTTATTAACAAACCTAAAGCATGCATTGCATTAAAAAAAATTTCTTGAAAATTAACTAAGCAGTGTTTATTTATTCTAAAAATTTTTCAAATTGAAACTTTTTACTCTAAAACTTTTTACTTTTTGTAATTATTTTATTTTTTAATTAGTTTTTCGCTTCTTTCTATATAACTACCTTACTTTTTTTAAAAAAACTACTATTTTACTTTTGTCTTTAAAAAAACTATCATACTTTTTAATCATTTTTACACGTACATCTAACCTAAATACTTTACTTTTATTTTCTTTATTTTTCATCATTATCTCTATCATATAACATTATTTTCTCCTATTTCAAAATTTTTTACTCTAAAGACTTTTTATAAAATTTATTATCACTTTTTAAACACACCCTAAATATAAAAAATTAACTTGACTGAAAGCTTTTTATAATTATAGTGTTTTCCATAAGAAAAAATTAGTGTTAAAAGATATGATCCTATCACAATATTCACGGGTTTCAGTTTTTAAAAGAATACCTGGTGCGATGTATCCAAAGGTTCCAGCCATGGCCGACATCCATTCTGACGTGCTACTCTTCCTCAAGAATTTCGCCAAACCAAAATCGGCCACATGAGCCTCCAAGTTGGAATCCAACAAGATGTTGTTCGCCTTCACGTCGCGGTGAAGAATCGGAGGACAGCAGTCATAATGCAGATAGCATAAGCCTTTTGCTGCTTCTATGGCTATCTTCAGCCGCAAAGCCCACGAATTTACAGTATTCCCACGGAGAGCTTCACCCAAGCTTCCGTTCGGCATGTATTCATAGATCAGCAGCTCGGTATCGTTATTGGAGCAGCACGCTATCAAACGGACAATGTGCCGGTGCCTGATATGCCCCAGGGTCTTGATTTCTGTTGAGAATCCGTTGTCTCGAGAAGAAGAAGCGTTGCCCATGCCCAACAGTTTCTTGACTGCTATCTGCTCTCCGTTGGGCAGAGTCCCTTTGTAGACAGTTCCAGCTCCTCCTCTTCCAATGACGTTTGTACCGACCAGGCACGCCACAACATCCTCGCAGCTGAATTCTATCTTTTGAAATGCTGTAAGCTTCCATGGGTTTGGGTTATTCTTCTTAGCCAAGTGGGTTTTGTACATTGTTGCTCCAACAGCAGCCAATAAGCTTGCAAACAGGATCAATGCCACGGGAAGAATGAGCTTTAGTAGTCTGTATAATCTCTTATGACTAGAGCGGCCGCATGGATTGGGATCGAACCCACAAAGCCGATGATTACCCTGGAATGAAGTAGGCTTAAAATCCTTGAATTTTCCTA
>JAXCLR010000001.1:44570438-44581206 GCA_035584095.1 Annona squamosa | reverse complement strand
AGAGTAGTTATGGAGAGTGAAAAGTTTTAGATTGAAAAGTTTTAATTTGACAACTTTTTTAAATTGCCAAACACACCGCAAATTTACACACACATGGATTCAGGTACGTTTCTGCATCATATGATTTTCTACACTGTTCTCTTGCGAATGATGTGTTTAGTCATTATTTTTGAAAATTATAAAAACATTTGTAATTGGTGTTTGTCAAAGTATCATGGGGTTAAAGCTTATGTTGGTGTTTTGTAGGAGCTATGATCTCTTGAATAAGAAACATTTTATTTTTCTTTTTGAAAATTATAAGAGCATTTTGGAATTGATTTGTAATATAAAATATGATAAAAAATGTAAAGACTCATGTGCTTGATTTTAATGTAAGTTAAGATAAGACGTACTGTACAACCAATGAAAAAAATGTTGCTGATGCCTTGATGGAAAAGTTTTAGTGGACGATTGGAGTTACTTACCTAGGAGAAGTGTTTTTTTTTAATCGGAAAAACCTGTCTAGCCTAACTTCCAATCAAGACGTGAATACTTTTACAACTAAAAATAATTTATATCTTAATAAAAATTATTTATTTATTCAATAGAGTAATGATTAACATAAAGTATTAGTAGGTCATAGGAACATGTTTCGAATAAAATATTTATATAATACTTCATGTTTTTGAATAGTTGAAATACTCATTAGTTTATGTTTGTGTGACTATATATATAATCAAATTATGAATAGAAAGCATCCACATAATATCTACTTGTCAAAAAATTATGGATCAGTTTACATAAAAGGTTGCTCCTGTGTTCCCTCTTGCAGCCAGTACCTTGAGTTTTATACGTTTATTTTTTGAACTCAGTTTTTATTTTTTTATTTAGATGCAAGTCGTGCATCACATTATTCTCAAGAAATAATTTTAAAATATGAAAGATCATTTAAATTGGATTTGTGTACAATTAGCAGCAAATAAAAATTATATTTTTAACTTTATCCATTATAAAAATTTTCGGTTAAATTACTTTTTCATATCTTAGCTAAAAATGTTTTTAAGATACCGAGTATGAGTAGGAACCAGATACAATAAAGAAAATTTTTGTAAAAAAACAATTTAATATGTATTTTTAATTTTGCAATGCCATCATGATTTAAATTACTTTAGAAGCTATTTAGTTTTGGTAAATTCATATTATTATATAAATATAGTTTAATTTTTAAAAAATATGTAATCTTTTTTTATGTAATTTGAATATGTAATCTTGATATATTAATATATTTCAGTAAAATTATAAATAAAACAAGAAAATAATAAAATTTACTTTAAAAGTGATTGTTTTGTATTAATTTATATACTTACTAAATAAGTTATTTCGAGTGTGTTTAGGAAGTTATAAAACTTTTGGATGAAAAATTTTCGATGTTAAATTTTTTAAAATGGTGTAAAATAATGTGATATGGTATAGGTAATGATAAGAAGTATAGAGAATAAAGATACAATAAAGAGGTCAGTTGAATGGGTAATTGTGGGAAAAGATTAAAAAATAGGATAATTGCATAGGAAGGTGTGAAGAAATAATTAAAAAATAGAATAGTTATTGAGAGTGAAAATTTTCATGCAAAATTTTTTGACTTTGAGTATATTCAGCAATGTATAAAAAATGACAAGTTAAAATTTTTCAATTGCCATAACTATCATATTTTTCAATTAGTTCTTCACATTTTTCTATACAATTATTCTATTTTTCAATCATTTTTATATCATTACCTACATGACCAACTTATCTATTTTAATTTTATTTTTTTCATAAAATTTTTTATTTTAATTACTCCTCATTTCGTTACTTCTATTATATCATATTATTTTTGAAATTCAATAACTTTTATATTAAAAACTTTTCATCCAAAAGTTTTATTACTTTCCAAACATTCCCTTAATAAATAAGTTTTAAATTATTTAAAAATACAAAAATTTGTTTTATGTTGAAATTTAAATCGCTTACCATTGTCATCGTGTTAATCAAACGCTATCGAACCTCCTCAAATCTTTTACATTAATCTTTACTTTTTTTTCTGTATTTTATGAAACTTACTATCATATCATTTTCGAAGTTGATAAACCTTATCAATGTCATTATTTGTTCATCTAAAACTCATGAACTCCTTAGTTAACTTTCGGTTGTTATAGTATCAATCAAACCCCATTAGATCCATCAAACCTTAAAACTCCGTGTATATTCTCTTCTAATTTTTGTTAGCCCAATCAGTCAAATCTTAGATCATCTTGGTAAGCCTTTATACGAGTTTTACTGAAACTTATTAGATGACACTATCGAAAAAATCAAACCTATTACTCACATAATTTGGCCAACTGAAACACGTTAACCGCTTGGCCAACTCATTAACTGCTGAATTAATGTATATTGTTATAGCATTGACCAAAGGATATTTATGTAATAATATTCTATATATTTTTTTCAAATTATACATTAAAAAGAGTAATTTGCATATATACCTACATAGTTTGACGCTAATTGTAGATATACCCATGTAATTTTATGAAATGCATATTACTCTCACATAGTTTGATCAAAATTGCGTATTACCTCCAAGCCGTTAACTACCGTTAATATTTGCCGTTATATTTTCAAAAATGACCAAAACGCTTCATCTATAGTTTCACATATTGCATATCATTCCCATATAGTTTCATAAAAATTGCATATCATCCCCACATAGTTTCACCAAAATTGCATATTACCCTATGAAGATGAGGGCATTTTCGTCATTTTTGAAAATATAATGGCAGATATTAACGGCGATTAATAGTGTGGGGGTAATACATAATTTTGGTGAAACTATATGAGGGTAATATGCATTTTATGAAACTACGTGGGTATATTTACAATATCGGTGAAACTATGTGAGTATATATGCAAATTACCCTAAAAATAATTATTTTAATACAATAGCAAATAATTTAAATTTTTTTTGAATCAAAACAGAAAACCTTAAACATTATGAATCTATCAAATTATGTTTATAATTTTTGGGCCAAAATATAATATTCCATAAAAACAATTAACTGCATTGTCACAAAACACAAATGAAAAAAAAATTCTTGATACAATGGACGAGTTACATTCAAGTAAATAAATAGAAGCAACATCCTACATTAGAAAAGTAGGAAGTGGTTGATGCTTTATGCTTGAATCATGGTACAATATTTAAAAAAGTTGCTACTAGAGGACTGCGCTGGTGGTAATACTCGATCACATGTATACTACTAATCGGACATTCTCTTTTGGTATAAAAGTATTTTCTAGATTCTCTCATTATTGGAGTGTTTATAAAAATTTTTATTCCATGTGGGTTGTGGATGCGTTTGATTGTAATATAAGTTATCAATTGTTATGATGTAATTTAATGAAGATTAAAATTATGAGATAAAAAATTGAGTTTTGTTGATTACCAAAATTATAAATTATATGTTATTTATGTTAAAAAACTTCAAAGCAGGTTGAACTCATTAGCAATACATCTTGAAAAAGAACTAGTTAAAGACACATTAGAAAATATAATTAAAAAATATTTTTATAATGCATAATTTCAATGCAATATCAGATTTAAGATCATATTAGGATTGATATAAAATAAACAACTAACAATCATGACAGATGGTGTAATATATAAAAAATGATTTACGCAATATCAAGGTATATTTTTCGATTGCCTTTTTAAGGCAAAGGATTATTTTATTCATGTTAATTCAAACTCGAAAGTAAAATATTTGTATTTGTACCAATTGGTTTTCTTTGCATTTATGTTAATAATTTTTCAAATATTTTGCATCAATACTAACTCTGGGAGATGAGACCTGCGTCAATATTTTCTTTGGTTATACCAAATCTAAACCTCTGTTTTAATCTGACCACATATTACTTTATAATTCGTTAAGGGTCTTATTTGTTGTTGATTACATTAGATTATAATAGAGAAAGTTGGGATAAACACTTACCTTACATATTATATCACTGGGCTAAACGATTAACTTTGTGGGTCTTACTTTCATGTAACTCAAGATACGTCTAAATTTTTTATATAGCTTTGAGGTTGGGATTAGTTTTGACAATAGAATTAAAAGCCAACTGTTTGGATGATTTAGTATTATTTGTTTTATCATGGAACAAAAAATCATCTTAATTAAATGTATGGGTGGGTCATGTTTGCTTAAAACTATATATGTTTATCGAAAAAATTCTCACATCCATTTCAAGATATATAACAACGCATTAATACTTCGTAGATTCATTCATCTTTACAAGAGGGATGCTTTAGGTAGGTTAGATATTGAAAATACATATTTAAAATTGATATATAAATTAAATTATTTTATTATGTTGATTTTATAAAATTTTCAAAGAAAGTTCATGTATAACTTTATCCTATTATGTAATAATATTCTATATATTTTGTTCAAATTATACATTAAAAAAGGTAATTTGCATATATACCTACATAGTTTGACGCTAATTGTAGATATACTCATGTAATTTTATGAAATGCATATTACTCCCACATAGTTTAATCAAAATTGCGTACTACCTCCACGCCGTTAACTACCGTTAATATTTGCCGTTATATTTTTAAAAATGGCCAAAATGCTTCATCTATAATTTCACATATTGCATATCATTCCCATGTAGTTTCACAAAAATTGTATATCATCCCCACATAGTTTCACAAAAATTGCATATTACCCCATGAAGATGAGGGCATTTTCGTCATTTTTGAAAATATAATGGCAGATATTAACTTTCAAAGAAACGTTCATGTATAACTTTATTTTGGATGAAATGTTCTCATGACTGCATAAATAATTTCAAATGCAGTAGTAGGTTAAATTAGGTAGACTTATATGAAAAACTTGTGTTATTGAACAACTTGGGGCTAAACCGGTTACATTGAAGCCAAGCCTTCTTGAAATATGATGATATCATCATGGCTTTTTTTGTAATATGGGTCGGCTTCTATGTAGCTGGGTTATATAGAAGCAGTTCCATGTATTCTTTTCCAATTTTAAGATTTTAATGCTTGATAAAAAATTAAATTCATTTAACATATTTAATATCATTTGTTTAGTTATGAGATCGAGTTTCCTCCAAATTCAATACGTGCATAGGATACATTTGCTCAAAAATAGTTACATTCATGTATAAATTAGTAAAAATGCTTATATCTATTTACATATGTATTGAAAAATAGTAATACTTCATAAAATCATTTATCCATACAGTAGTAATATTTTAGATAGTTTAAATGTTGAAAATACTAGTTAAGAGATAATATTTTACATTAAATTATTTTATTATGTTAACTTTATATGTTTGCGGTGAATTTTTCATTGACCTCTAGATGTTGAAAATAGAAGAAGTTACGTCGAAAGTGGGGTTCATACTCGTTGCTAATATCTTTAATAATAATATCAAACAACAAGATATGTACAACTCGTTTTAGCCTGTGCAAAAAGAGGCTCCTGTCGTTAGTCTCATCACTTCTATCGAACGATGCAGCGGACATGTCGGCCCATTTCAGCCCATTAATCCGCAGTGTTTCATGCCATTTTAGTGCGAAGCACAAAGCAAGAACAACATGCCAACATGTATGCGGTTAAAGCAACAATTCCGAATTTCCTTTTTGACTCCTTTTTAAAGCACAGAATCATAAGCTTGTATTCTTTCACGATGAGAAGTTTTGATGTGACTCTAAAAATACATAAATTTATCTAATTTCTGTGGCCTGTGGGAAGTTAAGATGGGAAAGGATGGAAAAGGCTTTTCGCCTCGTTTTATGATCATCATCTTGATGTCATATTTCACGCATATAACGAATTTATTGTTATTCTCCTTTGTTAATTAAATTTATTAAATATATGGTGTAATACCCTGACTTAAATATATTGACTTGACCTGACATATTGATGTGACACGTTGAATTTTTTATGTCAGTAAAAATAGCTAATGTGTTTAGTTTAATTTGTTGATTAAGGTGGGTAATCATAATTTTAAAGAAAATGAGCTCTAAAATATGTTTAAATTAATTTGTAATTTAAATTAATAAATTATTGAGAAGCTAAGATGGTTAAAAATTGTGGCAAGTAAATTAGAGATAGTTGTTTTGAATTATATCTTAGTAGAATTAAATAATTTTTTTTAGCAATTACTCTATGCAAGGCCCACGAAGAGATAAGATTCGATTTAAAATTTTAAAATTTAAAACTAATTGCTAGATAGAATATTGGGATGTTGCCATTAAGTGGAGATTTGAGAAAGAGGGACGTGTGAATGAAGAGAGATTTGGTAGAATTTTATATGGACGTTGCCATTAAATGAGGATTTGAGAAAGAGGGACGTGTGAATGAAAAGAGATTTGGTAGAATTTTATATGAATGTTGCCATTAAATGAGGATTTGAGAAAGAGGGATGTGTGAATCAAGAGAGATTTGGTAGAATTTTATATATTTGAGATTTGAGAGAAAAGAAAAGGAAGAACCGTGAAAGTTAGGAAAATAAAGAATTTATTGAGCATTGGGAATGGAAAAGGAGAAACGGGATGAATTAAATTATTTTGGAGATAATTTATGAAAACGATTCATTAAATGATTTTCCGATGAGATAACTAGCAATAAGAAAATGATTGGAATAAATGATCATTGTGATCAAATAAAATTTCTGAGTCAGTAATTTCTGTCTATTGGAAATTCTATGGAATTTAGAAACCATGCCGAGTATAGTTAGATATTATATAATTTAATAAATTACAAATTTGTAGGTGATTGGTGTGATTTGAATTTATTGTGTTGTATATAAAAATATGTATTGATTAAATGGGTTAGTTTGACTAGGTTCCACCTAGTTTTAGATCCAATTTTATATCTATGACCAATATATATAAGTATGGAACGTACTTTGTTGATGGAGTCTAAAATCGCTTAACGTATATTGTATATACAATATTATATTATATTGTTTTTGGGAGCTAGAAACCTCCTTAACCTTCATCACTTTTACTGAATATATTATATATAATGTTGATGGAAGTTTAAAACTGCCGGTGCTTATGTATAATACAACGTCCGATTGATATAAATTTACGGAAGTTAAAATCTTCATAAACAGAAGGTATGTAATATAACAAATTTATATAAATTATTATAGAAGTTTAAAAAAACTCTAGAAGCCAGTTATTTATAATAGAACACATTATACTTATGGGCCGGGTTGTTTACAATATATGTATAACGAGAATATTTCTATATAAATATATATCAGATAGAATTTTGAAGCTTTCAGTATTGGTTGTATATAAATTTCACCTACGATTGCATACTGTGGAAATGATATATATAATATTTTTTATGTACATAGCTATTCGTTATTCACATGAGATCTTATTATTTTAAATCTAATCGGGTGAAATAAAAATTTGTAAAAGATGTATGAATATCTAGCAGAATAAAAATTATGGCCAGAGGATATGAATGAGATGAATTATTTTTGAATTTGAATATAATTTTAATATTGGATGGAGTCACATTTTTTTTGATGGGTACAATTACATATATCTCAACACATATTATACTTGAAGATCTGAGACATTCTTACAAATATAAGGGACACATATTCCCAAAGAAATCTGGAGACACAGCTCCACGAAAGAATAAGGAAGACACAGCTTCCAACAACTACCTGGGAGACCACCCGCTCCCACACGCCATTCATCCGGGAGACCACTTTTTGCTCCCACGTATGTTTTTTCCGCCCGCGCGATTCGAAGCACCACCCGCCTGCCCGCGCGCATTCTGTGCCACTACCAACCGAGCTAGCCTCGGTTGGTGATGGAGTCACATTTTAATGTTTATAAAATTTATATCAAGATATAATTGTAACAGAAGTACATTGGAACTGTGGTGGCGTTCATATAAATATATATTTTGTGTAATATATGATATATATTTATAGATGGAATTTTTTAGCCCAATGTTGTATATATTTATATACTGCACTTAAGTGTTCGAAATGTGTAACATTCAACACAACATATATGTGCCCTATATATGTTAAATTTGAACGTCTAGTATAACATATATATAAAGAAAAAATATGTATTTTTTATAATATTATAAATTGGGGTTGTATAATGTTCATCAGTTTATATATTAAAATTTGTAATTTTTCATCGGAATAGATGGAAGAAATATTATATAAATTTAGATCTTATAATTGGTGGAATATTGTTCCATTACAAATCCCCAATTAAGGGTTGGCATTGTGTTACTTCTTGTAGACGACTCCTTAATTCATTCAACTCCTGGACACATATATTCAGGAGAAGGAATTTCGGTGGTGGACAAAAATATGCAAGTTGAGATGTTTAGAAATCCATGGACTGTCCATTGTAGATAATTAAATAACATGCTGGAGTTTTGATTAAAATTGTGCGTATAAGGATTTATATATGAGATATCGTTATCTGATAACAAACAAAAATAAATAAGTTATATATTGTGCTAGAAGATATATAATTAATTATTAAATATCCTTTGTGTTTGCAATTATTAAATGTAGAGATACATATTTTGTTTAGCAGCCACAACATAGGGTGTGATGGAGGAGAAATTAAAAATTATGATTTATCAATAATGGATGGATTTAAGAGTTTATAATTAAATTTAAATAAATTATTTTATTCTCTAATAAGGTTATTGAAACAAAAAGAGTGAGATTTGATATGGTATGTGCATATTAAAAAAAAGAGAATATTGAGAATTATTAGAAAATAAATGAAAATAACAAGTTATGTTATGTAGAACATTTATGGTTGTTCATTTTGAAAATTTGGCTACTTGCTAGTTATGATGGAAGTTTCTTATTGAATTTATTTAATTAAATTTAGTAAGTTAGTTCACTCAATTAAATATGAATGACAAATTATTTTAGTTGGTAAGATATTTAATTGGATTGAAATAGTTGATGTGATGCTTAAGTGAAAATGGTATGTGTAATATATTATGATTATTGTCAAGTAGAATGGAATTGCATATGTGTGACCCTGAAGATATGGGTATTGATTTTTATTTATTTTTTTAGTAGGTCCTATGCATGTTAGAAAACTACTTTAAAATGTCCATTTATGGGTGGTGTATTATTACCTAGATGGATTCTGATATGTTTCCTTGTGGATTGTGCGTTATACCCTGAAAGGCCATTTCATTGTGAACATCGTGGATAACCTTACACATGGGGTCAATGGTTAGTGCATTTTTTATAATATTTTCATAATGTTATACACTATTATATACGTGGTTTATTTCTTGCTTACTGAGTTATTTAACTAATTTCTAAATAAATTAAATTTCATCAGAAGCGGGATGTCAATAGTAGGAGTTAATGGGCTAAGATGATGCAACAAAGACATTTTATTTTATTTATTTATCTTTATTTGTTGGCTTATAATAAATTAAAAGAAATTATTCTTTAGTGAATATTTGTGTTTTATTTTGGATATTATTGAATAAAATATTAATTATTAACCAATCCTGGTTTTCAGCCTATTAGGGTGGTCAACAGGGTCGTGACACATGGCATGGCCGCCTTTCCGTTCTCTCCCTCTCCGCCCCCACTTCCCTCTACAGCCTACACCCCTCATCTCCTCCGACCTCCTAACCTCCGCACCCCAATCCGTCCTCGCCACAACCATCCCCAGCACCGCCTCGCACGTCAGCTGTGCCCCAACATCCCCACCCACAGCCCCACAAATCCCAACCCCATCCAAAACCCCACCGCCACCGCCACCGGTAGCCCCACCCGTAGAACTCCGCCAAGCACCTTCGCCCCCACCTCCGCCCTCGCTCTCCCACGCAGCGCCCCGCACATCGCCGTCTGCGGGAAGTTCCCAGCTCGCACCGCCCCACCACCGGCAACGCCGCAGCGGCCAGCTCCACCACTCCCGGCCCCCTGCAAACCATCCAGGCCCACCACCCCCTCGCCCACACCGTGAACCCCGCCACCATTGCCCTCGCCAGGG
The DNA here is from genome assembly GCA_035584095.1 of Annona squamosa. NCBI lineage: Eukaryota > Viridiplantae > Streptophyta > Magnoliopsida > Magnoliales > Annonaceae > Annona > Annona squamosa. The sequence goes on along the minus strand of JAXCLR010000001.1, from coordinate 44,571,134 downwards.
CCCCACAGGCGGTCCCCACTCCTGCCGCCCTCCTCCGGCCGCCGGCCCGCCCTCCCCCCAAGCTCCTGCGCCACCCTCGTGGACACCCCATAGCTCAACGATGAAGGGAAGACGTAGATTAGCGAGGTGGCCTAGATGAGGACGCCGATGGCGGCGACTTTGTTGGTTGGGTTGTCCAGCAGGCCGCAGACGATGATCATTAGCTCATACCACCACCACTCCAGGCAGATGGAGATGCAGCTGGGGACGGCCAACGAGAGATACGACCGGCACTCCTGCATGATCACTGAAAAGCTTGTCCATGTCTTCCCATGGGCACCGGTGAGGAGGACACAGCAAATCAAGAGAAGAACGAGGTGGAAGTTGGAGAGTATTAGGTGGGTTCCTCCCACATGAAGTCAAAGTGGGGGGCCCACCTATTTTGGCATCTTTGAAAGATGCATCACCTGCTCCCTTGTCTCATTCCTCTTGCTTTCGGCGCGGGAGGAGAAAAGGGTGAGAGAGAGAGAGAAAAATGACGACGGCTCTTCTCCTCTCACCAGCGAAATCCATTTTATTCGTCAGAGAGAGTCCGTTTCTTCCATCTCGGTTTTCACAGAAGCAGCAGAGCAGCAGCTCTGACGGACGAAAGAGGATTTTATCCTCAAATGCTCAAGGCTTCTACGGCAGTCATCTCTTCCGGCCATTAAGAGAGAA
>JAXCLR010000001.1:44520013-44553773 GCA_035584095.1 Annona squamosa | reverse complement strand
TAAAACTTGGTTTATAAATTAAATATAACTAGATTAACAAGTTTATAAAATTATTTTCAAAAAAAATAAAAAAAATAACTTTTCATACTGGCGACCGGTCTGAAAAGATCGCTGCTCAAATAAAGAATACGTTTTTCTAGGAATTGGGTAAAAGATAAAAGATGATTCGTCCGCATTCTCCACACACGTACTGACATTTCAGTGCTTGCATTCGAGACTAAAAAGAAAAAAAGAAAAAAAGAAAACTGGCCTGGCTGTTTGAATGCATATGGTTTATAGTTTCAAAAGCCGGAAAAACCCACTCATGCAGGTCCTCATTCTTAAAAAGCAGAAGTCATTGACTCTTCCGGAGTTTACTAGCCATTATCGAAAGAAAAAGAATTATTCTCTCTAACAGTATATATGGCCCACGCATGCATGATTTGAATTTCTCGTATTCCACGAGTTGACACGTGGGGCTTTGACAATAGCCCTAAATGATGTCTACTTTGTTGGCAACTTGGCATCAAGTGCTAATCATAGCCGTGGAACAAACAACCATGTTGTATGATTTGGGAGTGCATGGTACGCAGTTGGAATTTCCCCTGGGCAGACAATCTTGTCAGCATCTAATCAAAGGTCAATCAGTGATGAAAGTTTTTTTTTTTTTTTTTTTATGAAAAATCAGTGATGGAAGTTGGGGTCCATTTGTTTGGCTATTTCTAGATGCACTGGGGTTTGATTTAACCCACATATTCTGCAACAATCCATTCAAGATCAGGCAGCCAGATTCTCCCCACCACTGCTTTCCAACTTTTCTACGCAAGGCCTGGGTTTGAGACTCTACATTTGAAGTCCGGTTCAGTTATTTGTCTTGTTGGTTTCTTTCCTGGAGTACATTATCATTTATCTAATCATCCTTTATAGGTGATATAAAGCAAAAAAAATAAAATAAAATTATATATGGGTAGCTAACCCAGTCCACTACGGGAAAGTGGACAATTAGCTAGCCTCGATATATATTTTTTTCTATTATTTGCTATGAGTCACTATTTTTTGTAAACAAGTTAACAAACCCTAATGTTATTATCATTACAAGCTAAACTTTTAACTAAAACAGCTAATTGGTGCCTTTTGCAACAAAAAAGCGTAGCAAAACCTGTCTCGAAATGTTGAAGACTGCACGCATGATTTTGTGAGTGAGACCAACTTGTACTAAAATAGTTAAATAAAGCACATGAATTAATAATATAATAGAAAAGAAATGGAGAAAATATTCAATACTATGACGAATTTTTTTTGTCTATAACTTTGGCACTAAATTCACTTACATCTATATTATTTCAGAATTCTAAAATTAACCCCATTTCCCTTGCCTTTTGTCTTCCATATTTACACTTGTGCCTAAAACATTTAAATTTTAACTACGCCTATGCATGAACATTTGAAAATATCGCAATTTCTCCTACAATATTTCAAAATTTGTAAAATCTTAGGGTCAGTTGCAAAAATCTTATTTAAATGAATTTTTTAGTAATTTTGCATTTATATTTCTTTACTTTTTAATTTTACAATTTTACTAAAATTTTTTATTTTTTGAAATAATGTCTCCAAGTAAAAATATGACCCATCAAGAGCATGAACAACCAATTTTTATTAAATTATGTAGCCAACGAAGGCATAATTAATGATCCACTTAAACGTCTCAAAGTCAATATTATGATATTTTCATATCATGAATTAATCTTCGACGGCCAATAGGATAGATAGTAAGTAGAACAAAAGTTAAAATTTTGGAAAATTAATTAAAAATATTACTATATCAAATTTTTAATTTTAAGATTTATATTTATCATTTAACCCATTAATATTGCTAGCTAAAACCAAGTAGGGTATAACTTGAAATTATTATTTTATGGTTTTGATTAGAGGAGTTATAAAATATAAGGTGTGTTTGGAAAGTAAATTTTTTTTTGAGGTTTTATAGTGAAATCTTCACAGCAAAAAACACTACTAGGCCCAAGCCTGACTTACGTCCCACCTACAAACATAAGCTTTGGAAAGTAAATTTTTGGATGAAAAGTTTTTGAGGTAAAAATTTTTTAATTGAAAAGAAAATAATGCGATATGATAGGTGTAACGGTGAGGAATAAATAGAATAGAGTAAAAATAGATAGATTAATTGTATGAATAATTATATAGAAATAATTAAAAAGTAATATAATTGTATAATAAGATTTAAAAATAATTAAAAATAGGATAATTGTTAAGCGTGAAAAGTTTTAAACATAGCTAAATATGCCCATAGCCCAGAATTATTATTAATTTGTAAAATGTTGACTTAAGGTTTATGCGGATTCAATAATTTATAGAAAAATGTAAAATCAAAAAATTATATAGAGAAAAATGTAAAAATCCCTAGAAAAAGAGATTTTAAATGAGTTTTTTTGAAAATACTCGCTAAAATTTTGAACATTTTCAAAGTTTATGTGTAAGAGCGATATTTTCAAATATTGTAGGCATAAATGTAATTAATCATTTTTAGAATATTGTAAACATAAGTGTAATTTTTTTATATGTTGCAATACTATAGGCACGCATAACTGTAAGTATGAAAGAAGAAAGACTAAGTAACAGGGTATATTTGAAAAATAAGCACAGATATAATTGAAACCGATGCCAAAGTTTGTAGCATATTTGAAAATTTTCAAAATTTGTAAATATAAATATAACAGGCTTTGCTTCTATGCAACCATATTACACCAAAGTTTTTTTATTTTAGTCCACTTTAATAATGATGTAATATTGAATTCGCCTATGGATAATTTGTCTAGCAAAGAGTTTCTTCCAAATTAAAGGCGTGCATGTTCTCATTTAAAAATATGTAAAATGAACATAATAAACTTTTTTAATTTACGTAAGGATTTCAAAGATTTTTTTCAATAATTAAATAGTCTAAAACGACACTATTATGTGGAAATACAATTTTATAAAGTATTATTAAATTCTAATGCATTTGAGAATAGATCTTAATATTTTTCATAATTTGTAAATGAATATATTTTCAAGTAAATGTGGTCCTCACAACCTTGACAACTTTGATTGAAATAATTCTTAGTCTTATTATAAAAACAAATTATTTTGAAAAATATGAATAGCCCATTTTTTATTTTACTATAAAAAGGAGTCTCATCCATAGATTATCTGAAAACTTTAGTGTAACTTGGACCAGGGTTCAAATATAACTTTGCTCAAAATCTATATGCAGGTATAAGAGTAAATCCTTCCAAAAATTAAAAAAAGGTTTAACTAGAAAATAACAAAGTCCATAGATGTTGCTCTTTTTTTTTTACTATATGTAATGCAAATTTCTCTATCATATGTATGAATTTAGCTATAAATACTTGGCAACTTAAAAATAATCGTATTTCTTTAAAAGGTTATATTTTTATGTAATCAAGTCACATAGAAGTAATTTCATACAACCCTTTTTATTTTTAAAATGTTGATGATTAATATATAATTTAATTCATTCATTGTATTTAATATCATTTGTTTAGTTAGAAAACCAAGTTTTATTCAAATCAAATATGTGCATAGGTCACATTTGTTGAAAAATAAATATATTCACATTTAAATTAAAAAATAGTTAGATCTATTTACAAGTGTATTAGGACATAATAATACTTTATAGAATCATTCATCTATATAGTACTGATATTTTATATATTTTTAGATGTTAAAAATATTATTTAATATTAAATTATTTTATTATATTGATTTCACACTTTTATATAGTTCATGTATAATGATTTTAAATAGATGAGAGAGTTTCTGTAATAATATAAATAATGCTAAATACAACAGATAAAGTTAATTTTTCATCAATCATCAATATATTAAAAATAAAAAGGATTACATAAAATAAAAATTTCATTGAAGTGGAGCTCCTATTCAAATGCAACCGAATTTAAATATTAATAGCAGCCAACCATACATATTATTTGGAGGTAACTAATAATGGCTTTGGCTGCATATATTCGGCTGAAAAAGGTGGCTGCACATATTCGGCTGCATGTGAAAACTTGTCTTGTAGTGAAGTTGATTGATCTGCCAATTGGTCTCATCATATAATTGGCTGAAATCAGGCAGCTGCATATGAATTGATGCAAATGTTGTTGCTGAACCACGTGGTATCTTTGTCTTAGTAGACTGCGGGTTAGAGCCCCTGGTATCCGATCTTTATGCTTCATGCTCCTAAGCACATACACTTGTTTTTTTTATTTTTTTAAATTTTTTTTACAGTATTGATAATCTGTGTGTATTTAATATGTGTATAAATTTTTATTTTGGGAGTATTTTAGATATTTATTTTTTATTTTTGAAAATCAGTGGCACTAATTTTCAAAAATAAAAAATAAATATCTAAAATACTTCAAAAATAGTAAAAATTTATAAAGATGTTAAATACACTTATATTAACAATTTTATAAAAAAATTCTAAAAAAAAAAATAGGTGTATGCGCCCGAGAGCATGCAGAGTGAATAGTGTTGAAATGAGTTTTGCAGTTAGACAATTTTTGTCTAATTGATTAGGCTCTCATCATATAGAGCCTAAGCTAGCTCACGCCGATTCCCACCTTTAGGCTTCATTTAATTTGTCTAGGTGTCTAACCATCTTTATGCATTTTTTGATGTTGATGGGGCATTTAAATTAGTTTAATAAGTTTATTTTTCATCATTACTTAATTTTTAATATTTTATTTTTTTAAACCCATTTTCTAGACATCATTTTTTATATAAAATTTCAATATACTTTCTCCAAAGGATCCCTTGATATTGTTAAGTGCTAAACTGAGCACCTTGGTGGAGGACTTGGTTGGATCTTTTGGATAATTCTTTTGCAATGGCTTTATACATGATAACCAGAGCAATCCAAGCGGCTTCTTTTTTAAAAAAAAATTATCTTGGAATTTCTCAAATTTGAATCGAAAACAGTAGAATTTAATTACCTGATGTGAATGTCGTAAAGTCGGATCATGCATGATCCAAGCAATCCTACTCGAAGATTTCAGCTTAATTGTATAATAATGTTAATGATCAATTTATAATTTAGATTTTACCGAAATATTAAAAAATCTAAAAGATTGGATGGTAAACTGGCTTTTAGTTTTTTATGAACGTAAACTGGTTATTTTTGGTGACTGCAAATCGAACCAAATTAATCAAGCTAACAGGTTACAAAGCATACCTCGCGCTGTGCAACCGTCAGAACAAGAGATGACCGACATGCATTCCGACGTGCCGGAACCTTGCAAGAACTTGGCCAATCCGAAATCAACAATGCAAGCCTCGAGATCGGAGCCGAACACGATGTTGTTGGATTTCAAGTCGCCGTGAAGGATCGAAGGACAGCAGTCGTGGTGCAGATAGCAGAGCCCGTTCGCTGCTTCCACGGCGATCTTCAAACGCAAGTCCCACGTCAACCAGCTTCCGGGAAGAGCGTCCCCCAAGCTTCCGTTAGGCATGTATTCGTATACAAGCAAGTTGTTGTCCTTGTTCGAGCAGAAGGCGATCAAACGGACGATGTTGCGGTGTCGAATTCGCCCAAGTCTCTGAATTTCTGCAGACAAATTTTTGTTCATACCCATCAGTCTCTTAACTGCTATCTGTTCGCCGTTCGGCATCGTCCCCCTGTAGACGATTCCAGTTCCTCCTCTTTCTACGATGTTTCTGTCCTTCAAGCACTCGAGAATGTCATTGTAGCTGAAGTCCATCTTTTGAAATGCTGTGATCTTCCACGGATTTGAATTCCCCTTCTTAGCCAACTGGGTTATGATGACAGCAGCGGCAGCAGCAACAGCAAACGCCAACGAGCATGCTAGGAATCCTAGTGCTAGAACGAGATTGAATTGGGGTGGAAGTTGGGATTTAATTCTGGGTTGATCACCAGAACATGGATTCAAGTATAATCCGCAGAGCTGAGGATTGCCAGCGAATGATGCGGCCTTGAAGTATTTGAACTGTCCAATTTCGGGTACTTGCCCGGAGAAGGCATTGTGGGAGAAGTCTGCTGACGTTAGACTTCTAATACTGGCTATCTCTCCTGGAATGCTCTGGTTCAGCTGGTTCCAAGATACATTGAGATAATTGAGTATTTGAATCTGAGAAATTTGGGCAGGAAATGGGCCAGCGAACTGGTTCTGGCTCAGATCCAAGTAAGACAGGAACAAACAGTTGCCAAGCTCTGGTGGGATTCTGCCACTGAAGTTATTTCTGCTCAAGTCCAACTCGAGGAGTTGCTTCAAGAGGCCTAACTGGGATGGAGGCTCCCCTGAGAACTGGTTTCCACGGAGCAGCAGAACCTGCAGGCTTGAGAAATTCCCTATAGAAGCAGGGAGAGTCCCAGAAAGGCGGTTGTTTGATAGATTCAAGTGGCCTAGTTTGGCAGGAACCTTCTTTGTGTCTTCAGCAATCCATCCTGTTATGTTGTTGTTCTGCAATTCCACCATGGACAGCTCTGGCAAGTAAAGAAACCCAGCCGGAATTGAACCATTCAGGCGGTTCTGGCCCAGCCGAACTCTTGATAGAGTTATGCATTCACCAAGATCATTTGGAAGAGGACCATAGAGAGAGTTCTGGAGCAGGATTAGAATCTTCAGCCTCCTGCCTGAGCACAGAGATGGAGGGACTAGACCTGTAAGTCTGTTAGTCGAAAGATCGAGTTCGATCAGCTTGCCATTCTGACCGAGCTGTTGTGGAATTGTGCCAGTGAAATTGTTCTCCCAGAGGTTCAAGATCTCCAAGTTCGGGAGATCAGATAGAAAGTGTGGGATCTCCCCACCAAGCTGATTGATGAATAAGTGCAAGAGAGTGAGCTCTTGGAGCTGAGATAATTCAATGGGGATTTCCCCACTGATCATGTTGTTCGAGAGATCAAGAGATTTCAGCCTGCTCAAATTTCCAAACTGGCACGGGATTGCTCCCCCAAGCTGATTCATCTGCAGAAATATAGTGTCAAGTTTTTTAAGACGGCCTAATTCAGGTGGAAGATGGCCTTCTAGCCCACTACTTGCAAGATCAAGGTGGGTTAGATTGAGGAGATTTCCCAGCTCTGGCGGGATACCTCCATCAAATTCATTGAAATAACCCAGGTAGAGCTTCTTCAGGTTGATTAGATTTCCAAGCTCAGCTGGTATCAGGCCACCCAAATCATTTCCAGCAAGGGAGAGATAGTTCAGCCGTGTCAGATTGCCATAGCTGGAAGGAATTCTCCCAGAGAAGTAATTCCCACCTAAATTCAGGTACTTCAGCCTTGAAAGCTCTGCAATGCTGGTGGGGAGTAACCCACAGAAGCTATTGTCGTAAGCATCGATCACCTCGAGCTCTTTCAGTTGGGAGAAGTCCCAATCCATGCTCCCATTGAACTGGTTATTGGATATGTTCAAGAATCTGAGGCTAGCTAACTTCTGGATATCGGAAGGAAATGCTCCATGCAGATTGTTACCGGCAACAGAGAGGTTTTGAAGGCTTTTGAGATGGGACAATGAAGGCGACAAGAGGCCGGAGATGTTGAAATTCGATATATCAACGGAGACTATGAGTGTTTTGGTACGGTCACATTCGATAGCAGGCCAAGAGCAGAGCAGCGTGTAGTTGGACTCTTTCCATGAATCGAAAAACGGGGGTAAAGTTGTAAAAGAGTTCTTGAGAGAAACCAAGATAGAGGCCTGATTTCTTAGAGATGAATCACGAGACAATATGGCTGAAGAAGAAGATAACGATGAAAGGAGCAGAAGAAGAAGAGAGGAGAAGAGAATTCTCATGCTGGGAATGGCCTCTAGAGACTTTCTATCGCAGAACAGAAAATAGAGCAGGTCTGCTGCTAATAGTTCAAAGGATGAAAGAGATGGGCGGCTTGAATGCAGTGGAGTTGGATTTTTTGATTGCTTTCCTTCCATCGTTCCTGAATGAAGAACTCGCTTTTTATGCTGCTGCAGTCTCCAAAGGTGGAGAATGATTCTAAAGCTATTCATTAATGACTAATATCCATCTCTTTTACATAATTCAGCTCCCTATAAAGTAAGATTCTCCACATGCACGTCTATCTCTCTCTTTTTGCTAACGATGGGACCTGTTCACGTGGCCATTTGCATCGTTTGTGCTGCATATGCCATCTATGGAAGATGTCTGTGAAGCCGGGGTGGACAAATACAGTAGTGTTTTGGACTCTCACCCCTCCTCCAAAAAAAACGGTGACCACATATCAGCTGTGTAAACATTCCTGTCAGATTAAATGTGTAGTGATATAGAAGAACTGGAATGAGTACATAAGAAAGCACTCAATCAGTTCCATCTTTATCCTTTAAATTTACTTGGGTAGGCCTTCTTTTTTGTTTTTGTTTTTGCGGAATGGGTCTTGGTTGTTGACAAAATCTCTAGAGAATATGCGGGTGGATGGGGTGGTAAGGAAACGCCAAAGACTGTAAGAGGAATATTGCAAGTGGTATTGATTGATGGGCAGTAGTGGCAAAGTGGCTCATTTCCTTTTTACACTTTTTAAGCCTATACAGTGGGGAAGACTTCTAGCTCATTCCTTTACTAAATGCTAGCAACCTGCAGAATTGTTTTGTATTGCTTCAGTGGGGGGCAGGAATTGCACTTGGAGTAAAACAAAACCAATGATCTTGCCTTCATGTGGGTTTCAGATGTGTAATCGAATCTATGCCGTTGACTCTTATCTCTGGATTCTTTCATTTCCTCCTCCTCACCTTTTAACAAAGGTCGGATGATTTGATTTGATTTGATTCTCCGCTTCCCTAAATGGCTTTGTAAAAGTGATTTGTTAGTGCTAAACCATGTGCTAAAAGACAATTATTCCCAAACCATAAGGTGGGCTCCTCCCACCCATGCAACTATGCAATTTTTGATATTCGTCTGCCTACGTGCATGTCGGCTTTAGCCCGTAAAGTGATGCTTTTTGCCATAATCTGCTTTGGTTGCTGGCGATGATAAGCTTATAATTTTGGGGCTTTTTGCAAAATGGACCCTGTGACTTTGGCGATTACAATTTAAATCTTTGTTCGGACCGTGGACGTGCCGAGTGCTAATATGCGAGAGGTGATATCTGGGCATAAGATGAATTGAACGTGGTTTTCAATGTCTTACAAAATGTTAGAATATTACATTTGACCCATTTTGTCTAAAATTCAATGTCATTATGTCAGGATTCATTTCGCAATATTTTAAAAACTCATCAGTCTACTCTACAAACTCCGAACCACAAGATTTTTTTTTATTGGCATATATTTTACATACATCCCAATATGTATTACACTGAAAGTTATGAGACATTCTTACAAATCTGGAGATATTACTCCACCAAATAATCAGGAAGACACAGCTTCCAACAACTAAACGGGAGACCACTGCTCCCACAACAACCGGACGGGAGACCACAGCTCCCACTAATAATTTTTCCTCACTTTTTTTCGTTTTTGACCGAAATCTCATGAAGCGGGATTCGAACCCACGCCGCACCCAGCGCTGTCAGAAGGGACACCGGCGCTGACCAACTGAGCCTTTGCTCGGTTGGTCCGAACCACAAGATTTGATTTGCAATCAGTAAAAAAAAAAAGGAAATTTTTGAAAAAAAAATTAGAAGAGTGATGTGATGCAAAACGAGTAATGATATGGATAAAGACAATAAAAATAAAATAGACAGGCTAATTGTATTAGAAATTTGAAAAATAATTAAAATACACATAAATAAGGTAATTTAATGGTTAAGATGTTAAATCATATCAAAAGATATATAGAAAGGGTCAAAACTATTATTCACCCATTACTAACGGACCTTAAGTGAAGTCTCAGAGCTTAGATTTCAAATATCCTCTTGTTTTTCAACATTTTTGCAGTCCCTACTAGAAAATTTCGTAGACATTTAAATGCAGTACGTCCTTTCCAACTTCCGAGTGCAAAATTCAAATGCTAACGCAGCTGCCTTTCTTTCCCATCTATCTCTGTAGTCTGTACACCGTACAGTGCAATTTTTTTTTTTATTTGTCTTTGCTGTCAATTGCCGGACCATCTAAATCTAGCTTTCCTTTTTAAAAAAAAAAAATTTTTATTGTGTATTGCCAATTCAATTTTCCTTAAAGTAAGTTCCTTCTGATTTTATAGCAACCCATTTTGTCGTTTATTCAAATTAACTTGAAGGTTTTGCCTGTACTCATCTTGAAAATCAGTACGTACATAGCATTCCAACATTTTACACTACATAAAGTGTTCCATAGTTGTAACATAAACTTTTTCCATCAGTTTGTTTAATGCTATGCACCTATTGATGAAGAAAAACCTGACAGAAAAAATTCACCATTCCATTCATAGTTAATGTTGGTAGAAGCTTACGATTTAGCATATACAAATATATAATTTGGAAACTTCAGACTATTAAGTTCAATGTTGTTTGTATTTTGGGAAGTATTTTTGTAATTTCCTTTCTGAAGAATTCCTTTATAAATTTCTATAAGTCAACTTTAGACAAAGAGTGCTACTTGGTCTCATGGACAAGAAATTCCACCAGGAGTTTCAACAAAATAGGAGGCCACCGAAATTCTGCAATAGCCAAGGATTTGAAATGGATCAAGCAATTCAAGGTAGGAGATCTGTACTCATATGTTGAAAGTTGTACCCAGAAAAAAGAGCTAAAGAGCACTAGCTGAAGAAATTTTTATTTCTTCCATGAAAATACTCGTCATGTACAAAAAACAAGTTAACAGCGCAAGGTTAGCATACAACCAACAAAGAGATATACACATTTCTTCTCCTAGAATCACTTTTCACATGAATGACCAATCCAAGGAAATGAAGCTTTATTTCTATACCCTTACAAATAAGGAAACAGAACCTGGCTGACCAAAAGTTCTTAGAGCTGTTTCAAAACCTTTCATCTCAACCACCCAAATGCGCATAAAAAATGAAGAAATCAGAACAAAATTTTGTTTGAAGATGTACATAATCACATAACAGTGGCTATCTGCCTTGTCCCTAGAAGTACTCGAAATCCAGATAAGAAGAGTCATTTGAGCTCTTCTTGTTCCCACCACCAGCATTGCTGCAAGGTCCTATTGTCTTCTTCTCTATATGGGAAGACTCTTTACTAGCATACTGCGAAAAATCTACGGGATCTGGCACATTGGGCGGAGTGGCACTCCTCACTAATGCCCAGTTCACACCCTCAAAGAATGGATGCTGCTTTATCTCAGTTGCACCCCTTCTATATGCTATTCTTCTCTGAGGGTCCTTCACGAGGAGGCCACGGATCAGGTCTTGAGCCACCAGGCTCACAGTTGGCGTATCAGGGAACTTCAGTGGTTGGCCCACCACATTAAAGAGCGTGGCCCGGTTGCCTTGGCCTTTGAAAGGGGTTGTCCCATGCAGCAGTTCATACAAGAAGATGCCAAAGGTCCACCAATCCACAGCACTTCCATGGCCTTCCCCACGTATGATCTCTGGAGCCAAGTATTCATGAGTTCCAACAAATGACATGGATCTTGCATGTGTAGGCTCTGCCAACAGCTCCGGAAGTGCGCCACCAGCAAATAGACCATAATCTGATTTTGATTTTCGGCTTTTTTTGGGTAGAATCCTTGGGAAAATTGATGTTGATTGGACAGAACTATTCACTTGATAATCACCGTCAAGAATGCCACCAGTATCTACATTCACAGAGGATGACTTGACTAGCGTGGGGTTGACTGAGCAGCGGAGTGAAAGGTCAAAATCAGAGAGCATGATGTGGCCCTCTTCCCTCACCAGAACATTTTCTGGCTTCAAATCCCGGTAAACAACCCCAAGCATATGCAGATACTCGATAGCAAGCAACACCTCAGTAGCATAAAACCTGCTTAACGAAAGAAGAGGGCATAAATAACAAATTATACTGGAAGGGGGAAGATTAACAAAAGTTAACAAGCTGCCACATCGACAAGAACTAAATAAAGCCAAGTGAAACAAGGACGCCTGATTATCGGGAATGGCGCCACAATTATAACAACCAATCAATCACTGATATATAAAGGTTCATTGGTGTATGCCAAATGTCAAGAGACTTCGCCCAATATAGGAGTAGGATAAAGCATATCATCCAATTTTATGCTAAATGCTGCAAACAATTGTTCCTGAAATACATAAAATGCAGAGTGACAGCAAGCATGAACAGAAGGGATTCACCACTCAACATCTTGCAAATAGGCAGATAAGCCATGCATGAGAAGCTTAAAAATTAGCCAATCCATAAATTCAACACTCATTCTAAATATAGTAATATACTTAATATATTTAACTCCAAGGCAAACAGCATATGCTACAATAATTCTGGTAGAAGTATTTTAGAGTCCAAAGAAAGTAGTAAGAGCCACCAAATAAGCACTTACCTAGTTTTCCTTTTCCTCTCTATAATAAGAACAAGAAATAGAGGCTAAGCCATGGGTGCTACTAGATGCAATCTATGGGTCTTATGCAGCAAGTAGTGCACGTTCCACAAACCATGGCACATTCGGTGCATGCAGTTTGTCCCATTTTGGAATTAAAGGCTTGGAAATTTTCAAAGAAATAGGCTAAAAAAATCATAACAAAATTAATTAAATGTCAATTCTGAGTGTTTTTGGTTATGATGATAACCCCTGATTATTTTACCACCTATTTTTTATCATATCCAAAACATGGATTCAAATATCAGTCATATCATATCCGTATCGGCCATCTTCAATACTGGATACGAAGGTATTTCAGCTAGGGTTTCAAAAAACTAGACTTATCGGCCACATGAATATAATTGTCAAAAGTTACAATTTTTCACTCATTTGCACTTTTTTTTTTCCTAAACCATTTCTCCTTTGCTCTACACTCATTTTCAATGCCTAACCTACTAGAAAAACAAATCAAAATATTATTTTTTGTTGGGATTTTGTTGATTTCCAAAATTGACCCACATTTTCTAAGTTTAAGAAACATGGATGAAAAACCCAATATCCAAATTTAGTTGGAGATTTGAGGCACATGACAACTTCAACTATCATAAAGTTGAAAGTTAAGGGAAAACACAACTATTAGGCTAGAATTTAAGATCTAAAAAGAAAAAAAATTTACAAAAAGTTAGAAAAGGTAAGGTTTTGACTTCCAAATTCCTTTAAACTTCCAATACATGATTTTAGATTTGGGTTTTTGGATTTATTTATTTATTTATAAATTTTTATTCTGACTTTTTAAACAAACATCCTGACTTCTTTGGGAATGTTGGATTAAGTTGTTTACAACATTTTTCTTAATGTGTCCATGTTTCTCAAAAAATTTCAAGATATTTTATATATTTTTAGAAAATTTAAATAATAAATATTTTTCCTTTTTTTTTCGTATTATGCAAGTCTAATGATAATGCCAACATCGGCTTATAAAATAAGTTAAACCATCTTCATGGCATTTTTGAATTGTTTATTTAAATATCTTGTCAATTATAATGTGGAATATTTTGCTTATATTATTAAAAGCTATTAGCCTCTTCTTCAATGCTCTAATGAATAACTTATATATGACAATCATATATAGCTAGTCGGCTATTTAGGTATAGACAGCAGATACACCATCATTCATAAAGGCAAAATGTAAAATAATAACAAATTCTTTCATTTTTCAGTTATACGAAATTTCTGAATATTTTAAAAGTATTTTTTGGCTTTTTTTTTAAACCATCAGATACAGACCAATACGATTTGATACCAACAATACAGCCATATCATATAAATTTTAGGGGAACCCCATACACCCTCCGATGGCAATATTCAAAATCATAGTTCAAGATGATGATGATGATAAAAAGGAGCAACTTGGTGCATGAAGCTCCCGCTGCATGCGAAGTTTGGGGAATAATGATAATAATAATATTGAATTAGCTATTTTAATGAGCACCTTTCTTTACCCTATGATTTCACTTTTTTTTTTTGTACAAATGTTTTTCTTTTCAACATTCCGTGTTTAAGTTTCAAAAATGATATCCATATATCCCAATTGCAAGCATTTGAGAATTAATAAAAAGAAAGCAAATAATGCAAGCAACAAAGAGCAATTAACTTAGTAGAGAATTCTAACCGTGCAGCATCCTCAGTGAAATACTTGTTGGGCTGCTTCTGCCTGAGAGAATGGAGGTTACCACCACTGCAAAACTCCATAACCAGGCAATAGAACTTGTCAGTCTCAAAATAAGAGTATAATGTGGGCAAGAAGGGGTGATCAAGGAGTCCAAGAATCTCTCTTTCTGTTTGGGCCCGAAGCAGTTTATTCCTACTAGCCAGTGATGCCTTGTCCATCACTTTCATTGCAAAGAAAGCATTTGTCCCTCTAAGTTCAACAAGATAGACACTGCCAATGTCACCATAACCTAGCCGCTTGAGGAGCCTGAAATGGTTTAGCCCAAGTGGGGAGTCTCTAGCAGCAGCCAGCTGAATGGCCTCCCAGCGAACATCCCCACCAGTATGGGGCTTGTGGTGTGCAGAACAACTTTCTATGCCGTCACTATAGCTACTGCTGCTCACACGTCCATGACAGTCACTAACGCTCGTCTTTATGCGTGAGTCACCAGTATTTGCATCACTTGCCTTTGAGCGTGAATCACTGATCTTTGCATCACTTGTCTTATTATGGTGATCATTGGTCTTGGTATCACTTGTGTTCAAAGGAGAATTTCTGAGCCATTTCTCTGTCGTGACTGTACTTGTGGTTGCTGTTGATGATGTAGTTGTCTCTGAATCTTTTAGCCTTCTTGGGAATGCATTTGGGTTGGTACCACTTCTTTCAGTTCGACTGACCTTTTTGTGCTCCTGGTGTGACTTTTCTGGGAAAATCTTGTTCATCTGGTATTAAATTTATTATTTAGTTAAAACATTAAAACTGAAGCAGCAATAGGAACAGATCATGCACTCTAAGGAGATGCGAACAAATTGATAATACTTCTAACATCATAGTGTATCATCAACTAGGCTTGGGAATCACGAGCAGAGGTGCTTTGGGCACTGAAGATTTTAGAGTATTCTGCATATTTGATGCCCATGATTCAACTTACCTTCAATATTGGGACACTATATTCTTCTACTTGGCAAAGTGTGATCAGTTGATGCTGGAGAAATAAAAAAGGGGAAATGAAAATGGAAGAAATGTATCCAAAATGCCAAAAGCTTGTTTTTCTTCCGAGAACAACAACAATGTTGCTTGTAATAAAGAAAACTGAAGTTCCTACACTAGTACAAATATTGGAGTTTAGAGATGTTTCGTGTAAACATACCATTACGAAACCAATTCTTATTCTGACATTGGACGTAGTAGATCTCATCCAAAATATGGTTCAATGTATATTTAAGAATTCCCAACTTAACGATATAATAACCCTTCACAGTTCCTGCATATTTCTCCATTCATGAAGGATACTGTTGAGTATTGTACATCCTAAATTTGATCCACCCAGAAATGCAACATGTTTCCAAAATTTCTTTTGAAATTACCTTGGTAAAATTTTAAAAGAACTAAAAAGAAAAGATACTCGAGAAGGCATGACTCCCCCACAGAATGCCATGAACTTCATCAAAAATCAACTGGAATTGCTGGAAAACAATCATCATAATTTTATTATTTTTTTTTTAAAAAAAAAATACACCCATACCTTGAAGGTCTCAAATGATATATAGCTCCAGGTTTGCTTCTTCAACTATCACAAGGCAGCAATATCAGGAAGAAACACCTGGAGCAAATTTTGATTAGGAAAGAAAAATCTGAAGGATTCTGTTTCTGTGTGCAAGGAATAATCCAGTGGAAATTATCAGAGTCAATTAAATAATGTACATGCCAATGAATTGTGTTTCAAGAGAAGCAACAAACTCATCTATAAGGGATGTCCATCTGGCTTTGAGCCACAATGATAAATGGCCGGGATTGTGAAACTATAGACATTCAATATGTGGATATGAAATTTCAAAAAAAAAAAAAAAAAAGGATATGGATACCAATGCATGAAAATAGATCGTTACTGTTGGGCATGAAACTAGAAAGTAGGTCACTGTCAGTAAGTCACCCCATCATGGTCAATCCTTGGTCTAGAATTAATCTGTAACAATGATACTAACCATCAGAACAGTCTTTACCAGCCCAACAAAGGGTTCAACCATCTTCATGGATAGCGTGACCATAAATAATCAGCTTGAAATGACTAAGATAAGGATTCTAGAAATCAATTACAATTCCTTGCACAATAATCAAGTACAAATAGTTCCACATAACCATTCCTGTTGAAGATATAATATGTAAGAAAACCGAATGGGTATCTTTTTTTTTATCAGCACCAAGTGGTATCTTACAATCACAATGAGGGTGGTAAACGTGCCTTCAATCAATCCAAACATTCCCTATCTGGATTCTAGAAATTCACACAAGAAATTCATAATTTGACTAATTAAATGTTTCCAATACCCTAATTCAACATAAATTCTGGGCATAACCAATCAGTCGAAATCTGAAACGAACAAGAAAATTCGTTTAACCTCTTGCAAACGAAATTCATTTTACGTACTATTTTCAAGAATAAGCAATGAGGAGAGAGCCGTAGCCAGTAGCAGCGCAGTTTCTGTTCATCCGAAACGGTTAGTTGCCGCACATAGGACAAAAGAAGGAATCACCTTCCGCTTCTCTCTCTCCTCGATGTCGGAATGGAGAATTCTCAAGATAGGAAGGAGTAGGATCGACACCCCATTTGGGTTTTGACGGAAGGAGTATCCCCAACAAGACCCATGAAAGAATTCGGTTGGATTTTCGTTTCTCGTAAGACTCTTCATCAGCAGCATTTGCGGTTGGGCGAGAAATGCGCTGAAAGTGGGGATGAGGAGAGGTGGAGAAGAAGAGACGAGCAGAAAAATCCATAAACTCCAAAAAAAGGTAAATGGGGATGGGAATGTGCGGGAGAGAAGTCGTGAGGAATGAGAGAGGAGGTTACGGTCTCCGACTTGAGGAAGATGCAAGGTCAACGTCAGTCCTACGAAAACGTGCTTCCCTCTTCCCCCTTTGCTCTAAAATGGGTGGACCAAGATCAGATTTTAGGAGCCAGGTCATGGATTTCAGGCCCCACCCACCACCTGATTAACGTTGGCTGAGTTGGTTCTTTGATTGTTATTCTATTTTTTTTTCCCATTTAGTAATTAATATAACTTTTCATATTAAAACTTTTCAATCTAAAATTTCTTAATCTTCACTGTTATCTTATTTTTAATTATTTTTTCACTTTTTTTTTGTATTTAGTTATTTGACTTTTCAATTATTTCTACATAACAACTAATTCCTCTAATATATTTATTTTAATTTTATTATCTTTACTTTTTATCATTACTTATATCATATTATATCAATTTCTCACATTTTAAAAATGTTTACACTAAAAACTTTCTATAAAAAGTTTATCACTTCCCAGACTTGATTAGAATTTAATTGAGAGGTGGTTTGGCATGTGCTAAAAGAAAAAAAAACCCACTTCATGCAATAATTTTTATATTATTTAATATCTTAACCACCTAATTACTCCACCTTTTCTATCATTATTTGTTTTCATTTTTTTTAAAGCACCCTATCAATTTTATCTTTATTATCATTGCTCTGAATATTACCCATCTCACATTTACTTTTTAATAAACTTCTCACCGCTATTTTTCCCTCTTATTAAGTTGACCCTTATTTTTCTAATATCATTTTCTACTTACTTCAACATGGTCCACTTCACATTACACATGGTCCACTTCACATTACACGTCAAGTTACATCAATTTTCTCATCTAATGCAGACAGAGGGTTTTGCTTCTACTAAATTTTAAAAAAAAATTCAATTCGTCTATTGTATTTAATATCATTTACACTATTATAGAATTTTTTTTTGTTTATCTAGTATTACTATATATCGCCTTCATTTACAAATGTATAAAGTCAACATAATAAAATAGTTTAATATTAATAATTAATTTTAATGATATATTTTCAACATTTAAATCATTTCAAATTAATACTATTTTTTATAGATAAATAATTTTATAAAGTATCATTAAATTCTAATATATATGTAAATAGATCAAAATATTTTTCATTGTTTATGCATAAATGTATACATTTCACCAAATGTCACCACATAAATATTCAATTTGGATCAAAATTTATTCCTCTAGATGTTAAAATACAATGAATTAATTAATTTCATCACGTATCAAGTTCTTAATTAAATTTTTCATCAAGCATTGAAATATTAAAAGAGTTTACATCGAACTTTTACATACAAGCAATCCCAAGATAAAATAAATGAGTATTTGAATAAAAATAAATAAATAAAGATAATGGCTAAGAAAAAGTAAGACCAGTAACGTATGTAAAAAGTTACCCGCACAATGTATCCAAAAGGAATAAAAACGAGATAAAGGGCCTTTACCCCGTAACCAATGCAAACTGACTTGTGGTGTTTTTAAAATCATTTCATTGGATGTAATTGGATGAGAATTTCCATTCTCCAACAATTTTTTTACTCAATTCCAATGCTTCTTTTCTGTTTTCTTTACAAATCTCTCATTTCTCAATTCCAATGATCCTATACTGTTTTTATTATTTCTAATATAATTTTTTATTTCTCAAGATATAATAAGTTAACAACTCCTCTTCATTTAATTTATTTATCCAAATCTCATTCCAATAAGGGCCTCTTTAAGATTATCCTATTCGATGGAATGTAATGAGAACGGATTAAGATATCACATTCCCAACAACACATTTCAATTTCATATATAATAATAAAAATTTTACTTTTTACATTTTCAATATTATTTTTCAATTTCAATATAATCTCAATACACCCTAGCTTACTTCTCATCTTCAATATGCTCATCTAATTTTCATCCTCATCCCATCCCATTTTATCTAATCAGATCACATTGAAGAGGCCAACGATTCATAAGGATTATACAAGTCAAGAGTAGGTAAAAAAAATTCACCATTTTCCTCTTAAGTTAAGTTGAACGAATATACGTTTTGGTAATGATTCAAGCATTTTGGTAAGGCTGCTAAACGAAGACAACCAAATTCTGTCAAATGTGGCCAAAAAATTATGAAAATCAGGACTGTGATGTCGTTTTTTGAACTTATTGTTTTCACTCATGTCTTTAAGGGAAGGTAACAAATATGCCTATGCCCATCATATGACCGATGTTGCTGCCTGATCTTCTGTAACATGTACAACTTGGTGGGGTGACCAACCAAACAACATTGTTAATTTTTTGTCCAAAGATAGTTCCAAAGGGGTGTGAATACATACAAGTTTTTCATAAAAAAAAAAAAAAGTAGGACGAATATACCGAATCAAAAAAGAAAATTAGGACGAAGACAGTAAATCAAAAAAAGTGTGACCAACATAATTAACTTAAAATTATTACTTTTGTTAAATTATAATATACTAAATAATTTAATAATAAGTTGATTTATTACAAAAATTACTAAATGATCACATATACAAAAATATATGATAATTTAAATATGAACATTTTAGTTTATAATTAAAATCTTTTTAGATATTGACGGAAATTAGGATAAGCATGTTGTGATATTTGAAGCTGAAGTCATTTTAAAAACGAGATGAGATAACAAGTTTTACATATGCTATAAAAAAAAAAAGTCTTACATAGAAAAGGTCTCATTTAGTTGACACGTTCCTCGAAAATTACGAGGAAGGATAATTTCACTAATTAAGAAGAACGAGTATAACAGTATCTCTAGATGGTACCAGAGAAATGAGTATAACAATGTCTTTAGATGACACTTAGGAAGGGGAACAATGCTTTACATGTGCAAGGAAGGAATCAAAGAAATATGAGGTTTTTTGCATTTTAAATCTTCTAGCTTTGCCTATTTGCATTTTGAACTCTAAAATTTGGTTGTTTGCATTTTAATTCTTGAAAACTTTAATTTTTTTTTTACTTTAAACTCTCACTCATAACAGTGTTAAAAACTAATGTTAATTCATATAAAATGACATAAAGACTCTTCGGTATTAAAAAAAAGAATATTTTTACGTTTTAAACTTGATTATTAGGCTTCTCACTTTTGTTTGTGGAGACTTCAACAATATCTTCATCTTTAATGCAATTTTGAGTTTTTTTAAATATATATATATATAGAAAGATATTTACATCATTTTGCATGAATTAAAGGTAATTTTTAACGTCGTTATGGGTGCAGGTTTAAAATGCAAAGAAATCAAAATTCTTAGGATTTAAAATACAAACAACCAAATTTTTTTGTTTAAAATGTAAATAGGTAAAGTTAAAGGATTTAAAATGCAAAAAAATGAGAAATGTGTAAGAATTATTCTCATAAACGAAAAAGACAGCTCATAACCACTTTTAGGTTATCAAATGCTACATATATAAGTTCCTCTTGCTTGATAAGCGTGTTTCTTCAATTTTAAGACTTGAAGAAATATAATCATAGATTAGAAAATTTTACTAGTAAATCAAAATATTTGTTGATGTAGAGTGCTCTTCGTAAACGATTGTATTCTAAGGGCAACTAAGTCTTACATTGTGGGTCATATAGTTAGCAAGGCATAACCATGTAATTACTAGATATGTAGCCAAAAAATAGCTTGCATGACCTTTTTTAAAGCAATTTCTATATAACTTTTTCTATTTTTAATATATCAATGATTAATAGAAATCCACTTTATCTGTTGTGTTTAAAATAATTTATAGTATTTAGAAAACTTTTTTATTTGTCTAATATCATTGAGTATGGGGCCTATTGAAAATCAATGTACTAAAATAATTTAATGTTAAATATCAATTTTAAAGTTTTATTTTCAACATCTACAGAATCTAAAATATCATTTTTGCGTGGATAAATGATTCTATAAAGTATTATTGTATTTTAATATATGCATGGATCTAAGAATTTTTCATAATTTATACATATATATTTCAAAAAATGTGATCCATAAGAATATTTGATTAGGATAAAATTTGGTCTTTTAGATAAACAAATAATATTAAATATAATAAATTAATTAAAATTTTTATTAAATATAAAAATCTCAAAAATTAAGGGGGTCACATGGCTTTACTTTTACGTAATTAGTTATATAGAAGCGCGACCTTTTTTAAGTATGCAAAGATAAGGTAAGCTTATGCAATTATAACCCTCACTTTTCAACTTTTGAATGTCATAGGCTCACCTTTGTAGCAAGGTAGAGATCCACTGAGGCCTCACCTTTGAGTATTTATTTCTCTTATGTTGCGGATGTTTTACTTCTTTCCTTTGATGGAAGCTTAATTAATGAAAGTTTGTTATCACTTTTAGAAAACTATAAGAATGTCTCTGTCTTAAATGCCATACAAATTAAGATACTTGTAAATATATACATAAAAAAGAGAGAGATCTACGGAGGCATCGAGTGTGTGTTTGGTTGGAGCATATGCCAAGTGAGGACTATTCTTATGCTACGACTATTTTCTGCCGATAAACTATTACGAATGATTTTTAAAATGAGTTATGATCTATTTACATGCACTTTTGGACTAAAAAGTATATATTTTTAATTTAAAATTTTTATAAAAATATTTTTACAAATGTTTATAGTCGAAATTTCAACATTTTGGATATTTAAGTCATTTTCACCCTTTCCCTCCGAAAAATGTTTTTTGTGAGGCTCAGCCACAAAATACACATTTTTTCTACTTCTTTTTTTTTCATATGTAGATCTCGCTTATATCTTTCAAAAATTGAATCTTTCTATCTATTTTCAAAAATTTATCATAATTGATTTATTTTTAAAAATCAAAATAAATATCAAATAAATGTTAAAAATTATAAATATTAACAAAACTAAAGATATAATGGAGTTTTCATATGTTTAAAAATATTTTATGGCTGACTACATATGGGCAGCGTGCGGCTGGTCATAATCTATGAATCAAACACACTTGAAAAAACATTTCTGTGAAAATTACACCTTTTAGTCAGAAACTAACGTAAGCTTATATTAGTATATGGGTTAACAAGATGATAACCTTTTTTATAATTTAATATATAAATACTATTGTGAGAAAAATAAAAATAATATAATGGATGACTTAAATTTATGTAATGTGTAAGGATACAAGGAATTTTTTTTTCACTCTCCCATTTAGTTCTCTAACTCATTCTTAAACAGCTCATATCCCTCTAATGATGGCTTTTTTATTGGGTTATTAATCCACATGAAAGATAAAATAAGCTATCATATGCAATAAAGAACAAGCTCTCACCAACCTGAGTACAACCCTGTTGGTTTTAATGATTGCTTTTAGTATTTCAATGAGAAATTAAAAAATTACCAGTATTTCATAGAAGCTAAGCCCTCGGTCTCACTTCATTTTCTATGTAATCCGCTTCATTTTTAAAATCTTACTTCATTTTTAAAATATTGATGGTTAATAAAAATTTCTCTTCATCCATTATATTTAGCATCATTTATAATATCTTGGAAACCTTTTTATTTTTTTTAAATTCATTATATATCAATCCCATCTATAAAATGTATACAATTAACGTAATAAAATAGTTCAATGCTACAATATCAATTTTAAAGTATTTTTCAATATCTAAACCATCTAAATATCAATACTATGTGGATAAATGATTCTATAAAGTATTATTACAATTTAATTCAAGTGAATGGATCTAAGTATTTTTTATAATTTACACACGAATATATATATCTTTAAGCAAATGTGGCTCATGCTCATACTTGATTTGGATAAAACTTGTTTACTAAATAAATTATATTAAATATGATAAATTCATTGAATTTTAAATCAATTATCGATATCTTAAAAATTAAAGGGATTACATTGGACCGCTTCTCAGTTTGATCTAACTGCAGATCTCTTCAAGAAAACTCTACCGACTGCCTTGAAAGTTATCGATTCCAATTAAGGAAGCTCTGAATCTTTGCAATCCAAGCCAAGGGTTGCTGTTTTTGGAGAAAATCACGATCAAGGTAAGTAGATGTCGCCCCTTCTTGATTTAGTGATGAATTTTCATGTTAAATGTGATATAAGACTAATGGAAGTGTGTAGCGTTTAACAACTTCATGGTATGGGGTATAAGGTTCGTAACAGTTAAGGATGGTTCATGGAAAATTTTCTATGAATGTGCGATTTTTATGAGATAAAGGATTCGTTAGCAGTTTCTATATTGTTAAAATATAACGTTAATCAATTCGGAGTGTATGTTGAATTTAAAGTAAACCTTGTTGATGTTGTGTGTGGTTTGTGGCATTCATTCTTGTCTGTTATGTATGATGTGTTATCTAAAATGGTTAGTTGTAAATAGGTTGTTCATTGCCTCTGATTGACATGAGGAGAGGGTTGTTCGAGGCCCTTGATAGACATGAGTAGAGGATTGTTTGTGTTCTTCTATTTATACGTAGTTATATTCATACAATCTTGGGAGTGAGTATTTAAACCCATAGGTCTTATCTTGATCACAAAATGTGCATATAGAATTTTACTTATTTTCACTCTGTGCTAACTATTATCTACTTGCTGAGTCTATTTAGACTCATGTGGTTTGTTATTTTGCCTTTAGATCATAGGCCAGCTGGGGAACCTCAATATGAGACAAGTTGAAGATCAAAGCTTGAAGACCATTAGCACAATATCTTTAATTTCAGTTCTTTTAAATTTTTACTCTTTTAATATTCGTATATGTTGACTTTTATTGAGACAGATTCACTTTAACAAACATATTATATTTGGTATTTTGGATTAGATTATAATATCTGTGGATGCATATATGCATAATTATTAGGTTTGCTTGATGTATAAGAATAATATTCAATAATTTTCCTTCTATATGAATGTCCTTATTATATGAAGATACAAATGTATAAATATAGGATTGAATGTTACATTTTAAAATAAAATTGAAATATTTATGAATATCAACTCATGTAATCCATACTACCCATTGTATATTACAGGGAGATGCTGCCAAATTTTTCTTAGGTTGTATAGTATTCATTAATTAGTTATTGAGTATATCGAAGAATGAGGAGTTAAAAGTGGTTGCAACTTCTACACCAAAAAAAATTTGTACCTAAGGGTGTATTGGGGAAATTATAAATAAAAATTTTTGATTAAAAATTTTTGAATTGGAAAATTAGAGTAGAGTGACATGATATGATAAGAATAATAATGAAATTTAAAGAGAATAAAGTTAAAGTAGATAAACTCGTTATATGTGCAGTATAGAAATGATTGAAATGTAAAGTAGTTATATACGAAAATATGAAGTAATAATTAAAAATAAGATAATTATGAAAAGTGAAAAATTTTATGTTGAAAAATTTTAATTTTAGTCACATACTCTAAAACTTTTCACTTCCCACAACTATCTTATTTTTTAATCATTTTTCACATTTTCTTACACGATTACCACACTTTTCAATCATTTATACGACAAACCTTTTTATTTTACATTTATTCTCTTTACTCGTCATCATTACCTCTATCATATCACATTATTTTTTCTCGTTTACACAAAAAATTTTGTCTAAAAGTTTTATCACTTCCAAAACACACCCTAAGTATTTAATTTTTAAAATTTTTTTATTTAGATCCAAACCATACATTGTATTCTTCTAAATAAACATTTTCATAGGACATGAGAATTTATTTCAGTTTAACTTATAGATAATCCACGACATACGTAAATGCATCACTTTTAAATTATATTTTTTCACATTATAGATTATTCAAATTTTCAATTAAAATAACTTAATTAAGTTCGCAGCCTGCGGTGTGGATCCCTGTTTCATTTTTTTGGTTTCTTCATCTTCGCGTGGGCCCATGTGTTATATATCCAATTTTACCATTTTTAGATTTTTGCATATTTTTTAAAATTTTTCAAAAATAAAAAATTTCACCCATCTCACTACTCATATGAAAATGGTAAATTTTCTATTTTTAAAATTGTATAAAATATATATAATAATCCAAAATCGTAAAATTAAGTAAACTATGCCCACATAAAAGTGAAAAGAAAACTTTTCAAAAGTAAGCCCACAATAGGCGCACTGTATTGGATCAAAATCCTGATATATTTTTTAAACTCTTTAATAACACTATAGGAGTCCAAGTGAATTTATTTCGTACACTAAATTTTTTTGATATGTGTGTACGTTTTGAATTTCAAAAATAATAATTACGAGGGATATCTAAATAATTTTAAACTATTTCTTTTTGAATTAAAAATAATAATACCAGGGGTATTTAAGTAGTTTTAAACTCTTGCTTTTTGAATTAAAATATATATATCAAAAAATTATAAAATTTAGGATTTATTTGGTAACATCCATAGGTGGTTTTCGATGATTTTTCTTCCTCCTACATTTCTCAAATATATGATTTTACATCCTCATTATCCAACAACTTTACTTTTTCAAAATTTTATCCTTATACTTCAAACGGTTTTCTAGCATCTACCTCATTTATTCTAAATTTACCTCAACCATATCATTCAATCAAAATTTAAAATATTCCATTTACCACTTGTCATAACTTCTCACTATCCTATAACTTTAATTTGTAAATTAAATACACTTAAGCCATAATTTCATGAAAGAATAAAAAATTGAAAGCATACATGTTCCGGGATTAACACGAGTTCCAATAATTAGCACCAGCTAACGACCAGCTAACGAAACCATAACCTAAGTTGCAATTGGGTGCTTGGGAGAAAGACACTTAAAACAAACTCATAATTTATATTTAATATAATAATAATTCAGTAGTTAATATATATATATTGTTAAAAAATCTCCCATTTCTCTCGAAAATCTGGTGGTTTGGTGTATGAACTTTCTGCATGACTATCATTCCTCCCTCTGTTGGCAGCAAGGGGCTCAAAATTTGAATGAAAGTCCACCTAAATGGCTTGCTCCAATGAGGGGACTTGTAAAACTTAGGAATCTCAACCAGCCTCAACTCTATGGGGTTTGGAGCCATTTTAAGAGATAGTGATGGATTAGGGCATGCCAAACCTAAATGGATGGAGGCAAAAGCAATGTTATTGGGTGTGGACTGTGGAGTGGCTGTTAGAATATGGATCTCTAAGAGTGGAATGTGAGAGTGACTCCTTAATACTTATAAATTGGTTAAAAGGGGAAGAAGATATTTGATCCAGCACTGGAATCATGGTGGATGAAATCAGGAGGTTAAGAGATTATTTTGAACAAATCTGTTTTGCTCATGTACATAGAACAGGAAATATGTGTGCTCACAATCTAGCAAAATGGGCATTAACACATGAGGGGGATTTTGGTTTTTGGAGAAATGATCCTCCAGATTGTAGGAATTTGATTGAAAGTAAAACATCTTTCTTTTGCCCTAGTCAGTTTTTGGGGGTGCATGGGGCTGGAAGCCATCTTGCTTCCTCCGTTTTATTGTACTGTTTCTTCAAAAAAGAAAATAAAAAATATAGACTTAGTCTCCTATTTTTTTTATAGATAGACTTTTTTTTTATGAATGGAAACAACCTATCCCACTACCCTAGGGATCATCTAGGGAGGAGGGATAGGACGATCCGAGATTCATTTCTAAAAAATTATCTATACAAATTTTTTGTTGAATGGCTTGAGGGGGGGATGCCCCACTAGACCTGTTGATCCACAGAAGAAACAGAAAGGGAATTAGCTAAAGCATGTGTCGCGGCATTTTCTTGCCTAAGAACATGATGAGCTGTAACATGGGTGGAGTGTGAGAGAATAGACTTGATCTTGTCAACCACAACCCCAACAGGAGAGGAGATGGGATCATTTGAGAGTAGAAAGTTGATCAGAATGAGCGAATCGGACTCAATTTGGAGTTTGTCTAAGTTAAGCTCCTGTCCCCAGCTTGCCTCTAGAAGGAAGGCGTGTGCCTCCATAAGCAAAGGCTCCATAAGGCCACATCTTTACCATCCTTTTGTAGTGATGAAAGAACCCCCCGAGTCCTTGAGAACGGCCACAAAGCCCATGGATACATTACGATGGAGAATCCGAGCATCGACATTAAGTTTAAGAAATCCTTCCGGAGGTCTGGACCATCTGGGGATCAATGGTCGATCGATCGCACCTCCATGGGTGTGAGGAGTGGCCCTTCTGTATTGCTCCAGATAGTCCTCGCACCATTTGAGAGTGTTGGCGAAGTCCGGTTTTGCTTCTTCAGCTCTAAGCACATTTCGCATGAACCAAATCCTCCAGCAACAGAGAATGAAAAAAGCGAGATCCTTCGACGCATGGCGAGATGTGAGAGAAATAAAGGTATCCTGAACTGGGGTCGAAGAAGGGATACACCCAGCGGCCCTCGAACAAATAGTCTTTGTGAACTCGCAATTCGAAAATAAATGATTTGTGTCCTCGAAGTTGGATCTGCAAAAAAAGCAAATGGGTTCCACATCAATGCCCCTGGTTCTTAAATTTAGGAGGGTCAGAAGTCTATTTTTGAACAATCTCCATCCAAAGATGAGAATTTTGCTGGGAAGTTTGGTCCGCCAGATTTCCTTATAGATGGAGGAATGAGGGGAGCGGCAAGGTCCCGAGGTAAGCACCATGTATGCTAACTTGACAGTGTAGGCCCTATGAGGTTCAAACTTCCAGAATACCGTATCCTCTTATGCAGGAAGGGGCAGAGGAATTTGATTTATCGCTTGCCACCCCTCATCCCCGGCAGCTGCCAGTATGCGGTCATTGATCCATGAGTTTGAAGCCTCGCAAATACAGTGACTGACATTTATGTCGTCCGGGATTGATAGCGGAAGGGGTCCAGCCTTGGAGATCATAGTGTCAAGCCAAGCATCCTTGAAGAACTAGACTCGCTTTCCGTTGTCAATCCGCCACTTACAACCGAACCAGATCACATACCTTGCCTTAAGGATACTCCTCCATGTGAAAAAGTCTAAAATTTTTGCCTGGCAGCTCCAAACGTCGCCTCTCGGGAAATATTTGGCTTTTAGAATCTTATAACACAGTGAGTTGGTGATCGTGGACAGGCGCCAAGCCTGCTTTGCAAGGAGAGCATAGTTGAAAATGTTTAAATCCCTAAAACCAAGCCCACCTGAAAGTTTTGTTTTGCACATCTCATTCCATGCCACCCAGCTCATTTTGCGCTTTCCTCCATTCTCGCCCCACCAAAACTTGCTAAGCATCGCGTTGAGATCATAATAAAAGGATTTAGGGAGAAGGAAGATGCTCATTGAGTATGTCGGGATCGCTTGTGCATTAGTCTACTTGCATATATGAAGGTCATTAGTTAATGAGTTCCACTCTGTAAAGCCCAACTTCTATATTAGCTTTATCTCTCATAGTTATTGCCTGTAATATTATTTATGTTGCAGCGGAGATTCCATGACTTATTTATATATTTGTGCACAGGTGACATTATAAATATGTAAAATTAATACAGTTCAATGTTTAATATTAATTTTAAAATTGTATTTTCAATATCTAACCTATCTAAAATATTCTTACTACATATATAAATAATTTTTAAGTATCATTATATTTTAATGCGTACGTTGAGGAATTTAAATATTTTTTATAATTTATACATGAATATATATTGTAAATAAATGTAATTATTATATATCTTTTTATTTGGATGAAACTTAGTCTTCTAATAAAATAAATGATGTTAGATGCAAGATAACCATCAAGGTAAGAAAATATATGATTATTGTTGACCTATATTATAAGAAAACATTTTTCGGTAGTGGGGTACGGGGAGATAAGTAAACTAAATTACTGAACTATAAATACTTTTAACCCACGAGTATAAATTTTAAAAAAATAGATTAACCAATTATAAAAGAATATTGATTATATATTGTTTTAGACTAATGCATTGTTTGGCAATATGTATGCGTGTAAATTAGGTAGGGTTAACTTGGTTGGAGTAAACATAACTTTAACTCATTTTGAAAAATCTCAATTTAATCCTCCTTTCAACTATATTTTTCATATCTTAACTCAAGTCTATTTTAACCCTATAAAAATTAGTTTGACTTTGATTAGAAATCGAGTTAATAAATATAATATTTTTCTTAACTAAATCTATTTTAAAATATAAATTTATATGAAAGAATAAAAATTAATCCTTTTATAAAAATACTTTCTAATTTATGACTTATACAATAATATAATTACCAAATAATCTTATTTCAAAATAATAATGTGTAGTTAATTCAAATTTATATGCTAATATACGACTATTTTTTAATAATCTACTATAATTTACACTAATATATGAAATTGGATAGAGTCAGGTTGAAAATTATCTAATTCAAATTAATCACTTTTGAATCGGGTTATATAACTGATTTTTTTTAACAAAATGTCTAACCCAACCCAACTCTATTCTAAATTGGGTTGAGTTCGTCAAAGTGAACTGCTTTATTAAGACTGCATGTCCGACTCGCTTCCGGTGGTATGAGCAACCAATTGCAATGGATAGCCATGTCAAGACTAAATACGAGCTACGTCGAGACAAATCTTATTTAAACCCTTGATAATGCATGTGCGTGGAATTACATGGAATTTCATGGGAAACTTACGGCCTCCATATTTTTAACCAATTATTAATAATCTAACAATCCTATTTTTGGAACTTTATTTTTATAATATAATTATTTTCCTTTCTAACTATCTTATTTATTTTAAATTTAACTCTATTATTACATATCAAATATATAAATCTCAAGATATTTCCTTTCTTATATTGCACCCGATCCAAAATCCAAAAAAAAAATTGTGGTTATCAAACACTTAACCTAATAATATATTAAGGTTACCAAACATACCTTAATAAAGAGTTTGACAGTCGTTATTGTGCTTTTGGCACGATGGCACGAGTGTTCGCCCCATTGCTGGGTGTGCTTGGGTTTAATTGGAGGCAATGGCAATGGAGTAGGCGTTGTGGCCCGTATTCTCAATTTTAGGAGCGTCCACAGATGGTTTTAGGTATATTTGTGTGAGAAAAAATAAAGAATGTTATATATATACTGAATATGGTAGATAAAACCAGATTGTTATACACGTCTACTATGATTGTAATATATAAAAAAATCCAAAAAAAAAAAAAAGAGTTTGACGGTCAACAAGAGTCATGCGTGCGGCATGCGACGTAACGCAACGATAGGCGTGTAGCCAGCTTGCCAGTCCTTATTTCGATGCACGTGAGATATGGAAGCCGGCACCAATCACTGTTTTAATTTACTATTATTAATTATTATTTTAAAATCATTCCCCGTGGATTACATGACTAGTATCATTCCTGGCAGACGGGCCCAATTCAAACGAGTGATCATGTTGTTAGCCCGGGTTAAATAAATATCTGGCTTAGTTTACTTTAAAAAATTTATTTACAACAACTTTTTTTTATTTTTTTCTTCGTGCACTTATTTATCTATGTGTATTTAACATGTACACTAAGTTTTATCATTTTTGAATATATTTATCTATTTTTTTGAGATTTTTAAATATTTATATATATATATGAATTTAAAATACCTTTATTTTTAAAAATCTAAAAAAAATATATACACATATCCAAAAATGGTAAAACTTAATTTATATATTAAATACAATTAGATAAACAAGTGTATTAAGAAAAAACAAAAAAAGTTAGTTTAAATAAGATTTTTGTGGTAGACTAAATGAGACATTTACTCAGCCCAAGCTAACTTCTAATTTAACCGCTCCGCGTACCTCATTTCAAGTTTAGAAACAAATACCATTTGTTTTGTATTTGAGATTTTAATGCCAGGCACGACAGAATAGTGATTGAATTGATTGCCAACCTGGATCTAAAATTATGAAGACGTACCTTCAAAAAGAGAAGGCGGAAGTATAA
This sequence comes from Annona squamosa, assembly GCA_035584095.1. Classification (NCBI taxonomy): domain Eukaryota; kingdom Viridiplantae; phylum Streptophyta; class Magnoliopsida; order Magnoliales; family Annonaceae; genus Annona; species Annona squamosa. The sequence continues at coordinate 44,522,805 of JAXCLR010000001.1, read as the reverse complement.
TCCCAGGATATCATGAACGAAAGAATTGTCAGGATTATGTAAGAAAAAGATAAGGAATTTCAAAACGTAATTAATAAGGCTTTATTTGGAGAGATTTAGCTGTCTAAGTAAGGTTTAGGGTTAAACCATTTCGAACCGTAATTAATAAGGCTTTATTTGGAGAGATTTAGCTGTCTAAATAAGGTTTAGGGTTAAACCATTTCGAAACGTAATTATTAAGGCTTTCGTTGGAGAAATTTAGTGGCCTAAATAAGGGGTAGGGTCAAACCCGAATTCTATGAACCCAACCTTAAATGGGGAAGATTTGGACTCGATATGATTTCTAAAACGAGATCGGGAATTACAGAACTATCACTTGGCCTTGGTGTTTGAGTAAAAAAAAAATTGGCAGAAAAGTTTTTGAAATAAAAAAATAATGTGAGATATACAGGCGACGATGATGACTAAAAAATTAAATTAAAATAAATTGTAAATTTGTATGAAGGTTTGTAAAATAATAATTGAAAAGTAAAATAATTATTTAAAAATATGTGGAAACACGATTGGAAAATAAAGTAGCTGTGAAAAAAAAAGTTTCGGATACTGAAGAAATTATTTTTGTTAACCCCAATAATATTATTTTATTTTATGAGTATGTTTGGGAAGTTATACAACTTTTAGATGAAAAATTTTGAATATAAAAATTATTAAATAAAAGAAAATGATGTGATATACCAGGAGCAATGATAAAAAGTAAAGAGAATAAAGTTAAAATAGATAGATTAGTTATATAAAAATGATCGAAAAGTAAAAAGTAGTTCTATATGAAAATATAGAGAAATAATTAAAAAATAAAATAATTAAAAAGATTGAAAAATTTTAACTTACATTTTTTACTATTAGTCAAGCACATCTTATAATAGAACCACATCCTCACCTTGCCTTGCTCAGCATTATACTGGGATCAAAATTCAATTTCTGACATTATTTATCCTCGTTTGTTTTATAAAGGTAAAAAAATAAAAAAATAAAAAACAATTACAGGTAGAACGGAAAGCCCACCTTGCCCTAGTTACTTTATCATGGAATCAAAATCCAATCCGTGACATTATTATCCTCCTTTTTTTAATGTTACCAAAACAATTTCAATTGGAATCTTAAGTGGACCTAACCAACTAAAAAACATATGTTGGAAATATTTTATGAGCACATCTTATTGGAGTTTTTACAGTTGTTGACTCCATTTCACTTATTTTATTTAAATTTACTTTTATTATGGTATAAAAAATAAAATATGTTTATTGTTTTGGATTAGTTACGCCTGCCTAAAAATTTTATAATCATCTATGAAATATAAAAATTACTTAGATATTTTTGCATATTATTAAATTGTTGCAATGATTTACAAAATTATTTATCAATATAAAAAATGGTTTAGATGGTACAGATGTTGAATTAAACATTATAAAATAAATATGACTTTGTTTTGTTGCAAAAATGTGGAAAAGTACGGAAAAAACTTTCTCATTCTTTGCCGAGTATCTTTTCATGTGATTTTACCTTTGCCTACTTAACCATCTTACTTTTTAATTAATAATTATACATTATATTAATTAATTTCTTTTGCACTTACCTAACTGACATTCTAATCATTATCTTATTATATTACATAACTATTTAACCTTTTAAAATTTTTTGAGCTTTTCCATCAAATTTTTTTTTTTAACCTAAACTCTATACAAAATACCTACATAATGTTACTTAAAAAAAAACCTACATAATGAAATAATTGTATTCTAAATTTATTCTAACATCATTTGCCATTAAAGAAAAACTATTTTTCTCTACTTTCTATATTCTTTTTATGTGATATGACCTTTTAACTACTTATTTAACTTACTTTTCAATCATTTGTTACACTTTTACAACACTTTTACAAATAATTATTTTGTTTATTTTATTTTTAATTTTTTTACTCGTATGGTGTATTTGGAAAGTAATAAAACTTTAGGATAGAAATTTTTTGATGTAGGAGTTCTTAAATTGGAAGAAAATAATATAATATAATAGAGATAATGATAAGGAGTAAGAACAATAAAGCTAAAATAAATATGTTAATTACACGAGTAATTATGAACAATGATTGAAAGGTAGGTAATTGCATAGAAAGATGTAAAAATATTAAAAAATAAGATAGTCATGAAGGTTGAAAATTTTTAAATTAAAAATTTTGATTTGAAAAGTTTTTATGTTAAATAAACATGCCCTTAATCATTATTCTATGGCACTCTTACTTTCAAGAATTTTTATAAGCCAAATGCACTTACATCGAATTTACAATTTTCTTACTTTTGTGAAATAGGGCCCACACAAATATTTTTTTTACTATTCTATCTTTTAATCATAATATGAGGTATCTTTTAGAACACAATCCATCATCCCAACTACTTTATCCAAAATTTTCATTCTATGAATTGATAACACCCATGTGGATGGAAGCACAAGACAACACTCCTTTGTAGAAAACAATAGCTTCGGAGTCGAACTTAGGACCTTTGGCACTAAGGCCAGACATAAACATCAATTGCGCATTTAGGTTGGCAGATAAATATTTGACATATATGAAATGTCTTAGGTTCTTAGTTAATTAATAATCTTTAAATTTAATGTTCGACATTTCCTAGAAAATAGGTATTATTAGCAAACTTTTGAACATTTGTGAGGAGTTATTAACCGAGGGTGCGTTTGTTTAGCATAAAAAAATGTCAACTAAAACTTTTCAATCTAAAACTTTTCACTTTCCATAATTACTC
>JAXCLR010000001.1:44503127-44519913 GCA_035584095.1 Annona squamosa | reverse complement strand
TCATCATTACTCCTATTATATCACATCATTTTCTATTGATTTGACAACTTCTACTCCAAAAACTTTTCATCAAAAGTGTTACCTCTAACCAAACACACCCTGACGCTTCCCGCAAAAGTAATTTCCTACAAATTCAAGCCAAGCGAAACGTAAAACAGTTCTTACAAGAGGCATCCAAACGCTTAATTCAAAATATTGTAGTAGCGTGACAGGAAGTGCGTAAGTCCACTTAAAAGTTTCAAATAGATTTCATACAGCGAATTCAGGTAGGCCCACAGTAGAAAGATTACGTGAATTCAAATTCATGAGACCATTTCTATTGAATTTACATCCAACATTGTTCTACTGTAGTGCAACTTGGCTGATGGGATATATCTATTGGACGTTTGAGAATAAGGGGTGGGAAACATGGGAGGGAAATGATGAGGCACAGATTTTAATGCATCTCATTAATCAATCAATTATATCTTATATTATAATTATTTTTTCTATCAACTACCTTTTAACAAATCTATTTATTCTAACTTTATTCATGGCAATTCATATTAATCACGCAATTTTCAAAATATTTTATTTTCTACTCTCACCAAATACCACATTTTCCACAACTTTTGCCTTCCAAAACGTCACCTATCTGCAACACGCCGAAACATAGGATCGAAAATGAAATTATATATGATTGCAGGATATATTCTGCAAAAAGCATCCCCCGTCTCCCCCACGGCGGTCGGCTGGCCCCATCAAAACGGTTAACCCGGAAAAAGCACCGCAGGGGAGGAGCGTCCGCCCACTAACGGATCCCGTACCATCCAACCAAGTGGGCCCCAGAGTACGGAGCCAATGGGATCCAGCCTCCGTCCCACGTGGACAACGAACTCCCCTCTGTCCGCCTGACCTGGCATTACGCTTAACGAGGCTCGCGCTCTCCCTCTCTCTCTCTCTTCAGAACCCCTCCTCTCCGCATTTTGAATTCAAAATTCAAGAGCAAGAGACAGAAACAGAGAGAGGAGGAGGCGACAGCCGCTCGTAAGCTCCGCTCTTCGGTCCCTCGGATCGGACGGTCAAGATCTTCCCATTTCAAATCCTCCTCATTTTCCTCCCTTCTCGGATATTAAAAACCCGAAAAAGAACAAAAAGAAACAAACCGAAGCCTTCTTCTCTCCTCCTTTCTCTTCTTTACTCCTCTTTTTTCCTTTCTTTTCCTTCCTATCCGTTGCTGCTGCTGCTGCCGCTGCTATGTCTACTCAAAACCGCCGCGCGTCCACGTGTTCGTCTTCCACGAAGAGGCCTGCGATGGAGAACGCTGCTAAGGCCGCTGTGGGCAGCCGAGCGCAGCAGCCGAAGAAGCGGCCTGCTCTCAGCAACCTCACCAACCAGTGCGCTTTCGGACGGAATGCACCTCGCGCTGCGCCGGCCGCTCAGGTTCGTGTTTTTTGGTGCTTTCCTCTGTTGTTCTGTCGTGGAATTCTCATGTGGGTGTCGGTGTTTGGCTTCAATTGCCTTGGCGTTGTTGTGATTCTGGATGGACTTTTTGCCGAGCATTTGCTGCTCGGAAAAAGAAGCGCTTTCTTTGTGGAGCCTGCCGCGGAGAGTGGTTTTGTGTTGTGCTAATGGTTGATGGAGACGCGCTTGAAACTTCCCGGTTTTCGAAAATCTTCTGCACCGCCGTTCATGCGCGGTGATTGTCTGTCTGGAGATACTGGGTTCGGCGCATGACAAGGGTCGTCATGTCAAGTGCCTCTTGTAGTAGTGGCATGGAAAAATATATATACATATATATATTTTCCCCCTAATCAAGCATCATAGAAAACGCAGACTGTTGCTTGTTTGAGATATAATGATCGTTTTTATCCTAGTATGCTATAGCTCGAATGCTTCTACTGCTGATTCAGTAGATAGCATCAACGTTTTACATCTTGGAGAACCAAAGGCTGCGACTTGCAGTGTCGGTCTCTTTTCTTTTTTTTTTTTCAAAAAAAAAAAGTCATTATTTTGTTGAACGCCTGATTTGGATATTTGGCGTTCAACTTTTGGAGATAAAAATGTGATTTTTTTGGCATTTCTTTCATAAGTTAATATGTATGTTCTGCATGATCTGCTTTTAACAACTGGTGGAGGAGAGCTTTTCATATGGTTTCAACTTTACAAGCAGTTGACCCCACCATAATGTTCTGATGAGTGAAAAGCCTTAAAGGGGCTATTCCATGATTCACTTGGGCCTCATTTGATTGAGTCATTTCGATTTCTTGGTCCTTTTTCCTAACTATGTAGTGACATTTGTTGATGCATTGTTCGAACAATATCGAAGGATTGCCCCTGTTTGACCACATGCAGTGTTCCAAGTCGCCTTTGTATATTGAAAGTCCCATTGACTTTTTGATGATTTTTTTTCGTGATTTAGCTAACGTGCCATTTGTATATGAACGTATTGCTGAAGTTGTACAGGAAAGCTGTTGCATTGTATGCTGCAATCTTTAATGTTTTCGAACAAGTATTTGCATGTTGGGTGCGCTGATTGCATTGTGAATCATCTGTTTAGCTGCATTTGTAGTGTTCCAAGTTGCACATGTCAACGGCCTCGCCTTTGTATATTGCAAGTCCCATTGATTTTTTGATAATTTTTTTTTTCGTGATTTAGCTCACATGCCATTTGTATATGAACGTAGTACTGAAATTGTACAGGAAAGCTGTTATATTGTATTCTGCAATCTTTAATGTTTTCGAACAAGTATTTGCATGTTGGGTGCGCTGATTGCATTGTGAATCATCTGTTTAGCTGCATTTGTTGTTACTAGAGTATAGATTCTCAAATTTATTTTCTAGATGTATTTCCGTTTGTACCGGACCAATGTGAATTTGTTTTTATAATTTAGTATTTCTTCCTGAAGTTTGTTTTATTTTTCGTTTTAGCAATGCGGGAGGTCTTAGTTCTTAATCTGTGAGAAAGATTAAATAGATTTGTTTGCTGTTGTGTAGGTGCCAATCACTTCTTCAGCCTCCAAACCTAAAAAGGCATCTTTTCCTCAAGCCAATGCAACCAGTCTGAGACAGAACTATTCTACTGCATCATCTGCTGCAAAGCCATCTGATTCAATTTCCAATAAGACAACTACCGCGACAAGAACTGATGCTCCCACCACAAATGTTGTTTCCCTTCTTGTCCCTTGCAGCGCAACAATATCTTCCCACATGTCTGATGGAGGTTCTGTTTCAATGGATGAAACCATGTCTACTTGTGATTCTTTGAAGAGCCCAGACATCGAATACATTGACAATGCTGAAACTTCAGCAGTAGCTAGTTTGGAAAGAAGAACATGCAAAAATCTTTACATTTCAGACAATGCAGAAGCAGAAGCAGGTTTGTTTCTGGTTTTACTTAGATTCACCACCAATTTTTACTTTAAGATGTTTTGAAAGATTCTTGCAACATAGAGAAAGAAAGAGCAAACAATTGTGTTGTGTTTGCAAAGTTGAAAATGTAGCTATAGGTCTTCTCAGCTGTTTATTACTATTTTTCCAGGGGACGTGTGCAAGAGAGAAATCCTTCCAGGGATGGAAATTGATGAGATCATTGATGTTGATGATAATTACAAGGATCCACAATTGTGTGCAACAATTGCTTGCGACATTTACAAACACTTGCGAATGGCTGAGGTATGCATTGAACACAAAGTTGCTTCTACTGCTATTTTGCAGTGTTTCTTCTTGTTCTCATCTTTCCATTCCTTTGTTTTGTTAGATATGAAAGAGGATGGCACCATGGTTTGTCTTTCTCTAAAATGGTTTAGATTTCCTAGATGTCCATTGTGTTATTTCCAAGCCCACTAAACTATCTATGAGGTTTTAAAACACATGAAAATTTTTGCTTTAGACTATTATTAATTAATAACAAGGAGTTTAGGGAGCAAATGAACTGGTCTGGTATAGGTGTGGAGCCAAGGGAAGGGGGAAGAGGTGCTCATCATGATGACCATGGCATAGCTTTATTTGACCAGAAGTTTTATGTTGATCTTGCAGTCAAAGAAAAGGCCTTCAACTGACTTCATGGACGTTATTCAGACAGATATTAATCCAAGCATGCGTTCAATTCTAATTGATTGGCTTGTCGAGGTAATCTAATACGCTTTTAAGTAGTTGAAAGTTTGCTTTATGATAAGGTTGCTAAATTGGCTTTACCTACAGGTAGCAGAGGAGTATAGACTTGTACCTGATACCTTATACTTGACAGTGAATTATATTGATCGGTATCTTTCTGGCAATGCTGTCAACAGGCAGCGGTTACAGTTGCTTGGTGTTGCCTGCATGTTGATTGCCTCGTAAGTACCTAAATGACTTTTTCTTCTGCATTTTTTTGTCAGTTGTTTTGAAGAAATATAATAAAATGAGGATATGCAATCTTCTCAGCAAATATGAGGAGATATGTGCTCCACAGGTGGAGGAATTCTGCTATATAACTGACAACACGTATTTCAAGGATGAGGTGTGTTTTGGCTTTCCCATTCTGATTTGATTTGAAGGATGCTGCTTTGTGCTACTTTGGATTTCATAACAAACTGTAATTTGACTCAGGTCTTGCAAATGGAAGCTGCAGTCTTGAAGTACTTGAAGTTTGAAATGACAGCCCCAACTATCAAGTGTTTCTTGAGGTTACATCTGACTCCTGATGAAACAATTTCTAATATAATATCTTTTTTCTTAATTTTTCTCTTGACATGTTATATTTTCTTCTTCTGTTGTGCAAAGACGATTTGTCCAAGCAGCTCAAGGAAGCACTGAGGTACTTAAAACTTCCTCTTCATTTAATTTTTGTTTTCTTCAATCCTTGATTGATACCCATGCACTTAATATCTTTCTCAGGCTCCACTGCTGCAATTAGAGTTCCTGGCCAACTATCTTGCCGAATTGTCACTCCTAGAGTATAATTTGCTCTGTTACTCTCCATCACTAACAGCTGCATCTGCTGTTTTCCTAGCAAAGTTCATTCTTGCACCATCAAAAAAGCCTTGGGTGAGTATAATGCCCAGATCAGCATGATTTTTAAAATTTCATAGTTGCTAATTACACTCTTCAGGATCATCTTTTGTAGCCCACCTGACTGGCGTCTCTTTTAGGGGTCGCATTGAGCCCATTTGCCCAGGAGCTAAGCTATTTCAAATTCCATTCAAGCATCGCTTATCGAGCTTGAGCTAGCTTTTGACTGTAGCTAGGGATAAGATGACTCTTGTATCCGTGGCCAAGCTATGGATGTTTAACCCTGTATTCAGCCATGAGGGTAAAGGAGCTTGAGCTAGCTTGATTTGTGGGTAAAAGTGGTTGAATTGGAGCTTGGGCTGCCAGTTAAACTCTGTTCTCCTTGATGCTTGATTCCCTTTATGCTCATCTGTGTAGTGAATTTTGTATATTATCAAGATTCTGACTGTTCCGAGTCTCTTTCAAAATATTTGATTATATGTTATTGTTGTTAAAAAAAACTCTGGCTCTGCAGAATGCAACCTTGGGCCATTATACAATGTATAAACCGTCAGAACTTTGCACTTGTGTGAAAGAGCTGCACCGACTTTGCTGTAACAGTCATAGCAATAGCTTGCCAGCGATCAGGGAGAAGTACAGTCAGCACAAGGTAGTTGCAACAGTTTGTTTTCTCTCACGTATTTTCTTGTTAGGCTAGACAATTAACAACCGACAACCATAAAAAGTAATAAAAAAAAAATAAAAATCAATTGATTTAGGGACAGTTTGGCCTGGCAGTAAACTTATTGCACAGCAATAAGGCGCTTTTTCGGCTTTTACTCTTTTTTTTTTTTTTATCACAACAAATAATCTAGGCCAAATGTCTACAAAAAGTGAAAGGTTTCAAGTTTTCTACTTAGTTCACATCCCAGATGAGGATGAGATGCAAAACAGATAGAATCTCTCATTTCCCAAAAACACTTTTCTCATTTTCAAAAAATTATAACCAACTTTTTCCATTTCTAATATAACTTTTTCTAATCTCCATACAACTTTCTCCATTCCTATAACAGACAATAATACTTTCTTCATCCCACGTCCTCATCTCATCCTCATCCTCATCCCATAAAATTGATGTGTTTTTTCTTATGCAAGGGACCTGTCTCGGCACTAGTGACTTCTCTGATTATTTCAGAGTTCTATGAATGTTATGTTAGGGGACGTTTGGGAAGGTAAAAGTTGTGGGAAATGTGGTATTTGGGAGGAGTGGAAAATAGAATATTTTGGAAATTTTGTGATTGATGGTAAAGTTGGAATAAATAAGTTTGTTGGAAGGTAGTTGATAGGGAAAATGATTAGAATATAAGAGTAAAAGTAGAAAAATATGATGATTAATTGATTAATGGGGTGCCTTGAGATCCGTGTCACCACCATTTCCCTCTCACGATTCCCACTCTTAATTCCCAAATGTCCCCTTAATCTACCTACAAGTGGTCCCATCATGTAACACGTTTGTTTCCTCCTTGGATTGTTATTTATGTCAGTGGCTACTTTTTCTGCACTTGATTATTGACAAGTTTTCCTCATCCATTTTTTCCTTAATAGCCCTTCATTTCATCAGTGGCTATCTGTTTCCCCAAAAAGTCATTTGAAAAAAAAAAGAGGTACAATGAATGTACATCTGATCAGCTTCTTACCTCTAACCAATGTCTTTTGTCAGTACAAGTTCGTGGCAAAGAAGTATTGTCCTCCGACAATACCTTTGGACTATTTCCTGGATTGAGCAGTAAAGGCAATCCAGCATTACGAGTTGGATCCATTGTGCCATTTTTCAGGCGCTTCACTTCCTGTGTCTGCCTCCTTGACTGAGCAGAAAATGCAGTCCATCACTGCAATTTTGGATGCACGGCACCACGTCTTATGCGCTCCATTTCTTGTGCCAACTCATGCCACTGTATCAAATTCTGTAAATCACTCTGTTTGCAGTCATGTTTGTAGTTCATTTTGCATTTGGCTGTACAATTTGCCTTGCAAAGTTTTATCACATTTGAGGCTAGGATTAAGGGCGATTTCAGGTTCCGATTTGAATAAAATGCGGATGTGAAATCGATGCCTCCTAACCACATTTTATTCTGAATTTGTAGCCCTCAAGACTTCATCATTGCAATGCAATATCAATTCAGAATAGAAAATTGCTGCCACTGTCTGATCTTTGTGTTGAATATGCAATTTTGTAAAATTTACAGTTGTTTGATTCTTAGGGAGTACAAGTACACAGTAATTGGGTCCACATAGAAAGATGCCTGTTCGTCAGGTCTTGATCTCTGTATATACACCTAAAAATTGGCTCTACACTTTGTTTTCTTATCCTCCCTATAATGCTATATAATAACCTTTTTTGATCATTATTGTTATAATTTCATCAAAATATTTATTTATTTTGTCGTATAAATATTTTTAATTGAGATATGCTAGAATGCAGCCGGCCCATGCATATCTGACTTTGATGAAATTTAGTGCAGTATTTATAAAGAAGTAATTCTGGTTCGGGCTAAGCAAATGGCTTGCTTAACCCATATCAAAAAATTCATTTAAAGTTTTTTTTTCCTTTTATCTTCGTACACTAGTTTATCTAAATGTATTAGTTTTAACATATGAACTAAGTTTGATCATTTTTGGATATGTGTATATATATATGTTTTTTAAGATTTTTATACATCAAATTTGTTTAAATTTTAATTACAATTAGATAAATAAATGTATGAAGAAAAGGAAAAAAATATTTTAATCTAGTTTTTTGAGGTGGGCTATGCTAACTATTTCCTTAGCTCTGGCTAAGATGATTATTTCTTGTATTTAAATAAATGATTCTAGGAATCTATTTGGATAGACGTTAGAAAAAATTTCCCTTTGGCTTACACACATTTTTATATGATTGGAAATTTTAATATTCTAAGAATCTTACTTTTTTATTTCTTCCTCTATTGTTGCAATCATTTATTTTTAATTTTTCATGTGACTACCTCATCTTCTTTATTTTCTTTACTCTTAGTCATTACTATTATCACAACACATTCTTGTTCCACTTTTTCAAATTTTTCTTCATTTGTTTTTTTTTTAAAAAATCTCCAAATGCAATGAGTGAGAAATTTTTTGAGGGTAACTGAGTAAGATTTTAATCTCCACAAGTTTTAACCCTAGCATGTCTCCATTGTAATTGACATCATCATGTATTTGACATGATTTTTGTTTGACATTTTCATCTTGCCCTCCTATCTTTAATGTTCTAATTCCATACGAAATTCTAAAACTGTCTCCCTATTATTCTTTTTTATTATTATCTTTATATTTCAATTATTTTTATGTTTTTTTCAAACTTTTCTTACAAATTTTCTTCACTTATTTTTATTTTTACCATTTACCTGGCACACCCTTAAACTTCCCACTATCTAGCAGTAAGGGTTTTAATGTTCTTGGTGTGTTAATTTTCATGGGCAACTCATCAATTCGCTTGTCCAACTTGTTTATAAATAAGTTTATTTTGGAATTTTCAAATAAATGGATTATGATCCGCCTATTTGTTTAATTATTTAATTAAATAAATTAATTAGGGTTGTCAACTCATTTAACTCATTAAGGTTTTATTATATAAATGCGAATTCTTCAATTATTTTCCCTAGTTAAGTAGTTTTACTCTTGCCATTTAATTTTTATTTTTCACTATTTTCATAATTTTATTTTCCTATTAATGCCCGATTTTCATTTCCTTTGAGTTAATAACACCCTTTTGCCTTTTCTTACGAAATTATCGTCTCTCAGAGTTTGTTTAAGTCTTCAAGTTGTTTGCTATACAAATCGTTAACAATTCGCTAACTCATTTATTAAATAAGTTGTAAATGCGTTAGAGTTGAGATTTTTTTTAAATTGGATAAACTGATTAACGTAAAAAAATTTTTAAATAAATTAGGATTAGAATTATGCTCTAACTTATCCAACCCAATCTCTTAACACCCCCACCTAGCGATGTAGCTCTTGTTTTTCATCAATGCATAAGATGGAGAGAGTATTATATGATCTTTATTTTTCATTAATGCTTTTCCCACAAGTGGTGTAATTTTAAAAAGTGTCTTATATATAATGTATTTTTACCATGAATTGCATTCTACTTAAAATTTAACATTATAAAATCAAATTTTTATATAAATTTTTACTAATTAAAACAAAAGGATTAGGACAATATAATATTCATGAAATTAATATTAATTCAAAAATAAATATTTAATTATTAAAAATTTAATTTTTCATACGGTGACTTTAACATGAAAATTATGATCATTAAACAGTTCGAAATTTTCATTACATACCACAAAAGGCTAATTCTAGGAGTGCTCTCTCCTTTAATAGCACATTGCTCTTCATAATTCGGGCTACATAAGATGTATGCTTTTTTGATTTTTTTTAATATTTTCGTATACAACTTTCCTAGTTATTTCAACTTGATTTTATTTACTTTTAATTATTATTCATATTATATTGCATCACTTTTTCACGTTTTAAAAATTTTTTTAAAAAAATTTTCTTCTTCTTCTTCTAGCTGTTGTTTTTTTAACTCATTATCTAGCACATCCCTAAATTTCCCACAAATGGGCTACATGGCGGCGGAGCTATTGCTTTCCATTAATGCGGGCCCATGAGATGTATGCCTGTTGACTGTCTAGCTTTGAGGTCAAAGAAGAGTGGATGTCATGAGCGTATATGCATATGGAGTTCAATATCGGAAATGTTAAAAACAACATGGAAAACTAACCTTGCACACAGGCCTAATATATGAGATACAAATGCTCCGCTCCCTAGATTTTAGATTCATTTACATGGAATCTAAACACCCTACCAAATTACAAAGGACCTCGTATGGAAATGAAGTTGGTCCAAATAGTAATAGGTGCCCCAACTTGACTGAATTTGCTTTTCATTAAAAAATTCTATGTCCCCTTTGATAGCTAAGCAACTGATGGAAAACAACTTTAGAGAAAGAGTAAACGAGCAAGTGCCTCTATCGAACTTTGAACCATATACTTCTTACCTTACACGCCCTTGCATACAGTCATACGTCAACCATTTGGTTATTCAAGTGAGAACAACTTGCCTGAAATCTTAAGACGTGGGATGAAACATTGAGTTTTACAACTGGAAGATGAAACAAGTGATACCCACTGCCACATGGAGGATCATGCCCGTAATGCCCATAAAGCATTGAAGCCTATGGAACAATCGGACTGTTCCACTTAAATTCGGGTCATCCCCATGAAATTTCATTATCCTGAAGGACAAAAGAAGCCTCCTATGTGGCATACTCTGCCTGAATTTCATCAGTAACCAGGTAATATCATTATCTGGAAATTGAATAAACCCCTTACTAAAAATAGCGGCTCCAACGCATCTAGTTTGGATGATATGAAGGATTCAAAACGAGCTTCAACATCTGGCTTGTGTGGCAGAACTAGATGCCACCAGACAAACTCTGGATGATATGAAGGATTCAAAACTCGAGATGTCTTGGAAAGTGTGGTTATAGAAATATTCACCACCAGTAACAGATTGAAAAACTTGTGTAGATGGTGCAGAACTGACAAAAAGAACTCAGAACTTCTATAAATTGAGCTGGCATTCAAGGGATTGAGGCACAAACAATTCTGAGAGGATGGGGAGCAGTAGAAAGGGTTTGGCCTTCTTGTTCTTGCTGCTGCTTGTATTTGCATCATGTAAGAGCCTCTCATTCTTCTTATCATCATAGCTCAATCAATTAGTCATGTGCTTGCTACACAAGGCTCCTCCATGGCCTTTGGAAAGGGCAAGATCCGATTTCACACATTGCTCATATGGGTGGGGTGTTGTGCCTACAGCTAGCTGCCCATAAATTGTTTCTGGGGGCCTAAAAAATATTCTATTTTTCATATTCTATAGATCTGTAAACTCCATCTAAATCTTGATTTTTGTGAAATTCGATAAATTTTTTTGAATTTATTTTGTATTTTTATTTTTAAAAATAAAAAAGGCATGTCTACGTGCATCGGCTTATGTATCCATGTCCTTTAGTTTTGAGAAGTAGTAAATACATTTTAAAGACGGCCAAATTTCACCAGCAGCAAGATCTTTGCGAGTCTCACCTATTTATAAAAAATATATATTTTTTGGATTGTCAGTATATCACCCAATTTTACAGGCGGCCATACGAGATTTATATGACCTGGGGATTTCCCCTCTTAACAACTACCTTTTGAAAGTAAGTTCTCCTTGAGTTGCACTAATGGTGTCGAAGCCAGCAACTATAGCTTTAAACCGTGCTATGTCATCTAATCAACCCATTTTTTGTGTATTGCTGATCCCGAACAATGTTTTTGAAGCAAAATTTGTCCACCCCAACTTGGTATATTAGTGGTTTGTTTTTTGTGTTTCAGGTGAAATCTGGTCTGCTGAAGCGAAGATGTGCCAGTATCCGAGCAATCGACACCGTGGGCTATGCATCATCACCACGAAATGCCATCGTGCTTGCTTGTTGGAAGGGTTCAAAGGTGGAAAGTGCTCTGGATTTCTTTTCCTTATATGCGCCTGTTACAAACCCTGCTGAGCCTGCCTTTTGGATCCTTCAACTGAACTGAATTGCAACTCACCCAAAGCAGTGAAACAGAGGCAAACGATTCAGAGCTAGTTGGGTCATTTCTCTGTGATGGATTGGGGGGGATTGCAGTTTGCTTCTTTTGGAGATTCAAAGCCGGTTTTATGTTGTATGAAAAATAAATAATGAGCTGTTCATGTTCTTTCAAGCTTCAGTTTTTGGAGTTGGAGGTGTGGTACTAATATATGGTCCGGATGTCAATGTGATGAAATTAACATGTATCCAATCCTATGGCTGAATGAAGTGCGTTATCGTGATGATAGACTGCTTAAGATTCTACTTAATATGTCAGAATTTTATGATTACAGAATAACTGAAATTATTGATAAATTTCAACAAAAATCGGCCAGATATATTTTAAGACTTGCAATATGTGTTTGGATGATGGAAGTTGTAATGAAAGCGAAGATAGAATTAAAATGATGATAATAATCTAGAAGCGATGCCCTCATAAAGCGAACCAATGCAAAAATAAGAAATAGTGGGAGGATGAAAAATTATAAATAATAAGGGGTAAGGGGAAAGATAGCAATGCATGTTTGTGCAAAAACGTGTAGGCAAACGATTCAATTTTTTTTTTCATTTTTCTTAATTTTTTAATATCTAAGTTTATTTATAATATTTATCTATCGGTTTAGAAGCAATTGCATTTAGCCCTCTGTATTTTTAATATATTGATAATTGATAAAAAAAAAATGAACTTAGAATATTGTATTTAGCATAATTTATTTAACTAAAATATTAAGTTTCGTTCAAATCAAATATTTGCACGATCCAAATTTTATTAAAAATATATTTATGTATAAATTATGAAAATACTTAAATACATTCACATATGCATTAAAGTACAATATTATTTTATAGATGCCAAAATCAAATATCTTGAAAATTTTTATATATTTTTTAGGCTTAATTTCAAATATACCTATAACATTTGCTCTTAATTACAAATATATTCATTAAAGTTTGAAATCTTTCATAGATGCCTACAATATATACCCTAGATATCAAATATACCCAAAAAAAGTCCATTAGTTAAGTCCAGAATGAAAATGATGTATTGTCAAATGAATAAGTATGATTATATACATCACAATGTATTTTAAGTTAAAATACAATATTCATTTTTTTATAATTAGTTAGATTTTTAATTTTTCATAAATATGTTTTTCTATGATTATTTAACCTATATATCAAGTTTTTCTATTAACAATACTTC
This sequence comes from Annona squamosa, assembly GCA_035584095.1. NCBI lineage: Eukaryota > Viridiplantae > Streptophyta > Magnoliopsida > Magnoliales > Annonaceae > Annona > Annona squamosa. Next base: position 44,507,068 of record JAXCLR010000001.1, on the reverse strand, counting down.
TACATATTTAATTTTTATTTTTAAAAATTAAGTTTTTTCAAGGGTGAGGAATGACCAAAATGCCCCTTGAAATTGATTTTTAAAAAAATATAAATATAAATATAAAAATATTTAAAATGGAAAATTTTGGTATATATATTCAATATAGTTTCGAAAACATATTTACGAAGAAAACTAAATAAAAATAAAATAAATAAATACATCATGATGTACAGAACCTAGCTCCTCAAATGAAAATGGGAGTTCAAAACTTAAATTTAGATTCTTATATTATATTTTTTGTAATTTTTAAACATATGATTTTGAAATGGTTAATCTGATTATGATTAGATACACAGCTGTTGAACTTGCTGGATTGTGAATTAAAAACTATTTAATATTTTTATCTCTAGAGTATAATATTCGGTTGGAAATTTTCAACCAAAATAACGGAGCAGCCAACATTGGCAACCTACACCGAAACATATTTCTGTTGTAAGTTACTATCCCTCTATCCCTATCATTAATCATTTTATCCATGCAATCTACAGGCGTCCGTAAGCTATCTACCAAAATGACCAAAAAAACAAAAAGAAGAAGAAGAAACTCACGCGGGAAGACTTCTGGCCGAGTTTCTTCCATCCTTGATGGAAGAAACGGCGGCGTCTCCCTCAGCCTCTCCTCCACTTAGAAATCTCCTCCAACGACTTTCCCTTGGGCTCTGGATCCATGAACATGCAGAGCAGCCATCTAGTTGATCATGCCCAAAAGGATGAGAGCATTCTTCATCCCAAGCACCGCTCAGATATGCATGATCTGCCTTCCCCTTATCCTTGTTCTAGGTCGTGTACAAGAATCCGAAGGCCCCATGATGGCCCCATGATGGCCCCAGCTTTCCTCGACGTTGCTGATATCCCGTGGCATATCGACCTCAATTGCGCTGGAAATGGAATATCTCCGCCAGCACCAAGAACGTCGTCGCATTGGGCCCGAAGTTAGAGGAAGGCGAAGGACGATGAAGCCAGTACAGTTCTCCTTCTATGTCCAATGGTTGTATGGGATGGCGAGGGCGAATAGGAGAGGCACATGAAGAGAAGCCGAAAATCTGGATGCGGAAAAGACTAAGGCGGTCAATGAGGAAGATGGTGAGCCAGTAGCCGGGGTCTAGGCATAGGCGAGGTGGAATAATTCCTCTAAAGCGTTCATCGCCTGAAGATGTCCTTCTGGAAGAGGTTCTGCTGTCCAATGTTGGCTGTTTGGTCGGTGTCGGAGGTTCGGCGCACAACGAAAGAAGACGAGCAATAGTTTCTTCTCCCTTCCCCTCTTGTGATGGGTGACTTCTCCCCTGTTTTCGAATGGCTTTGGGCTTCGAAACTAAAGCTTAGCTTTTAAATTTCGGCTTTTTTTTAAAGATCCAATGAACTTTTATAAAAAGTATGATATCAAAAAGCTGAAAAGTGTTTTACTTTATAATTTAAAAGTTACTTTATAACATTTTAGGGTTTATCCTAAAAGATAAAAGTGTTTATGAATATATAGAATGACCAAAAGGACAGAAAGTATTCCTAATAGATTTTATATTTTAGATAAGAAATATTTTATTAATAAAAGATGTCTTTTATATATCATTAAAATAAATATTGTTATCGAGACCTTGAAGAGAACTTTAAATGAATTTTACATTTTATAAAAAATAGGTAAATGTGAAAATAGATTAAAAAAAGTCTAAATCTTTAGTAATTTTAAAAGACTTCTAAAATAAATTTTTATTTTTATAATATAATCTTTTTATAGTAACAATATATATAAGATATTTCTACTATATGTGTTATTTTAGTAAAATAAATAATAACAAGTATATGTAATGACATATGTCACTTTCTTTATATTATCATAATGTAATTGTTGTATAAATTTATTGGAGCAATGAAACTTACTAATTAAAGGTATTGCTTTATATAATTAAAGTAAATAAATTGTTATTGAAAAAATAATAATAAGTATAAGTAACGACATGTTCTATTTCTTTATATTGTTGAAAAATTAACGACATGTTCTATTTCTTTAATTATTGAAGGTTTTGGCTGAGTTCGGTCGAGTTTCTAAATTTCAAGTTTTTTTTAAAGTTTGATTATAAATGAAACTTTTATAAAAAGTGTAACATTTGGTTTTTTTAATTTAAAAAGCACTTTTATTAATATTTTAGTGTTCGGCCTAAAAGTAAAGTGTTTACTGATAACAAAATAACCAAAAATGACAAATTAAGTATTTCTAATATGTTCCATGCTAATACATAAGAATTATTTTGCTAATAAAAGATATTTCTTACATACAATTAAAATAAATAAATCATTGTTAAAATTTTAAGAGATTTTTTAATAAATTTTAAAATTTATAAAATAGTAGAAAATATTTATATATTCCAAATATACTTTTACATAGATGAAATAATAATATAAATATTAAATAATTTTAAAATCTTGGTAATAAATTTCTAATTTTTCTATATGTACAAATTCCTTAAATTAAAATATTTTATCTTAATAAAATAAATAATAATATGTATATAATAAAATGAATCATCTTATTATATGGTTCTAATGAAATTGTATGTGTAGGGATGGGTTACAATGGATGTGGTTGTATAAAAAATCTTAGAAATACATGTATTATTTTTTTATTTCAAATTTGTTCAATGGTGAGGGAAATAAAAAATTTATCATGATAACTAATTGATGTGTGTTGAATATTGATATAATTAATAGCAAACGAACGAAAAGCAAGCTTAGCGAACGAGTAAAAAAAACGGAAGCAGGGAGCTTTTCTTTTTTCTTTTTTACAAAAGAAAGGATCGAGTTGAAGACATGTAAAAATGAACAGTGCATGGAATGGAATACGAATTCAAATATCTGTGAAGGATGAATATTTTTTTCTTTTCGCTATGTAACATTCACGATACGCTTTTGCGATGCGAAGAAGCTATTGGCCCCGAGTTAATGACAAAGCCCAAGAGGGGAGGGGTGAATTAGGTTCTTAAAAATTTTTTTGGTAAATTAAAACTTAATCCCTTGAAAGTTTAATCCCCTTGATGAAACATGATATGAGATAGAATGAGTTGGTGCAAATGTAATATAAAATGCAAGCAATCAAACCAAACAAGAGACAACAATATATAGTGGTTCGGGCAACCTTCCCTACTCCACTTTTCGATGCACACACCCGTTGTGTCTTGGGTTCCACTATTGTATTTTCAATACAATCTAGAGCACCCGCTCTCTTCTAGATTCTGTTGAAAATATGTGAAAAATAAGCTAAATCTATGTTTTGATGATTAACAAATCAATTTGAGTAAGTCTTGGCTACTAACATGTTTGTGGAAGTGTTTAAGGGATGTATATTTGAAGAAAATAGAGCATGGAAGGATAAGTCGATTTCCAAGTCAACTCAGGCATCAACTTAAGGCCAAGTCGATCCCCAAGTCGACTCCAACATCGACTTCAAAGAGTCAAATCCTTCCAAAGTTGAAATTGGAAGAAGAACAGGTGAAGTCACAAGTCAAGTCGACTCCACTTGCGACTTGGGAAGTCGCAAACGAAGTCGACTCCAGCATCGACTTCAGATGGCAAAATCACTCCAAAGTTGAATTTAGGACATAAAAATACCGAAGTCGCAGACGAAGTCGACTCGGTTTGCGACTTAGTTGAAGTCACAGACAAAGTCGACCCCAAGATCGACTTGAGGTATTCAAAGTTCAAAGATGCAGATTCAAACTCATTTTCAAGATCAACTGGAGTTTTCTCAAGACCAAATCAAGAGTACAAGTTCATTATCAACTTAAGTTTCTCAAGTCCAAGGCACAGCTTCAAATATATTCCGAGATGAAGGAATTCAAGATATGAAGATTAATATCAAAAGAGAGCAAGGTGCATGAATCAAAGACAAATCAACCATACAAGTTTTCA
>JAXCLR010000001.1:44488620-44503027 GCA_035584095.1 Annona squamosa | reverse complement strand
GAGTAGTTATGAAGAGTGAAAAGTTTTGGGTTGAAAAGTTTTAATTGACAAGTTTTGGCCCCAAACAAACACACTCTAAGAGTAAAAGTTGTCAAATGATGTGATATGATAAGAGTAATGATGAGTAGTAAAAAGAATAAAGTTAAAATAGATAGGTTAGTTGTGTGGATAATTGTATAAAAATGATTGAAAAGCAGGGGAGTTATATAGGAAAATGTAAAAAAATGATTAAAAAGTATGATAGTTGTGGAGAGTGAAAAATTTTAGATCGACAAGTTTTAACTTGACATTTTTTATTTATTGCCAAACACACTCGTGATAAAAAGGAAATGTCATTTTTGTAAATTCTGCTGCAGTGGAAGCCCACTGCAAAGCCACTTTGGAACCTCGCCCCGCCGCAGCCGGTCAATTCCCACAGGCATCTACCCGTCATGATTCCCCCAGTATAAAACCTTCACAGCGCCCTTCAATTCTGTTCCGGTTTCGTTTCGCTGCTCTATTTCGACGTACGCCGCTTCAGACACTCAGTTCTTCCCTCGCCCACAGACGGACAAACGATGGCTTCCGAGAAGATCAAGGTCGCCAATCCCATCGTTGAGATGGACGGTGAGCCTTCCTTCTCAGTCAACAATTTCTCTCGTTCCCGTCGTATCATAATGAGATCGGTTTCCTAGCGTAGATCTGCGCAGAATCCGATTTAGCGAAACTTTTTTATTTATTTAAAGCCAGCCATGATCGGATTTCGATACTGCGAATGATGCAAGTCGATTGAATCAGATCGATGAATGCATGCGTCCGAGATCAGTCGCTTGTGGTTGTAGTAGTTCGTTTTCATGAAGTTCGTATAGTCTGCTGTTTGATTGCGGTTCATTTGACTGAAGCCGTGCCTTAGAAGATGTAAATAATCCGGAACCGTCTGGAAATGCGCCATAGCAAAAGTCAACTATTGTGAGAATCCATGGCTTCGACGGGAAGGGGGCTCCACTGAGTTTGGATCAGTTAATTAATTAATTAATTAATTCTTCCTGGATAAAGATCAGTTAGTAAGATCATGTAAACTCTGTACATTAGAGCAGAGAAATGCTGTGGTTGAAAAAAATAATTTCATGTTTGTTATGATTTAGAGCAGAAAGGATTGTGTAGCTAGCTAAGGCAGTTTTATTATCCAATTTAAATTTTCCTAAAATAAAATATTACTTAGAAAACCTTATCTTGATATGTTTTAAATCTCAAACTAATGAAATAGAACTTTCTAATCTACGTATGAATAATTCCACAGCGGTGGGGAGTGTATTTGAACAAAAGAGGAATGGATAGGACATGGATGCATGGCTGCCTGGAGATTTTTCCTGGTGAATGGTTTAATTGCAAGGAAAAATACTAGTTTACTTTCAAACCGAAATATTGGTGGGATCTCCAATAAACGTGAGCAGACAAGTGTGCTGGTGAGAGTCGTCTCAAATTTTGTAGTCTTTTTGATATGTTTCCACTGTTGCAGTACTTATTGGAAGCTGCTGCAAGTTGCTTTCCTTGCTGATATTTATCACCTACTATACTACATAGAATCGGTTGCAGATAATGACACATTATAGTATGAGGTTTATGGAAAAATATGTGATGAACGCCCTCAACATATAATACAATTTCAAGCACTTACTAAGTCATGGATCATTATGGTTGTCCACTCTGACTTCCTCCTCTAAGGTGTATTGATGCCACATGCATCGAATTTAAGTTGACATAAGAAGGGATGGTTTGAGGGAAGAGGTTTGCTTTCTTGTTTGTCTTCAGAGACAGAGAGAAGGATGGTTAAGACTTAAGTTGTTCTCAATTATCTGCGTGGATATGTTAAGATAGGGATTTATAGATTATTCTTTATCATTGACTGCTAATATTACATCTGTTTGGTGATTATTTTTCTGGATAATTCTGGATTTGCAGTTATTTTTGGACTTTTTACTGTTGGGGGGATGATGGTATTTTCTGAGCTAATTCTGTTTTGTTTCTGCATCAGGGGATGAAATGACTCGAGTTATCTGGAAATCAATCAAGGACAAGGTCGTTGATAGGCTTATTTTGCTTCTACATTATTTTGTTTTGATTCACAGGATGGATTTCTGAATCTTGTTCTTATGCATATTTTGCAGCTTATTTTCCCATTCCTGGAATTGGATATCAAATATTTTGACCTTGGCCTTCCTCACCGTGATGCTACTGATGATAAAGTCACAGTAGAAAGTGCAGAAGCTACTCTAAAGTAAGCCTGTTCTATTTTTGGCTGAATAGATTTTGTTCTTTGCAAGTTGTGATGAATAATAACCTCTACTTAATGACTTAATCTCTTTATGTCTTCCCTTTCTCATGTATACTTTCTTTTTGCATATTCCTGGAAAGTGTGGATTGATTCCAGGGGCATGCATTATTTGGTATTTCCAGTCTTTGAGGAAATTGCTTCTGTAGCGATTATTACATTGCAATATAAACAGATAGGCTTCTGTTGAGGCGAATTTTTTTGCTTGCATTTAATTTTCTTGAAAATGGAATATAAATTTTGCCTGCAATCGCTGGGATCTAGTTTCTTTCATAAGCTCCATCAGAAGGCCGAGGATTTTTTTTCTTCCCGTCTATCATTCAGTCCTATTTTACTGTTTTTTATACCTAAATCTCTCCTGCAGAACTCTGAACTAGTTTTTAATTACAGGTATAATGTTGCAATTAAATGTGCTACTATAACCCCAGGTATGTGAACTAACTCTTTGGAAAGCAATTCCTGTCTGACCACCTTTCTTAAGTGCAAATTATGGCAAGTCCTCTTGTTACTAGTTGGTGTAAGCACTAAGCTTATTTTATAACTCACAGATGAAGCTCGTGTGAAGGAATTTAACCTGAAATCCATGTGGAAGAGTCCAAATGGCACAATCAGAAATATTTTGAATGGTCTGTGAACTTCTCTAATAGATTTCACATAAATCTGTTCCAACCCAAAACTTAGATGATATTTTTTATGCTCCATGTAGGCACGGTTTTCAGAGAACCCATTATCTGCAAGAATGTTCCCCGTCTTTTGCCAGGTAATTAGTGTTGTCAATGATTTATTTATTTTTTTGTATTGCTAACTTGTGACACTATGCAAATGGAGGATGCATGGAAAAGATTTTATGATATGTTGTCCATACAAGAGTTTCATTTTCAAGGCCAATTCTTTGGCATGTTGCCCCGTGTCTCTAACATTTTTCTTTTTAATGCAAGTGAAGACATTCTCTGCAGCCCGAAATTGAAATGGGGACCTCACTCTTGCACACACTGATGTTAAACCACTTGGCTATGCAATTGTAGACCTGACTGTGACACATTGTGATATACAGTTTTTCTAGGTTGGGTCAAGGGGAACCTTTTCATTGTAGAGTAATTGATATTCTGTGCTAAGTTTCAAATAGTTTATTTAAGTAGTTTAAAGAGATATGGTTAAAAGAGAAGGGGAAAAGCATGCTGTATTGTATGTGCACATGCATGTCTGTTCTGTGTGTATTTGTATGTGTGCTCAAGTTGAGGCTGCCAGATCGGTTGATTAATCAGTTGGCAATTGGATCTTGGCTCAAGAGGTTCAAGTTTTCTATTAGTTTTTGCAAATAGAATATAGATAAGGGGGGATTGAATTGCAGATATATGTGTAAAAGTTATAAATCTTTTTCTACTAGACCATTCTCTTTTAGATGATTGTTTATTCCAGCAGAATTGAATAGATTATGTATAATAGAAATGTTACCAGACCAGTCCAAATGGTGCGAATCAATACATCGGACTTTTTACTTTTATTTGTGAGGTGTCTCATATTTTGTATTAATCCGTTTATGTATCCTACTCAGATAATATGCCCCAATAAATTTTATGTGATCCTAGAACTTTTAATTGTCTTGCAAGTTTTATTTTAATCATAAGCAATCATTGTTCCAAATGTGAGTCCCATTCTAGCTTGAATTTGAAATTTTATATGAAGAACATTCAAAACACTGTTTACTTGAGGCATGATTGGGATTTCTTATACGCTGTTGTCATGCATGGTTTAGATCTCACATATACATTGCAATCATTATCATCATAAGCCATTTCCCAACTAAGTGGGATCAGCTTGGATTCTGCAGTGCCCTTTTTGTTTGGTTCACAAAGCCAATATTACTGAAAATTTGAGTAGTTTCAGCCATGAGGGATCATTCTACATATGTGCATATATTTTATACTTTATATCCATAGAAAATCTACGTGACACAATTTTGCTTACACATTTTTTCAACATTGGCTCTAACTGTAATGTTTCAGGTTGGAATACGCCAATCTGCATTGGAAGACATGCTTTTGGTGATCAATACCGTGCTACAGACACTGTGATTAAAGGACCTGGCAAGCTGAAGTTGATATTTGGTATGAAAAAAAAAAAAAAACTCTGCTTTGGGGATCTGCATCCGTCTTCCTGCACGGATGATATATTGGTTATTCGTCCAAAATTTTCCATTTCTAACTGCACATTCGTTGTGTCTGGACAACCAGAGGGAAAAGAAGAGAAAACTGAGTTAGAAGTATTCAACTTTACTGGCAATGGAGGAGTAGCATTATCTATGTACAACACTGATGAGGTTCAGCTCTACCTTGCTTCTTCAATCATTGATTTGGTTTACTGGCCCAAAAATGTGCATGTGTCTGTTCTTGTAAACATGGGTATAAGTGGATAGCCTGTTCCCAGTTGCTAAGTTCCTTTTAAATCTTTACCTTGTGCAACAGTCTATCAGTGCTTTTGCTGAGGCATCAATGACCATGGCATATGAAAAGAAGTGGCCTCTTTACCTTAGCACGAAAAATACTATTCTCAAGAAATATGATGGAAGGTTTGTCTCCTTGTTGCTGCCTTCCTGCCTGCTGATTCTTCGTAACTGTCTTTGCAAAGTATAAAAGCCTCAGTTTCTTCCTTCAATGTTTTTCCCCTTTGTACTGCAGATTCAAGGATATCTTCCAAGAAGTTTATGAATCCAAATGGAAGTCAAAGTTCGAGGCTGCAGGGATATGGTGAGATGGCATTCTATATCTATCTGGAAGGAACAAGGATGCAGTTGGGCAGTGTCTTTTAGAAAAATGAATCAATTGATAAACAATTAGAAATAAAAAGAAAGCTGAAGTAAAATAGTTTGTTTCTGATTAATGAATAATTGATTTAACAGGTACGAGCATAGACTTATTGATGATATGGTTGCCTATGCCGTTAAGAGTGATGGTGGCTATGTATGGGCATGCAAGAACTATGATGGGGATGTGCAGAGTGATTTCTTAGCTCAAGGTGTATATATATGAATGATTTTTTTCAAATTTTTTTCATTCTGCATATTCCTTAAATGTCTCTAATTGTGACTGCTTTCCTTGTTTGGTACAGGTTTTGGATCTCTTGGGTTGATGACCTCTGTGTTGGTATGTAACACTTTTGTAGGACTTCAGATGTTTACATGATTGTGTGCCTCTGCAATGCTAGTTCAGTCGGCCGGCATCCAACATTCTAGTTATCTAATTCAACATTGAAATGTATTAGATTCTGGACTTGCATGTTAATGCTTGGGGTCCCGTGTAATTTGCTGTTGCCACAGGTATGCCCTGATGGAAAAACCATTGAAGCTGAAGCAGCACATGGAACTGTCACTCGTCATTTCCGTGTTCACCAGAAAGGAGGTGAAACTAGCACTAATAGCATTGCTTCTATCTTTGCCTGGTCCCGGGGGCTTGCACACAGGTTTTCATTTCTCCTTTCTAATTTCCTTTCTATGGTAATATGTTCAATCTTTATAATAAATTTAAAAGAATCAATAAGTTGCTGATGAATATCTGTTACTGGGCATTTTCTTTTAAGGGATGTACTAGGGCGCACCATGATTAAATGGGGCCCATTTTGATACTGATTTCAAAATGCACTCCACCCATTGCATTTAATATCATTTATTTAACTAGGATACCACATTTCATCAAAGTCAATTATGTGCATGGCTGCATTGGCCTAATTTTAAGTTGTAAAATCAGATGTAATATAATTATTTGATTTATATGTTAGCTTTAGAGATGTTAACATAAATCTAAACTGACCGAAGGTTCTGATTGAGCTGATTTTTTGCATCATGAGAAACAAATGATGCTAAACGATGCGATTGTTTGGGTTTTGATTTCATTATGAATGCGGGCACCATTTCATCAATAGTGCACCCTATTTGTGCATTAGCATATCCCTCTTTTAGTTTTAGTTTTAGTTTTTCTCATGCTTTACAAAACTGTCAGTTGCCAAGTATCCTATGGTTAACATCAGCAAGTTACCTAATGTGCATGTTTTATAATGAGGATCACTAGTGAAATACATTAACCAATATCAAAAGAAAGGTATCTGGTGGTCACAACAGGGGAATCAGAACATATCCGTGGAGCCTTGCTAGTTATGTTTGGTCTGAACCTGAGTACTGTAGAGGAATATTCATTTACCACAATATAAAAGTAATCCTGTGAAATGGCTTACATCTTATGTGAGAATGTTGAAAGTAAACTCTTCCAATTCCTGAGACAAGATTTATGCGCAATTGAGGCTGTTGCGCATACAAATCTCTTGTTTAGGCTGGATGCCCATATTGTAAACTGTGTGGGTGGCAATGCTCTGTTCCTTTTGAAAAAATGCAGTTGAATTCTTATTTGTTATTTGTTGACTGAAATTGTCCTGTTTATGGAAACTAGAAATGTTGGGGCTGTTTTCATTGTTTAAGGGAAGTAGAACCAATTCCAATCTGCTCTTGTGGACAGGGCAAAGTTGGATGACAATGCAAAGCTGTTGGACTTCACAGAGAAGCTGGAAGCAGCCTGTGTTGGAACCGTGGAATCAGGAAAGATGACCAAGGATTTAGCAATAATCATCCATGGACCCAAGTACGTTGTCAATCCAATTTTTTAAGAAAGGATAAATTCTTAATCTCATGTTTCTGGCGGGTGCAAACTCAAGAGTGCTTTGCTGGCAGTGCTCTTGCCACAAATTGCTCCATAATTATTTAGTATAAACCATATTAGGGGGCTGTTTGGTAATGAATAAAACTCAGATATTTTTGTAAAATTTTTCGAACGGAACGTCTGTTTGGAAAAACTTATCATTTCACGCGTGTAAGCTCCATTCAAACAAGTGGCTGCGCAGAATCGATAGAATTCAAAAAATGCCAGGTACAGTCAAGAGAATGAATGGTTGGATGAGGAATTTCGTGACTTAATATATGGTTGAAGCATTTAATGAGCATCCTTTAGCCCGTACAGCCCCCACATTCTTAATCAAAATTTAATTAATGCATGACTTTTTTACAGGTAAAACAATGTCAACAAATTTTTCATCAATCCAAACAGCTCCTAGATCTTCAATATTGAAAAATAGTAGTAGTTTGTAATTTTTGTTTTTCTCTTTGCTGTGCAGGGTTGGCCGAGATCAGTATCTGAGTACTGAGGAATTCATTGATGCAGTGGCAGATGGGCTGAGAGCTAGACTGTCAGGGAATTCAAAATTGTAAACCCTTTCACCCAAAACTATAATCTAACAGTAAACAATGCGTCGAATGTTGACTCTTGCCTGTACATGGTATTAGTAATATATGTGCTTGCTTCTTTTCATAGTTTTTCTATACATCTCTTTTAAAGTTCCATGGACTTGTCATGTGTGTAATTCCCTTTTTTCGCGCCATAACAGTGATTTCCGATGTTTATTCATGGTGGTTCTCTTTCAAAGCTAAAATGGTTTCCTTTCTGGAAAAGATATTGCCTCATCCCTGAGATTATCAACCTCAAACTGTTTCCTTTCTCCTATCTGCTATATTCATTCAGATGGTCTTCATACTTCTTAGGCACTAGAAATTCTTAAACTGGAAGTAGTTTCCTTGGTGCTCTTAAGGAGACTTAGCAATGGCAGAAGTTGATGGCTTGATGTTGCTGGTACATGAGAGTTATCAATATGCTGGAGATCAGCTGATAGCCATGATCTTAGGTCAAATTTGATCCTTTCTATACGGTGGCATTACATAACGGCTATCTACAATTTTTTTTTTTTTTTTTTTAAAAATCTGAATGGGTTTGGCGGTGTAGGTGCATTCAAGCTGGCTGCATGCATTCATGTGATATTTCCGTCATTTTAAATTTTCTTGTGGCATTTTCGTTTCTTCCCCTGTCAAAATGTAAACCGAAAAGAAATAAAGGCAAAAGCTAGAAGGAGGATTATACTAAAGCTACTATCATGTTTGTTGCAGGTCTGAATAGGGAAGAAAGTACGGGAAAAGAGTGTGGGCTTACGGTTGTGATTTGACAATAGAGATTAGGAATAAGGCCCCTTTCTTCCTTTTCTGCTGGCTTTCTTCTTCAACTTTTTTCCATTTATTGCCTTGCTTTCCTTGATATTGGTAGACGAGAGAGACAAGCATGTTGGGATTGTTATGTGGAGTATTATCCATTACGAAGTTTTTCTTATAGGCACAACCGTGTGAATTTGTTAGCATCCCACCCTCATTTCTAGATGCATTATCTGCCGATTGATTTTGGAGGTTAAATGACAGTTGTTGTTATTCAAATCAGTCGATTTGGTTCCTTAATCAGACTTTTGGTCAAAAAAAAAAGAAAAAAAAAAGAACTCTGAATCCCTTCAGCATGGATGGGGCTTCATTATTGCTGGGATTTGATCATTCGGGTTTGCTTCTGTATAATCGGGTGACACGGAAATGGTTTTATGTTACTCTTCAAATTTTAAGATTTTTGATATTTGATGGAAATTTTAATTTATTCATTATATTTAACATCATTTGTTTAGCTAGAAAATTAAGTTTTATTCAAATCATGCATATACGTTTGCTAAAAAATAAGTATATTTATGTGCAAATTAAGAAAAATGTTTTAATCTATTCGCATATGTATTAGAATGTAATGATATGTTATAAAATCATTTATCTATATAGCAGTGTTGTTTTAGACTGTTAAGATGTTGAAAATACTATTAAAATTGATATTTATATTAAATTATTTTATTACATTGATTTTGCACATTTATAAATGAGGCTTATACATAATAATGGATGGAGTATATACATAATAATCGATGGAGTAGATTTTTTATTAGCTATCAAAAAATTAAGAATGGATGAGATTATATAAAAGAGTAGTTTCATAGAAACAGGCCTGTTGATCCTTTCTGCAACATGGAAAGTTCATAGACGATTGTTTTTGTTACAAGTAAAATGCGGTTGTTTCATGCGACTTTATCGGTTTTTCCCACCTTAATTATCCATGGGAAAAAAACTCCTTTAATTGTATTTAGTATTATTTGTTCAACTAAAAGGCCAAGTTTTATTCAAATAATATCAAATATACCTACTAGGTAAATATCAAATATATCCAAAATCTAACGGTTCGATACTCAAATAAAAAAAGGAGTCAGCTGAGGTAAGGCAAATATTTCTAAATGACCATACTACCCTTAAATTGATCATCCCCTTCTGTTTTTCCATCAAAATCCACGTCGTCCATCTGCTGCAACGGACGCATCCGCCAAAGATCTTTTTATCCTCGTTTGCCAATGAATTTTTTGTTGTAATTAATAAATATGTAACCTCTGTTTCTATTTCTTTCCCGTTTCAAGGGAGTGTATACCTGCTACATCAAATGGTTAATGGGCGTTGATACGCAAGAGATGAATATGAGTAACGATGGAGAGGACGGTGGAAGACATGGGCCAAAAGGAGATGACTCGAATCCTCCTCCGGTTCCCAAGCGCCACCGCACATGGCAGCATTGTAGGGGGCAGCTTCCGACGAAGCAGCAGCAGGTGGTGTTAAGAGGCGGGAGACGGGAGGCTCCATGCGGGTAAAGACGACTTCGAAGGAGAGGAAATTGGCGGCGCGGCTCGTCTCGGAAGGCAGCACGCTGGGGATGCTTCGAACCTGAAATTCAATAACATTGCTAGCGAGCAGATGATGGTCATCATCGGAGCCCATTATCAGAGCCTCCCATTCTTTCGTGACTACCAACGTCACGAAGAGGCAGAGGCGGCTGCACGCCTGCACCTGCAGCTTCTGCTGCTAAGCACCTGAAACCGTTGAGCATGGTGTTAACGTGGCCCCGGCCAGGATATGGGATCACCACCACATGCAGATAATCACGGGATTCCAAAACTGGAATTCAATGGGAGAAGTTTCTTCTCGCACTGCACCACCGACAGCCTCTGGCGTCATCGGGCACACGACGACATGATGTCTGATAGCGAGACCTTTGTACTCCCAGGCCTACCACGCTGTATCGAGCTCACCCAATACCAGTTGCCTGAGGATCTCAAAATGTAGTAGGGCGCTTTTGTGGAGTTTTGGGAGCTACTTAAAGAAGTCGATTGTTGGAGCTTTGGCATGGTCACGAATAGCTTTCACGAGATGGAGTGGCATTACATCCAACATTTTGAGATGAGGAAGAAGGCATGGGCGGTTGGTCCCTTTCTCTCCACAACAGAACCATGACCGACATGATGGATAGAGGGAAGACAGCTTCCATCAATGCAGAGGATTGATTGAAGTGGTTGGAGACGAAAACAGCGGGATCGGTTGGGTATATTGGTTTCGAGCGCTTGATGCGGTTGAGCGCTACTCAGCTGCTGGAGATTGAGTTGGCACTCGAATCAGAGGGTTGCCCTTTCATTTGGGTGGTGAGCGAGAATACGAGCAAGCTCCTAAAAACTGAATGGTTGCTGGAGGAGAGGTTGAAAGAGGTGGGGCTCATCATCAAACTGTAGGCGCCATAAGTCGTGATCAAGCTGTCGGGGTGTTCGTCACCCATCGCGGTTGGAATTCAATTCTGGAAGGTGTCAGCGCCAGGTGACCATGATCACGTGGCTTAACTTCGCTGAGCAATTCTATAATGAGAAGTTGATTACGCAGACATCCTTGTTGGGTCCAATTGTGAGTGTCGTGGGAGAACTTAGACAGACTGTTGATAAAAAAGGAGAAGAACGAGTAGGTGATCGCATCATTGATGGACGACGAAGGTGCAGTGGAAGGCATACGAAAGAGCGCCCATGGCCTCGACAGCTATGGAAATGGGCGGATCTTCATATAAAGACGAAATCAACGATGATTCTTGGGGGTTTCAATTTGGGCGATTTCACCGACGACCAGCAATGATTCTTGGGGCTCTCAGGGGAGATGAATGTGTAGAACAGGCCCGGGCGAACAAAAGATTCTTCCGGTGGTGCATGGACTCCGGGATCTGCCATGAACGGAGCGAGAGTGGAAAGAGGAGAATGAGAGACGAGGATTCAGGGTATTTCTGTCATTTCCACACCCATGGACGGCGTTAATAACGAACGTGAGGAAACTGGGTATATTTGATATCTGAGGTTTACGTTTCAGGTTTATATGAAATATTTTATAGTGTATATTTGAAATTAAGGTGCGTTTGTTTGGGATATAAACGTGTCAACCAAAACTTTTCAATTTAAAACTTTTCACTCTCCATAATTATTCTATTTTTTAATTATTTTTTCACATTTTTCTTTACAAACTACCTTACTTTTCAATCATTTCTACACAACTATCTATATAACTAACCTATCTATTTTAACTTTATTTTCTTTACTTCTCATCATTACTCCTATTATATCACATCATTTTCTATCAATAGGACAACTCCTACCTCAAAAATTTTTCATCAAAAGTTTTAACCTCAACCAAACACACCTTAAGGATAAAGGTTATGGGTATATTTGAAATTAACCCGTTAAATAACAAACGGCACTATTTTGGCTTCTTAAACTTTTTTAAATTACAAAATTGCACCCTGAATTGATATGCATATTTGAAGCTTTCAGTTGCCTCTTGGAAGTAAGCGTAGTCTTGAGATTTTGTGAGAACAGGATTTTGTTTATGAATTTATGTGGGAGACAGAGACATATTAAAGTTACCATTTTTGCTTTCACACCTCAGTCTTAAGATTTGATGCCAAAATTTTGTCTCAGAATTTTACCCTATTTCTAAAGTTCTAATCAAGTTCCCCCATTGATTTATTCCCATTGATATTTATTTCATGTTGGTTGCTGGATTCTATTGGACTGGCTTTTTAGAAGTATTTAACTCTATTTTTACCCCGATTTCAATTTTTTCGCTGAGTTCTACTTTCACTGCATGAAGTAATGACATCTGCACTGCCCTGTTTCACGGCAGCTATGATTTTCAAGAAGTTTGGTCGAATTCGATCCTTATTTTAATTGGCAAAATTAAAAATTGCACTACCCATTTTAGTCTCTTCGAACCCAACGCCAAGCATCGATCGACAAATCCTGCCTCTGCTCATTTATACCCCAAAATTGGTGCTGGTCGATCCATATTACTGCTTTTGTTTCATCATCGTCGGTAGGTGTTTGTGTCGCAACGGCATCCCTTGCCTCAGTGGGGAAGATGGATTATTGATGTCTTGGTGGTGTACAAAGCCCTATACACAAGCAAAGACTTCTGAATAATCTAGTCAATTCAAGTGATGATGACCCATTTCTCGCGACAATCCAGATCTGCGGGCACCATCTGCAAATTTGACGCCTGTCATCAAATCAAGCAAGGATCCTTGCCACAAAAACCCTTCTGCTACTGTCGTCGTTGATGGAGAAGATAAGCTAAAAAAATTTCTGTTTTGTTCAAAATGAAGCACAAATTTAAGATTCTATTTTTTTTTCTCATTTTTCAATTATCTGATGGCTATCTTTGCTGTTGTATATTTTGCTGTAAAGATTGCAACACCTTGAAGAAGGGTTGCTTTTTAATTTTCAAGGTGAAGTCTGGGCATTTAGAAAAATATTAAATCTAAAACATTCAGAAACTAAAAAATCCATAAGTTAACAGCCGAATTCATATGTTTGCAACAAACTTGGGCTTTAAAGGGCAAAATGGGAGAGAAGGGGTGGGTTGGGATGGTAGCTGGAAGGAGGAAGAGGATTGATGGGGGAACGACGAGCGAGATGCATCAAAAGGCCAGGATATAAAATACAGATCACTTGATGGTGTCGCAGGTCGAAGTGTAAAAAGTTAGGTAACGGATTAGGGAAGACGGTGAATAGTTTAGGCCTAACGGGCTTGTAAACCCATTAAACCAATCCTTGAATCACATGGCTACTTTCGTCATTTCAAAGCACAGTGAGGAGGTCGATTTAACGTCTGTTTTTTTTTTTTATAGGTATATTTACATACATCTCAACATATATTACATCGAAGCTTTAAGACATTCATAAAATTGGGAGACACACAGCTCCCTTAGGAAATCTGGAGACACAACTCTATCAAAGAATTAGGAAGACAATTTCCACCAACCAATCGAGAGACCAACTGCTCTTACAATGATTTTTTTCTTCAAAATCACAAGGTGGAATGCGAACTCTAGTCCTCTGCTCCGGACGCTTCACCCTGGTTAAATTTATGAGTTAGTTAATGGGTGAAGTTGAAACTTTTCAAACCTATTGGATATATTTGAAATTAACCTAATTATTTATCAATATGATAGACTTTAGTACAACCAGTGTAATGGATCACTTGAGTGCATTTTTCTTTTTTTTATAAAGTTCTTAATCTAGATTTATTTTAATTTTTATATATTAAGTTCTATTACTTTTGAAAATATGTATATATTTATCTTAGATTTTTAAATACAGAAATATTATGATCATTTTTGTTTAAAATATAAAATAAATATATAATTTTTCAAAAAAGGAAAATTCTCTGTGTAACAAAAACTTTTGCTTATTATTCCCCTTATATCCACAACTTTTTAGAAATTTCCTCGACACCCATAATATTTGACCCATAATTCAAGCCATCACATTCTGTTAAGGCTAATAGACCGATGTATATGCTACTGTATTTTCTCTTATTTTTTAAATTGCCCACATCAAAATCCCTAACCCTACACCCGAAAATTGTCATCGTCTTTGCCGCTTCTTCTACACTACGTCTACTACCGTTCTTCTTCTAGTCCACTCGTTCTCCTCGTCTTCTACGCATCGTCTGTTGTTTTTTTTTTTCTCTCGTGCTCGTCGACTGCCAGTTGCTAGTGGTTTGGTGCGCCTCACACACTCTCTTCTTCCTCTTCGAATCCTACCCTACTTGGGTGTTTGGACAATGCGAGGCGCAACATTGATGTTGTTACAGAATTCTAGTGGGGGTGTTTGTACAACAACAACAAGCAAGGTGCGGCGGCAGTGGAGTTATCTGAGCACGCTCTCAGCCTCATCTGCGTGCGCGAAATTCAAGATCCCATATCACTTGATTCGATTGTGTTGGGATTTTAGGCTATCCCCTTCTTGTGTAGATTAAATAGGAATGATTAATCACAGACAATAAATATTGCA
>JAXCLR010000001.1:44462275-44488520 GCA_035584095.1 Annona squamosa | reverse complement strand
CGGAAGAGATGACTGCCGTAGAAGCCTTGAGCATATGAGGATAAAATCCTCCTCCGTCCGTCGAAGCTGCTGCTGCTGCTCTGGAAGCCGAGACGGGAAGAAAACGCACTCTCTGACGACTGAACGTCGATGCCGAGAGGAGAAGAGAGAGACGTGATATCTCTCTCTCTCTCTGTCACGCGCCGAAAGTAGAGGGAGCAGGTAAGGCATTTTTCACATAAGCCAAAAAGTGGTGGGGCCCCCATTTTGACTTCATGTGGGAGGAACCCACCTAATAGATTGCCCATGCGAGCCGTGTTCTGGCTCGGATGCCCCGGGACAGTCAAATTCATGTGCTTCTGTTCTCAAATAACTAATACGAAAGCGGCGGTGACCAGGTACAGCGATGCGAGCATGTCACCGATGATACCTAGCTCTGGGCACTCCACCCACTCCCCCAGCCTTTCCGCAGCCAGCTAGTTCAACTCATGCCTCATGCCAACCATGAATAGATTGTAATCGTCCATGGCCATGGGTTCATCTTGGACACTATCTCCTCTATCCTTGAAACGACAGCCTCCTTGTACTCCACGCGCTCGTTGCCTACGTTCCTTGACTTGAAGCTCGTCTCGTGATTACTTTAATGGTGGCCAGGGGAAGGAACCTTATGATGCTTGACATGTAGGCCACAAGGGTGAGGGTCTCTCGGTTGTCCTTCCCACCCACAAAGACGACAGCGATGCGGTGGTAGAAGTAATCAGACGAGTGGGTCTGTTGCATGTAGCTGCTGATGGCATGGTCTATGAGGACACAGACGGCGCAGGGGGGCCTTGCCAAGGACTCTTTGGTTCATCACCCGCACTGACGGATTGGTCTCCATCCCTCCGTCTACCCGAGGCTTCTTGTGGAATGGAAGTAATATAAGCAAGGCATTCTTCTGCAGATGTCTTCATGCATGGTGTTGTAGGGGGACGAGAGGTCGGTCGTTGTGTTCCCTGAGGAATTTGCGGAAGGCGTTGATAATATGCTCGGAGTTGGAAGGGTTGTTAGAGGAAATGTGCAACTAGGAGGTGGTGATTGTGTGGGAGATGATTCTAGGTATGGTGCGGCCGACGAGATCGGTATGGATGAGGTGAGAGACGGCAAAATGTGATCCTGGGACAACAAAGCCATTTGCTTCGAGGAGGTTTGATGATTGTGGGGACGTTGCCTTGGTTGTGGATGCAAGTAAGAACACCGAAGCCTTGATCGGCGCAATGTATGCTGGATACCTCGCCGGCTGTACAACACGTAGTTGTTGGATTCATTGAGGATGTTAATTAACCATAGGGACAAAATCGTCAATTCACCTTGCAGGTGAGGAATTATGGGTGAAACACGCGGAGTATTCCAGGAATCTTAAAAACGCTGTGGCATAAAAGAAATAATGACTAAAAGTCATAGTTATATGGAGAATTTTTCCTTTAAAAAATGATAAAATTTAACTTATACAAATTTGTTAATTTAGATATATTTAACTTTTAAATTAAGCCTTAATATTTATCACAACTCTTATGTTTAGAATTTTAAAATAAACATTACACATCTTGAAAAATAGTAAATTTTAATGTATAAATTAAATATACTTAGATTAACGATTAGGTCAATTTCAAATATGCCCATTTCTTTTTATTCCACTTTCAATTATACTTAGACGCTCTGATGTCGCTTAAACAGTGGCTTAAAAAGATAGATTTACCGTCGGAAAAGATTATTCTGTTTGCAAACCTAAGCCATGGCTGTAGGTGTACAGGATACTATGGGATTCTATGGATCACCAAAGCAGTAGAGTATGGTGCTCCATCTCTTATATCAGCACAAATAGGGGTGCAACTTGGGTCGGAGTAAACCCAAACCCTAAGTCAACTAGGTTGGAGTAAACTCAAACCCTAACCATAAGAATTTAATCCAGGTTCGCGTTGGTTTTGGTTTAGTTTCGAGTTAGAATTCGGGCTACCAATAAACTGTTTTTTTCCAAATTTAATTGTAATCTAAAAAAATATTATTGGAATATACATACCTGTGTTTATGAAGTCAAGCCTTAGCTGAATTCTGCAACATCCTTTCAAAGAATTCTGCAACATTATGCTGAATTCTGCAATATTCTTTGAATGAACTCTACAAGCAATTTTTCAGCACCCTGTAGACACAAATAAATGACAAATTAGTTAATTTTATGACTAGTTAGTCATTTCTATTTAATAGCTAATGAAAATAACTCAAGTATAGCAAATAAAAAATGAACATATCATAACAGCTATTGTAGTTGAAACTAAACATTATCATACAAATTGTTGAAATTGAATTTAAACTGAATAATTATCATACAAATTGCTAAAATAGAAATTGACCACTTGTCATACCAATAAACTTAAAATATGAATCGAATTTATAATATAATCTGAAATTCAAACTAACAGATTTTTCATATTAACAAAAAGTATAATACGAAATAGATTTATCATGCTAACTCAAATTCAAATATAATCCACATAACAGTTATTCAAAGTAACTAAATCTAAATACACTACGCATAATGGTTTAACATTCCAATTTAATTACGTGCAATCCAAATTTAAAATGACAATATAAACAAATCTATAGTTTAAATAAGTTTACATCCACTTTTAAACAAATTCAAAATTCAAATGAGTTCATGTCTCTAAAGTTTCCAAAAAAACTAAAAAACTATTCGAAGACTTCTAATTAATTTCTCCCTTGATTTCCATCTGCATTTCTAATGTTAAGTTCTTCCTTCTCGATTTACATCTTCGAAAATAATATGCATAAACCTAAACAAAAAAAATTGCATGCAACTGTTAATAATAAGAAGATAATAATCATAAAAAATATCATAGAAATTAAGTTACCTCAAACATGCTTTGGTAATGGAGGAAGAGGTGATTTGTCTGAACTAGAGTTGGTAATGTCTGAAACATTTAATCTAAATTATTATAAGAATATTAAAAATGACTTTAGAATATAAAATATGGTATCTAAAAACATAATTACCAGATATAAATCTCTTAAATTTAGTAGCTTTCTCTTCATCTTCAGTTATTTGAAGTGTAGCTCTAAGTCAATCTTGTGCACATATCAAACACTTAACTAATTTAGGTGTCAATAAGCTTTCATATTGATCAAGAACACGTCCACCCGTGTTAAATGCCAACTCAGAAGCTATTGTTGAAATTGAAATTGCTAAAACATCTCTCGTTAAATAGGATAATGTTTTATACTTTGAACAATTTTTCCATCATCCCAATACATAAAAAAAACATATATAATTTATGAAAAAATTATATAAATTACACTGGGTTGGGTTTTGGTACCGGGTTGGTGCGAACCCAGTTTTGGTTTCAAGTTTATACGGGTTAGGTTGAAACCGGGTCTATTGTGAAAAAATCTAAAAAATAAAACCTATTTTTGGTTTTGGTACTAAGTCGGGTTGGGCAGGATCGGACTGACCTAGTACCGAGTTGCACCCCAGTACACAACCTCCTCCTCTCCGATTCCAGCGCCTGGATCTAACAAAGTCATGCCCAGCTTCTTCAAGAGCCGTAACCTCCCAAACACACGATCCATGACAGCAAAGAACGACCAAGCTTCTACCGGTCATCTTTATCAAATCCGGCATCGGTCGCCGTAAATCCAGCCGTCCTCTCCTATTCGCTGCTGCAACAGTCCCTTCTTGTGCATTGCCTTTTTCCAATTCCCACCATGGAAAGCCGACGTATTCAAACCTAATGGCAAGCTCCGATTGGCATGCCCCTTTTTTCCCCTTTGATTTATTTAGTGCTGGCAGCTGCAAATCAGAGCAGTCCATCAAAGAGCCAGCAACAGCTTTAACGCCATCACTGATCAGAGTCGGCTGCTTATTTGGAATTTGAAGGAGCTCGATCAAGATACCTTGTCAAGGTGTCGGAAATTACCAGTTGTTGCTTTCTCGCCAGCCATCTCTTGAGATTCTCTGCTTCTGCAGCTGCTACTGCTCTTCATATCCAGAGATCGCTTTTCTTCCGAATCCTCCATCCGATTGCTTCTCTGTAAAAAAACACGAAAAAACCCAAATCTGCGTTCTTATTCCTTTCACGCCCATGTCTGTTCCGATATCATTTGCAATTCTTCCGTCTGGAAGTTCTTGGGAGGTTGAAGACTGCTTTTGAATCTGAAGAGCTGATCCGAGAAGCACAGCCATTGCAAGATTCGATTCAACAGTAACAGGGCAATTTGCTCGTGTAAAAATAAAAAATTTACCCGCCTACCGTTCAAACGCCGGTTTAAAAAATGGGTAGGGTTAGAATTAACATCTTAATTCGTGGGTGTGGGTAGAATTTTTCGAATGTAGCGGGTACGGTTAAAATTAGGTTAAAAGTAGTAGTTGTATTTGAAATTAATTTTTAATAATTTTATAAAAAAGAAAAAGAAAAAGAAAGAGAATTGAACAAAATGGTCTATTGCATCGATGCACTAAAGTCTGTGGTCCGCTGGATCCTGATTATAGACTTATTGGTTGTCCTGCCATGCCATGCCATCATCGATCTCAAATAAGCATGTTTTTAGCAAATAGCCTCATTTGATAGGTGGGAAGAGCATATAATGTATTTATAAAAAGACCTTTTAATCACGCTTCCAGGTTCGTACAAAATTTTGGACTTGCTTCTGCTAACGGTTTATATTCAGATAGCATTGTATTGTTGGTCTTGCGGATTATCGTGGGGCCCAACCCATGCAGCTTATTTATGATAAAAAAAAAGAAGCTATGGGCATTGTGGTAATTTCACGATGTGAATACATTTGTTTGAAAATGTGAGTATGTGTGGTTTTTTTGATAAAATCTGTATAATATATACACAAAATCTCAACCTATTCCATTCATTTTTTGGATCAACTACTAAAACATATATAGACATAATTTTTCATCATTTGACATTGTTTAAAAATATTTGTATAGAAAAAATTATTTTTTTAATAAGATTTCATTATAATTAATAATGTTGAAAATATATTTTATATAAGGAATTATATTATATTATTTAAAGTTCATTCAATAAGGTATCCTCAAAAATAACAATTTCAATATTTATTTCTGAATTTTTGAAATTTTAATTAATATTTTTTATTTTTCAAATATAATAGAATCTAATAGTATCTAACAATATTTAACTAGATCTAACTTTTGATATTAATAAGTTAATCTTAATTTAACACTCATAATATGATCTTAAATGAGGGTGCAACTTGCGCCAGATTGAGCCTGAACTCGGGTGATCAAACTCAATTTTTGACCGTGTTAGAATTCGTTTTTCTACAACCCAAACTTGGTGAACTCGATTTGTGAACATGATCGGGTAGGGTTTTAAGTGAACCCAAAAAACTCGAGCCCGATTTCTATTTTATATTTATTATAAAATATATTTTATATATAATATCGAAACAATATTTCTTTATATTTTTTGTATTTTATGTTATTTATATTTATATTTAAATACATGTTTACATACTGTAATTATATTATAAATAAAGTATATTATTTATATTTATATTTATCTTTTATTTCTATAATATTCTTCATTTATCTTGTTTTTAATGTTAAATTTTTCTAAAGATATTCTTTATAGACGAATGATCCTATTAGCCTAGGCTAAGGAAATGTTCCACTTAACCCACTTTAAAAAATTCATTTGTAACAGCTTTTTTTATTTTTTTCATACACTTATTTATCCAAGTGTATTTAACGTATAAACCAAGTTTTATCGTTTTTGAATATGTGTATATATTTTTTAGATTTTTAAAGATAAAGATATTTTAAATACATATATACACAGATGTTTAAAAATCTCAATATATATATACACACACACATATTCAAAAGGGTAAAAATTGGTTTATATGTTAAATATATTTAAATAAACAAGCGTATAAAGCGAAAAACAAAAGCAATTATTGTAAATGAGTTTTTAGAGGGGAACTAAATGAGACATTTGCTTAGCCCGGGCTAACAAGATAACTTCTCTTTTTTATATTGTTGTATTTTTTTAAAATATGTGGTTTGTCTCTATATTATTATGTTTACTTATATGATTTGTTATTATTATACATTTATATAAAATTTTAAACCTATCACTCCTACATAAAATGTAAATTTATCAATCTAAATTCCAACCTGAAATCCAACCCGAACTCGATTTTCAATAATAGGATTAAGGTTTAGGTTTTATACATAGGGTTAAAGTTGATATTTTATAAGAACAGTTAGGGTTAGAGTTGAAGTAAACTCGAGTTTCATGAGCTCGAGTTACACCCCCTAATCTTAGATTCCTTATAATGTTATTTATAACATAAGTATGAAACTTAAAATTTAGATAATATAATTTAAAGAAATGACTTAAATTTAACTACATCTAACAACATCTAACTAGATCTAACTTTTTATATTAATAAGTTAATTCTAATTTAACGTCTATAATATAATCCCAAGTTGCGTATAAAGTCATTCATATATTAATTATAGCATTTAAACTCCAGATAATAGAATATAATGAAATCCACTTAAATCTAATGACATCTAACAACATCTAACCGGATCTAACAGCATCAAGTGACATCTAACCAAATATAACTTTTGATATTAATAAATTAATCCGAATTTAACACTTATAATATGATTTTAAGACCCTTATAAGATTATTTGTACCTTAATTATAGAATTTAAAATTCAAATAGTAGAATTTAATGAAATCCATATTAATTTAATGACATCTAACAGCATCTACAACATCTAACAGCATTTAACGACATCTAACCTAATCTAACTTTTGATATTAATAATTTAATCCTAATTTAACGCTCGCAATATAATCATAAGCCCCTTATAAGGTGATTTATATATTGATTACATAATTTAAAACTCAAATAACAGCATTTAATGAAAGCCACTATAATCTAATGATATTTAACAACATCTCACCGCATCAAATAATATCTAATGACATCTAACCGAATCTAACTTTTGATATTAAAAAGTTAATCCTAATTCAATACTTATAAAATGATCTTAAACCCCTTACAAGGTCATTTATACTCATTGCATAATTTAAAAATAAATAATATGATTTAATGAAATCTACCTAAATCTAACAATATCTAACATTATCTAACTATATCTAGCAGTATTTAACAACACTTTACAACATTTAACAGCATTTAACAACATCTAACTTAATCTAACTTTTGAAATGAATAAGTTAGTTTAATTTAACACCTGTAATATCATCCTAAGCCTCTTATAAGGTCATTTATACTTTAATTACAGAATTTAAAACTCATATAATAGAATTAATAAAATTTACCTATAACGATATCTAACAGCATCTAACAATATCTAAAAATATCTAACTGATTTTAACTTTTGATATTAATAAGTTAATCCTAATTTAACAATTGTAATATGATCTTAAGCATCTTATAAAGTCATTTGTATCTTAATTACAGAATTTATAACTTAGATAATAAGATTTAGTAAAATTCACCTAAATATAACAACATCTAACAGTATCTAACAGCATCTAATTGCATATAACAATATCTAATTTTAATATTTTTGAAATATTTATATAAATTTATGTATTTTACAAAAGATATATATTTAATAATTCATTTTAGGACAATGCAAACGTTTAAATAAGTTAAAAACTAAATAAATATACAAAGGTATGATTAAAAACAATAATTAATTTAAATTGAATGAAATAAAAATTTACAGAAATATATAAAACTATAATAATTATTATATATGACTTTTTAAAAATTTGTAATAAATTAAATTTATTTAGTTATGTATTACTTGTAAATAATTATTGCAATTCAATGCATATTAAGCCTTTTTAATTTGTACGAATGTGACAATATATATAATTTTGCATCGACATTAATTATGTTATTTTTTTACATTTAAATAAAAAACATCTCCTACGTAACCCCACGTAAAAATGGACTATGGAGTTATTGATTTTAGATATGCAATGCCCTGTGGCCATTGCCAAAGGCCTCGAACGAATGTACTATCAGGTAGTCTTATGATGGATTACTTGCAGATCCCTTCCGAATGTGACCTATGAACAAAAACGATTTTAAAAATGTATATAAAGATGGATTCAAGTAGTGACTATATGGCTAGATGTAAAAAATAATTAACTTTTATATTTAATTATAAACACAATCAATTTGTTATGCTATGCTATTTTACAAACTTAGTGGGTTAAACCTGTAGCAATCCATATGGTCACTTATCTTATGTTGTTCATTTCAATTTGATATTAATAAAATTTAAATAAAATTAAGGATTAATTTAAATTAAAATAAATGAATATAAAATTATGAATTTAATAAATATTTTATTAAATAAAAATTCTGTAACAAAATTCGTGAATATTTCCATAATTTTCATGATTCAAATTAATTTTGAATTAACATTAATCAAACGAAAATAATTAACACATGTATATAAAAATAATATGATTTATTTATAATATAATGTCAATGTAAAGAGTCCAACTTCTATACATCCGCATGTACTAATTCACTTTGGTACTCCTGCCTAGTTTAGGCTCTATTTTGATGATTTTGTTAAATTTAATCTATCCATTTTATTTAGCACTAATTATTTTATTTAGATACTAAAAATCATATCAATTGGATAAATGTGTATATCCCATCTTCTAAAAATGTATAAAATTATATACAAATTTAGAAAATCACTTGAATTCATATATTAAAGTTTCAAAATATTATAAGATTTTATCGAATCATTAGTCTAAGTAGGATGAATATTGTAAATGTTTTAGATATTAAATTGAGATCTCATAGTCCTTATAATAGATAAATCATTTTTAATGAATTTAAAGTCACTCTTAAATTATTATTAATTTTGAGAATGTTGTAAGTTATGGATTGTGATAATTTTTAGTATTTAAATGAATAAATAGTTCTAAGTATAATAGATGGATTGGATTTAACAAAATCATTAAAATAGGGTCTAAGTTAGAGGGGAGTACCCAAGTAAATTGGTACATCCGGATGTATAGAAGCCAGACTCATATACAAACATGCATTCAAACATAAAATTGTATGATGTAAAATAAAATAATCATTTTTTGAAAAATAAAGAAATATAATCTCTATATCCATAAAATCTTAATAAAGTGATATGATTTTATGTAAATGAGGCTCATAAAACATAATAAAATTATATTAAAAAATTATATAAATAGAAAAGAAATCAAATGTGACTTTTTAGGATTGGTTTAACCGGCCACCTGTCCGCCCACAATGCTTCGGTATAAAAAGGTACATTGGTCTAGCCCACCGACATGCTCACACATATTACGGTATTAATAATTATATCTAGAAAATAAATTATCTTTAAAAACAAACTTATCTAAAATAATATTCTTGCAATTTATACAAAAATTAAAACATATAAATTATTGAATTTTATTTTAATTTGAGATGAATATTAATAGAACAAAAAGGATTAAAAAATGTATATAAAAACATATGGTCTATCTATAATATAATTTCAATAGATAAACATGCATTATAACATAAAAATAAATAATGTAAAATAAAATAATTATCTTTTTTGAAAAATGAAGAAATGTAATTTGTATGTACACAAAATCTTAGTAAATTAATATAATTTTATGTAAATGAGCAGCATAAAAGTTTCATAATTTTGCAAAAATTATATAAGGTGATCCTCCAATTAAATAAAATAGGATACATGTCAGATTGAATATTATTCAACATGGAGCCTACGGATATCTTTCAATACACAATGCTTCAACTCCCATGCGCAAAACTCATTTCTTATTTTTAAAGTGTGACTTTAAATATATAATTTTTAACATTTGTATAAAATAAAATATTATATATTGATAATCTATAATTATATTATATTCATACGACAATTCAAATCGGTTTAATTTAAACAATTTAATTGTTTCGAACCGGATAAGCTCTTTTACCATACTACATTTTAAATTTAGTAATATAATATTAAAGTAATATAATATCGATTCAAAAAAATATTAAAATAATCAATTTGGAAAATAATTATATTTAATATAAATTTTATAAGATAATTTATTATTATTACAAAATATATTTTTAAAAAATGATCCATACATTAAGAATACAATATCATAACACAAGATTCAATCAAATATAAACACTATTAATTATATATTTTGATGTATTCTGCAAAACTAGTGGATCAAATTTGTAGCAACCTGTTAGCCTTTGTCAACCCCTAGGGTTGCTTTGTTCAATATGAAATTAATAAAACTAGAAATACAAATAAATACAAACTAGTTTATATACATATGAAATAACTTATTTTATTAATATTTGTATTAAATATGGAGATTATAATTTAATTTGAAGTGAAGACTAATAGAACAAAATTTTACTTTAAATAAAATTTAAAATCAAGTTAGATTCACGTATGAAATATTAAATTATTTCAATTAATTTTCAAAATCAAATTAGTAGACATTATTATTTTGAGAGTCAGCGACTGGAAATAACTTATTCCATCTGCATGCATACGAAGTTTGATTCCATGCGTTCAGGATGGTCTTTCAACTTTCCCAAAATGCCCAGATAGATCTTAGCCGTCTAACTTAAAGATCAATTCAATTAAATAAAAAGGTAATTATTTTTTACATTGAGTTATTTTGCAAGTTAATTTATTATATCTGCAATAACTCATAGGGTTGACTCATCTTTCGAGTTGCTCATTTCATTCTGAAATCAATAAAATTAAAAACTACTCGCTAATTTAACCGTTTTAAGTCAATACAATTTCCTCATCAAATTAATATTTTCATCGGTTTCAAAAAAATAAGATACAACAAATTAAATATAGATTCATTTTATTATCAAAAAATGTAGATTCATTAATTTAAATATATGAAAACTTATAAAAAATAAAAATAAATTGTGTTTTGCACAGTTTACCAAAGCTAAGTGCATCCGAGTATACTAAATGACTTTTCATTACCACACTCAATTCATTATATTAAGTTATTTTATGAACTTAGTTGATTAAGTCTGCAATAACCCATATGATTCACTCATGTCTCTATCCGGTTATTTCATTATAAAATAAGTATTAATTTTAATTAAATAAATATCAAATCAAATAATTATAAGCACAATCAATTTATTTTATTGAGCTATTTTGCAAATAGATTGTTAAAGCTTCAAAAACTCATAGAGTTTACTCATTTCTCTAGTCACTCATTTCAATCTAGAATTAATAAAATTATTTAATTTAATTTAAATTAATATAAATTTATCAGTTTAATAAATGTTTTTATTAAATAAAAAATTTATTAAAAATTTCTCCACCGTTACATTTTTATATATACCATTATTTTATATAGCAACTGATCATCGATGTATGATGAAACTCGTACGTCTATATAAGTTCCTCTCTTTTTTTTTGGTTAAAAACAAACATACATCATGCAATTTTCTTATTTTTCATTAAAAATATTATATATATTTTTAGTCGTCATTATACCTTCTATAATTATGTTATCTATATTTAGATATGAACGTCCACATGTAATAAACATAACATACTCCATGCATTAACTTTTTTTATTTTTGAGAGCACACACCGTAAGTTCTTGGATGAAATAATGAATGTGGACCATAACGCCTGTACTTCTTCTATTTTTTTACAGGAATGAAATTAGTTTTGAAATCATTTGATGGAGCAGCCATCATGGGCGATTTGAATGCCTTAATCCCGCTTAATTCTCTATCTATTTCATACATGTAACTTGATAATTATTTTTTATGTCTTTTATATTATTTTACATTTTTCTTGTGAAAAATTCGGCTTATATAAAAGTTTTAGGTGAAATCCTTAAAATTTGTATTTTTATATGAAACTTTCTATTTTAATGATTTGGAGGATTACTATTGATTTATCAAAATTATTTGGGAGGAATTGAAAATTATTTAATGATGTGGATTGCATCTTTAAGATACGCACATTCACTGATCAATGTACACTGCCAGAGCATTAGTGGAGTATGGTACTCCATCATCCCCAACTAAAGGAGGCAGTCATAGCTGACCATTGCGGGAGAACTCATAAATGCAGCAAGGCAAAAAATCAATTGCAAAACCACATTATGCATCGTTGCAACAGGTCAGAGCCCTTTTCTATTTTCCATTCTCTTCTTCAAAACAGAGTGCAGGGGTTTACATTATCCACCACCCAATATTGCAACATCTGAAGCCCCTTTCTGCTTTCCATTCTCTTCTCTGAAACAGGGAAGCAGTGATTCCCTTCACAAATCTAAGCAAGACGAACGGCCAGCTACTCCCGTCATCCCATCTCGGGAGCCCAATCCTATTTTTTATATTTTAAACCCACCTTAAAAATCTAACCCACCTTAAAATACACCTTAAAAACCTATTTATAACTATTTATAACTATTTATACCCGTCACAAATCTAACCCACCTTAAAAAACCTATTTATAACTATTTTTTATTTTTTTCTTCGTATACTTGTTTATCTAAGTGTATTTAATATATAGACCAAATTTTACCATTTTCGAATATGTTTATCTATTTTTTTGAGATTTTTAAACATTTATGTATATATATGTATTTAAAATACACTTATTTTTAAAATTTTAAAAAATATATAAACATATCTGAAAATTGTAAAACTTGATTTATATATTAAATACACTTCCATAAGTAAGTGTACAAAGAAAAAACAAAAAAAAATTGTTTTAAATAGGATTTTTTATATGGGTTAAGTGATACTTAGCCCAGACTAATATGATCATTCCTCATTTATGAAATAAACAACAATAAAAATATTAATTTTATTTCAACGCAACCAGGTTATACGGGTTAATAGGTTAAAGGGTTGGTTTATCGCATTGACAGGTTACATAAATTTAACCTCATGACCAACCATCCCAAAAATGCGGTTCGGTCAATCGGGTTACAACCCATTTATTACACGGGTTAAGGAAAGCTTCAATCCCAATCCGCCTAAAATGAGGTTTGGTCAAACGGGTTGCAAATTGACCCAACCGGGTTACACTCTGTGAAACTTGTGCGCTAAGATGAATTTTTAATTTCGCATATTTTATTTATAACATACGAACCATTCTCCTTTTTTGTTCAAGTTAAAAAAAAGGAAAATTAATATAATGTATTTTAAGCATAAAAATTATCTATTTTAACTAGTATTTTAAAAATCGGATTTGAACAACCGGCCCTGGTTTTCCCAATTAAACTGTGGTTTGTGATTGAACGAGTTAAGCAGGGTAAGGCGTGCACGGTCGAACCGCCAGGTGTTGTTTGGTATTCTCAGCACATTATTCACATACTACTATGCCTGCGAATCTTCTAATGGGGTGCAAAAGCCTTTTTTAGATTTGGCAAAATTTTGAATTTATTTTATTTTTATTTTGAATATGATAGTTAAAAGATATAAAATTTCATAGTGAGAAAATCTTGGTGAGACCCTACATTTATCAAGAATTGATAAAATTTTACTAACTACTTTTTCAAGAAAATAAAACTATTTTTTTGGTCACGTGCAATCCGGTGAACAGCACAGGATACCAACCCGACTATTATATGAGTGTCGATGTACTGAAATTGTTATTAAATTTATTTTTTGTCTAAAGCATTTATGATATTCATAAATTAGTATTTATTTATGATGCCAAAAATTACTTCAATTTAGAACTTTCGTATGATGTTAACATCAATGGAGATGAACAACTAAATTTTAAAAATAAGAGAACTTTGGTGAAATCAACTTTCTCAACAAATTTTAGTGGGAACCTAATGAGGCATGGTATCTTGGTTGATATTACTTGTCTGCTTTGTAGCAAACAACCTCAAACCATCAACCATCTCTTTACATAGTGTGATTTGGTTCGTAAGGTGAGCATGAAAATCCTTGACGACGCCTTCCCAGAAGAGGAGCATGATGCAGTCAAGTGCACGTTGAGAAGTCTCACTACTGCAAAGGAGTCTTATGCTCGTACCTTCTTTCTTACATGCTGTTGGCGTTTATGGTACTTTAGAAATCAACTAAGGGAGGATGGCATTACTCCTGAGTATGACAAGATCGTTGACTGGTGGATTAACTTTCGCAACCAGCATAAGAAGGCACAACCAAAGTTTTAAAAACCGGACCGATTCGCGGCTGGACAGGTCGACCCGTGAACCGGTCAGGTCCCGGTTCGTTGGTTTTTCCCGTTCAACTTCAGTTCAACCATCGGATTGCTCCAGTTGAATGGGAAAAAACAAGAACCGGTCACAAAACATTATGAGTAAATTTCACATCATCATCATTAAGGAGAGACAAAAATGTTGGAGTAAAGTCTTTTTTTATTGGTATTATTTACATATGATATCTGATGTTAACAATCCTCGCTTTGGAAGGACATCCTGTAAATACCTTTTACTCTTAAGGAGAATGTTTATAAATATCTCCGAACTGGGCGACAAATTTTTTTTCACTCCTAGCAAAGGAAAACTCTAATAGCAAACATCTCACAAAGAAGACACTGGTATTACCACCAGCCCAGCGTTGGAGTAGTCTTAAAAGTAAATGAAAAATGGTTTAATAGAGTTGGGCTAAATGGAGACTTTGTGCATCCCTTGTTTCTTATTTAAATTTTTTTCCAAACCTAAACTATTATTTTGTTTAACACTTGTTTTATCGTGCTACTAAAAATTAATTTCATTGGTAACTTATATTTCTTTAATTATGAGCTTCATTTTAGTGTGAATAATAACTATTAATTTTTAAAAAAGTGTATAACATGCATATGACAAATGAAAGTTTTAAATACATATATTTTTGGAATCATAAATAAATGTAATGGATAAATAAGATAAACGGTTTAGATTTGGGAAAATAAATTTTAAAATAAAAAAGCTCCATGCAACCCTACTGCATTGAATCACTGCTCAAATAAATGTATAACACATTTATGCAGATTAGCTGCCAAAGTCCGGCCTCCATCTCCTTATCGGCAAAGGATGAACTTCATGCCTTATTCAAGCATAACAAAGCATTGGTCATGTTTATCGCCAAAAAAAAAAAAGTATTGGTCATGCCTAATACTAGGCATGCCTACAAGTGTAAATAGGGTTAGTTTTAGTCATGCGTAGAAGCATAAATATAGTTTTTTTCAACTCGAACTCGACTAACTCACCCCAATTTATAATAGGGTTGAGTTAGACATTTTTTTAAAAAAATATATATATAACCTGATTTAAACTAACTTGATTTCAAAAGTAGGTTGGTTTGGGTTGAATGTTTGTCAACATGACCTATCCCGATTTCATACATTAGTGTATAATATAATAAATTATTAATAAATAATCTTACATTAGCACATAATACATAGAAATTAACTAAAAAAATATTGCTTTGAAATAAGATTATTTAACAATTATATCATTAATCAAAAAGTATTCTTATAAAAATGATTAATTTTTATTCTTTCATATAAATTTATATTTAAAAATAGTTTTAATTAAGCAAAATATTTTAAAATATTATTTATTTATTGACCAACCTAAACCAAACCAGTTTCTATCAGGCTAAAATATGGTTGGGTTAAGGTGAGAAAAATAAGATTGGGTTGAGATTTTGTAAGGTGGGTTAGAGTTATGTTTACTCCAACCTGAGTCAACCTAACTTGATTTACACCCGTAGTCATATAATACCCACTTGGCTGTTTTTGACGGAAGAGTGAGAATCGGGATGAGTCAACTAGTGTTCTGTTTTAACCCGACTTGTTTTTTATTTGGTAAAATCAATGTATTTTTTATTCGGTAGAAAAATGAATCAGAAATTGACTCAAATTCAAAAATAGGATCAAGATGTACCAATTATATCCTAACTCGAAGAATCCTAACTAACGCTACATATATCTATTCATCATAAATTGTAGGCATATTTTTAAATGTTATTCTCATTTTTTAAATTCTCACATTATTTATGATTAAATATATCAACAAAATAAGAATTGATAACAGACATTTGCATACATAAATATAACTCTTATGCATAATTGTAATTTTCTCATCATTTTGGAAACACTCGTGGAAAAATACTATTACTTTAAGAAACTATTTTATAAATGCCAAAATCCATTCTAGATGAAGAATATTTCATTAACCTATTGTAATAAGGGTACGTTATATTTATTCATATGTTGTTTTAGTAATAACGGTTATTTTTTTATAGTACAATATTGAAGCATACAATATATAAATTTAGCATAAATGCGTCTTTTATGTTTGATAGATGTATAAATTATTCTATTTAAACTTTACATGTTTTACTCAACATGTTATACCGAAAAAGATGCCAAATTAGCCCACCAATTTTGTTAAGGCCAACACCACTGGTTTACATGCACTAACCATGTCACGGCCAAGGAGTGTTTAGCAATGAGTAAAAAACATCAAGCTAAAATTTTTCACTCTATATAATTATATTATTTTTTAATTATTTTTTCATATCTTTCTGCATAATTGCCTATATTTTAATTATTTCTACAATTATATTACATCATTTTCTTTTAATTTAAAAACTTTTATACTAAATTTTTTCGTAAGAAAGTTTTATCATTTTGGTGCAATTCGAAAACGCGAAATGCACCCAAAGTATTACTCGTTGTATCTTATGCTACTTTCATAGGCGAAACCTCATTGGTGGCTATGTCAAAATGCGATCAACGTGCACAAAAATAGATAGCCCGTGGCCCGTGAAGCAAAGCCATTACGTCATTTGATTACAAGAGTTTTTTTTTTTATCCGAATATAGTTACATTTTAGGGGTGTGTTTGTTTAGGATTAAAAAGTGTCAACTAAAACTTTTCAATCTAAAACTTTTC
Source organism: Annona squamosa (assembly GCA_035584095.1). Lineage (NCBI taxonomy): Eukaryota > Viridiplantae > Streptophyta > Magnoliopsida > Magnoliales > Annonaceae > Annona > Annona squamosa. Next base: position 44,471,530 of record JAXCLR010000001.1, on the reverse strand, counting down.
ACTCTTTATAATTACTTTATTTTTTAATTATTTTTTCATATTTTTCTACAAAAATTACCCTACTTTTTAATCATTTCTACACAACTATCCATACAACTAACCTATCTATTTTAACTTTATTCTCTTTATTCCTCATCATTACTCCTATTATATCATATTACTTTATGTTGATTTGACAATTTCTACTCAAAAAACTTTTCATCAAAAGTTTTACCTCCTACCAAACATACCCTAAATGTCATTGTGTACTGCACGGCAATGGGACCGAAATATCAGAGCCGTGCACAACACACACATGCACACAAGCGTGGCCCGCGAAGCAAAGTCACGTGGCCGTTCCATACAATTCAATCACGCCACCGCCAATTACAGCATGGCCCCAAAAAAAGGCATGCTTCTTAGACACACGAACTAACACGTGGTCCAAACATTCCCACGTGTGCATCGGTGAATTTAACATTCACTAAACAATTATGTAGAATTAACAGCAGATAATGTGAAATTTTTAAAAGAAAATAAGTCTAAGACAAAAATATGTTTATAATTTTCGAGAGATAAATATATAATTATATATACGGTGGGTTAATGTAAACTTAATAACAGGATCTCGCGCGAGCAAATACAATATAATACTATTTAGTAATGCTCTAACCCGCCTCAACCTTATTTTTAATTCAGTTGTGATCAAAGAAACTGGCTTAACTAGTCAAAAAAGGGGTCGGGTTAGGGACGGGTAATTTGCAGTTCGCACCATCATCTTACTGAGATTTTCATTTCTGCGAAAGAATATTTATTCCACAAAGATTGGTCGCTTTCTGTAAAACCGCGACGTGGTGGGAGAATTTGAGGTTGTCTCGGCTCGACGTGGGAGAGTATATCACTGCGGTGTGAAAAATGGAGCTGAGCTTAGCCGTCCTCCAGTCGTTGATGAGCGCTTGCCATTTCTCTGGAGAAGAAAGATGCTATCTTTCTCCTCCTCTTCTTCTCCACCTCTTCATCGCCGATCCTTCTTCCCCCAGCAGAAGCAGCAGAGGACCTCCTCTTTCTCCTGTCTGAGCATCGGCGCCGAACAGATTGCTGAGATTGCCCACAACAAGGCGAGCTTCTGATCCTCTGATTCCTGATTTTGTTAAGGGATTGCGAATTTCCCCCCTCGCTCGGATCTTTGTTTGATTCTTTTGAATTTCTCAACATCGCAGGTCTTGGTTGCAGCTGCTGCTGCTTCCGCAATTGGGCAGCTATCCAAGCCTTTCACCTCAGCTCTCTATGGAAAAGGCATCGACTTCAGGGCTGCCATTGGCGCCGGCGGAATGCCGTCGACGCATTCCTCGGTATGGTTGTGAGCGGGAGCTTGAGCTTGAGCTTGAGCTTGAGCTTGGTTATTATTTCTGCTGTAGAATTTTGTTATCTGTATTCGATTTTGCTGGCTATTCATCAACTAAGAATTGTGCATTTTCTGGACAGTAATTCAGATGGAATTGTTAAGTTCGAAGCTGGTGATTTTATTTAGCTATGGATTTAAAGCAGAACGATCGAAATTGAATTGATTTAGGTTTCTAGCATTAGCTTCGGACAAGTCTCAAGCCTAGATTTTGGCATTACTCTGGATTATCCACATAATCATAATGAAATTTTTGTAATTTGCATCACTGCCAAATATATCTTCATCTTTGATTATTTATTTGGTTAGATTGTTTATAATTTTTTAGTTTTTAATCATTGTTTTTTGCCCTTCCCCTTTATTCTTTTCACTGTTAGAGCGTCGCAGCTGTTGCAACTACCCTTGGTCTAGAAAGGTATGCAAAGGCATTCTCAGAGAGGCTTAATGAATGGATTGTGCTGCTTACGGAATTGTGACTTCTACTAAAATGCAGGGGATTCTCAGACTCGATCTTTGGGATGTCCGTAGTTTTCGCTGCCCTCGTCATGTATGATGCACAGGTAAAATGATGATTTCTGCCACCGATTTCAGGTTTTTCAGTGATGAGAGCAGAGGCCTTGTTCATGCCTCTTGCAACTCCCCCATGCATGAGGTTAATATGTAAAAAAAAACCGAAAAATCCATCATTGTATCATAAACAATCCTCCAACATGTGAATTACCGAGTTTCACAAGCGGTTTGGCTGTTTATATTTTCGTGAGCTTTCCTGTCAGAGCAGTTGTTGCTGCTGCATATATCTTTTGTCTCTGAAAATGCATCGCTGTATCTAATAAACAACCCCCCACAACATGTAAGTTTGGCAAGCAGTAGTTGTCGCTGTCTATATCTTTGTGAACTTTCCTGTCACATATCCACTGCCCAATTTGTCATGAAAATGAGCTCATCCATTACATTGCTAACATCATACAAAACTTTTTAGCAAGTCACATATACTAACAGATGCTAGATATTTGGGTTTGGATCATTTCAGCATTGTGGTTGATTGATAATCATGTCCAATATATATAAAATAATCCAGCAACTTTTTTTTTTTCTTTTCCCAATAAGCATGTCCAGCAACTTTGTAGTTAATACAATCTGCCACCAGAAATTGTCTGTGGTTTTTTGTCTGTGACAAGATAATAGTGTCATATTACCCCTGCTTTTCAATGTTCATACATAGACCATTTCGTGAAAACTGAGGAAGCTTCACATTAGAGAACTACAACAGATGGGCACTAAAATCTGGTGGGACCTGGTCATGATTTTCACAATGTGTGAAGAAAACATAATCTTGTCTGCCTGCTTACCTGAATTTCATGTGTTTAGATCACTTCCCCTGATTAAACATTTAGATCACTTTCCATGATTAAACAATGTACTTTTCAGCACACAGAAGAAAAATTAATGACAAACACCTCTTTGTTGCTTTCTCTAAAAAAATTCACAGGGGGTGAGAAGAGAAGTAGGCATCCATGCAAAAGTACTCAACAGAAAGTTACTAAAGACCCAACAAAAATCAGATCCTTGTGAAAGGGAAGAAGAAGAGAGTCTCGTTTCCTTTTTTTCACTCTCTGAGAACACGGGCTCCTACACTCCAAACTCCATAACCCCTTCCTCTTCTATCCATAGATCAGCAAACTTGGCAAATAAATCCACGATGCCGGCATCGAATCTTTCAGCTGGAGATAGAGATGCACTGACAGGGGGTCACGATAGCTGCTTTCCTCTGAAAGAGTCAGTGGGACATACAGAATTACAGGTTGTGGTTGGTGCATTATTGGGTTTTGCAGTAAGTTTAGCAGTAGATTCCATATTGTAATTAATGATTATTATCTTTGTACATCTTAGCATTCGTCACAGAGCATATGCAAACGAAAGTCCATGTTTTCCTTTCACTAGTAATCCCTTCGGCCTACGTGAATCACTCAAGAAGGCTGATAGATGCTAACATCCCCAGGCCAACACGAATCCTACATGGTTCAGTCAACAAAATGAACTAATGAGCTGTGATTCTCATAATCTTGCTATTCTTATGATTTAAATTATTTAAATTTTGCGCCAGTTTGATTCTTAGTGGCTGCATAATTGGTCATTTGATTGTGATATTTCTGCTATTGAAATGGAAAAAGTGGAGCTTTTACATTTATTTTCACCCTACGTAACATAATTTGACATCTCAACCGACGAAGGAGCTATTTTTTTTCTCATTTTAATTATGTACATAAAATTTACTTTTATCTTCATTTATGATAAATAAGCCCCATCAAATTAAAATACTCCCTCTTCTTTCTTTTTTTTTCACAACCGTGCTGTCTTTTTTCCTATTCCCATGGCTTTGGTAAAGAATGATATAGCTGGGATATAATTACAATTTTGGTCAAAAGTAACTTGGAAGCTTTGGCTTTCACTGGTTCAATTCTCCGACTCTTTGAACCATATCTGTTGTGATATTGTCTTTGACTTTCCCATTCCCATGGCTTTGGTAAAGAATGAGAGAAAGCTTTCAATGTGCAAACCCAAACAAGTAACTTTTAGCCATGTAAGCTATAAGTCTCACAGCGTGATATTGTCCGCTTTAACTTGACAATTTAGCTGTATAGTTTTTAAATGCATATATCATATTTAACCTAAAACCTACTTTTGAACTCGGGGGAGCTTTCTCTCATTTTCAACATGGGGTTCGATTCTGACCTGTAAGAGATAAGGGGGTATTTATTCATGCTGAAAATTTTTAATTTTAAAAACTTTTTATTTTCTATAATTATTCTATTTTTTAATTATTTTTCACTTTTTTCTATACGATTATCTTACTTTTCAATAATGTATATATAACTACTCGTATATTTAATTTATCTATTTTAACTTTTTTTCCCACATCATCATTACCTATATCATATCACATCATTTTTTTATATTTAAAAATTTTCTTATCAAAAGTTTTATTATTTACTAAGCACACCCATAATTGTAAAAATGAAAAAATATGGTAATTAAATAAATAAGATATCAAATTATAGCAACATGTGAGTAGGAAGAAGTGGGGAACGGAGGGGTGTTAATGGATTGGGTTGGAGTCTAATTATAATTCTAACTCATTTAAAATATCTCGACCCTAATCCGTTTATTAACCCATTTAAGAAACTTCAACCCTAATTTATTTACAACTCACTTAATAAACAAGTTGGTGGGTTATTAATAGGTTATATAGTAAATAATTTGAAAGCCTAGACTCTAGTAGATGATGATATTGCAGAGAGAGACAAAAGGATGTTTTCGGTATAAGACAAATGAAAATAAGGCAGTAACTGGAAAATGGAATTAAGACAATAGTAAAAAAATGAAAATTAGGTGACTGAAGAAAGACTTGGAGAAGAAAAATCATCAAGGAGTTTATATATATATATATAACTTTAATGAGTTATGCGAATTAAATGGATTGATCGAATTAAACGAGTTGAATATATTATATGGGCTAAATGGGTTACTAAACGGGTTGATGAGTAATAAAATTTCAACCCTAATCCATTTATTTAATTAAATGGTTAAACAAGTTGGCGAATCATAATCTATTTATTTAAAAATCCCAACCTAAACTCATTTATAAACAGGTTGGACGAGCGGGTTGACGGATTGACCATGAACATTAACACCCTAAGAGAATGTGCATGCTGTTCTATTCTTACCAATTGCTTAGTATTACAGGACTCCCGTGTTACAAAAAAAAAAAAAAAAAAGCCTTTATTTAACTGTAATATCAAAATTCATTTTATTCATCTCAGCGATATACAATACGAAAGTCTTGAACGTCATAATGACTTCTAGAGTTATTATCTAAATAGGAAAACACGTTAAAAGGATAGATGTTTAATTAATATTTATTCTTAAATTATCCCAATTGTATGACCCGTACAAAAAATGATTTGGATAAATTTCAAGTAATAAATTGTTTTGAGTATAAGGATCAGATTGATATTTCTTGTTAAAGAAAATTCAAATAAAGAAACTTCATGTAAACACATCAGGATGAAAAAGTATCAGAATTACACTTAAAAAGTAGACTAAAAAAAGGTAAAATTGGACAAAAAATAAAAAACCAGGTTTGTTTAATACCAAAACTTTTCATGGTGTATTGAGGAAGCTATAAAACTTTTGGATGAGAAATTTCTTGTGTAAAAATTTTTAACATGAGAGAAAATGGTGTAAAATAATTGGGGTAATGATGAGGAATAAGAAAAATAAAGTTAAAGTAGATATATTAATTATATGGATAATTGCACAGAAATTATTAAAAAGTAAGATAGTTGTATATGGAGAAATGAAAAAATAATTAAAAATAGGATAATTGTAGAGCATAAAAATTTTTATAAGTAAACAAAAAGCCTCACTATAAGACTTTTCACTTTCTGCAATTATCCCATTTTTAATCATTTTTCACATTTTTCATTATAACTACATGACATTTCGATCATTTATATACAATTACTTATATAACTAATAAATCTATTTTAACTTTATTCTTTCTATTTATCATCATTACACATATGACCTCACATCATTTTCTCCTCATTTAAAAATTTTTATACCAAAATTTTTTTGTCTAAAAGTTTATTACTTCCTAAACACACCTTAGCTAAACTTTTACGATATTAAAAATGGTAAGAGAAGAGAGCTAAAAAATTCAATTGTAAAAGAAAAAAAATAAAAACAATAAATAGTAAGTATTATGCTAAGACCGAGCTCGCCTTTATGGGTTATTTAAAACGAAAAGTGTGTAAAGTTAACAAACCTTAATCAATGCAATAGAATCTAGGGCTACACAAAACGTTGAAGTTAGTTCTAGATATGGTCCAAGACGAATTATTATAAGGAATTTGTTAAAATCCTTGAATTCAAAATATGGTGAAGTGGCTTCCGGGTGAGGAGCAACCCCCTTCATGGGTTGTAATGGCTCTATTTGCAATATTTGTATCTATTATTTTAGAAATTTATAGTTCTTGGGTTTTACTAAATGAAATTTCCAGTATTTAGTTAGGTCCACGGGAACAATAAAGTCCTAGCTTTTGAATGAAAAAAAGATGAGGACTAACAACCGCCAACGACCTTTCAAAAATCCAAACATACGAGATTGTCAATCTCCTTTTAGAGTATGATTTCTTGCGTGAGGAAAAGATTCCTCAGTTCTCGATCTTACTGCATTTTCTTCCAATCCATACCGAACCCACATCCCAAATTCCATTCCTCTGCACTCCAAGCAGTGTCTTCCAATCCCTCCATTCACTTTTCCTACTACTTATCTCTCCTCCAATCTTGCATTATCCATAAATCCATTGAGCCAGGAAAACAGATTCATGCACATCTCATCCTCTTGGGAGTTGGCTTTGATGTGGTGTTGGCTACGAAACTTGTTAATCTCTACTCTGTCTGCAACTGGTTGCACTACGCACAAATCCTGTTCGATAAAATTCCCAAAGGAAATATCTTCCTCTGGAACGTTCTTATTCGTGGGTATGCCTGGAACGGACCCTATGAAGCTGCCTTATCCCTTTACTACCAGATGATTGACTTCGGTCTTCAACCCGACAACTTCACTTTCCCGTTTGTCCTAAAGGCTTGTTCGGCTCTCTCTGCCATTGACAAAGGAAGAGATATTCATGATCACGTGGTGCGAACAGGATGGGAATCTGATGTCTTTGTTGGAGCTGCTCTTGTTGACATGTATGCCAAGTGTGGGTGTGTTGAAAGCGCGAGGGAAATCTTTGATAGGATTTCTGAAAGAGATGCGGTACTTTGGAACTCCATGATTTCTGCTTACTCTCAAAATGGCCAACCTGGAGAAGCACTTTCTCTGTGCCGCGACATGGCTAAAGTGGGTCTCCGGCCAACTGTGGCAACACTTGTGACTGTCATTGCATCTTCTTCAGATGTTGCTTTGCTACCTCAGGGACGAGAAATCCATGGGTTCAGTTGGAGACTCGGATTTGATTCTCAAGACAAGGTGAAAACTGCTCTGATTGATATGTATGCGAAAAGTGGGTGGGTCACAGTGGCTCGGAGCTTGTTTGAATGCCTTATTGAGAGAAGAGTCATCTCTTGGAATGCCATGATAACAGGTTATGCAATGCATGGCCATGCTAATGAAGCTCTTGCTTTGTTTGAGCACATGACAAAGGAAGCTGTGCCAGACCATATCACCTTTGTTGGAGTTCTTTCAGCTTGCAGCCATGGAGGCTTGATGGATGAAGGTTGGCAATATTTCAATTTGATGGTGACTGATTATTCAATAAAACCAACAGTTCAACATTACACTTGCATGGTCGACCTTCTTGGCCATTCTGGTCAATTAGAGAAAGCATACGATCTCATCATGAGAATGTCTGTAAATCCTGATTCCGGTGTATGGGGTTCTCTGCTGAATTCATGCAAACTTCATGGAAACGTGGAGCTGGGTGAGATGGCGTTGCAGAGGCTGATTGAACTGGAGCCTGAGGATGCTGGCAATTATGTGATTCTGTCAAACATCTATGCAAAAGCTGGGAGATGGGATGGAGTAGCCAAAGTACGGAAGCTGATGACAGAGAGAGGATTGAAGAAGACCACTGCTTGTAGCTGGATTGAAGTGAAGAACAAGGTCCATGCTTTTCTAGCTGGAGATGTATCCCATGCTCAATCAGACAGCATTTATGCAGAGCTCGAGAGATTGGGTGGGCTCATGATGGAAGCTGGTTATGTACCTGATACTGGGCCCATCTTTCATGATGTTGAGGATGATGAGAAGATGAATATGGTGAGTAGCCACAGCGAGAGGCTGGCAATTGCGTTTGGGCTCATCAATACAGCACCCGGTACAAGGCTTCTGATCACCAAGAACCTTCGGGTCTGTGAAGATTGTCATACTGCCATCAAGTTCATTTCGAAGATTGCCGAGCGGGAAATCATCATCAGAGATGTGAATAGGTATCATCATTTCAAAGATGGTACTTGTTCTTGTGGAGATTACTGGTAAAAAGGTCGAAGACGTGCAGTGGCAAAAATCAGGAAATAGGCTGCCACAACTTCCCAGTGCAGCTTTCAGTAAGCTGAAGAGGCAGATTGAATTGAGATTGCGTTGTCAGATTATCATGCTTGCATTTGTTTTTTCCCTCCCTCTTATTGAACTTAGACATGGGCTTGTGAGGTCAATGGCTTAAATTTCTGGCCATCTGAGGAGACTGTTCTGATATCAGGCTATCCAAATGATGAGATTGAGCTGGGCGTTGTATATACAGCCTGAGTTGCAGAATGGCATTTGAGCTCAAAATATTGTTGCAAGCAAATTCTAATGGATCCTGTCGTTTGAGGTTGAAGTACACAACTGGCCGGCAAATTCATCAGGGATGGGGGTGATTCCAACGGATGATCAGACGATAATCGCACCAGAGGGAGCTGCCTCAGCATTCATCAAGGATGGTCGTAGTACTAACCTTTAATCAGCGACGATAGAAACTGCCCAAGCATTCATCAAGGATGGTCGTCATACGAACCTTTAATCAGTGACGATATACTGGAGCAAACAGCTAGAACAGGCAAAGGTTCGTGCTTACTTTTTTCAAGAGAAGAACATTATATCAATCAAGGGTTGACATATCTCAATGCAACTGCTATTTTTGTCTTTATTATTTTTCTCATGTCATTGTATCCTCCAGCGAGACTAATTTATAAACAGTTATAATTAGAAACACATGTTTTCACATGCCAGCATTGACATACCTCAGTTTATTGACGAAATGTTACTATTTTATCTGTTACAACACAAGTTCGCAATGCTTTTTTTTTTTTCCTTTTCAGGAAGAAAG